>JALGBA010003847.1:550000-1142114 GCA_023970755.1 Azemiops feae | reverse complement strand
CCTGTACTTCTGGAAGTTCTCGATCCACATACTGCTGGAGTCTAGCTTGTAGGATTTTAGGCATAACTTTACTTGCATGTGAAATGAGTGCAATGGTGCGATAGTTTGAACATTCTTTGGCATTGCCTTTCTTTGGAATTGGAATGTAAACTGACCTTTTCCAATCCTGTGGCCACTGTTGAGTTTTCCAAATTTGCTGGCAAATTGAGTGTAGCATTTTTACTGCATCGTCTTTTAAGATTTTGAATAGCTCAGCTGGAATACTATCACCTCCACTAGCTTTATTGTTGCTCAGCTTTCCTAAGGCCCATTTCACTTCACATTCTAGGATGTCTGGCTCGAGGTCAGTGACCACCCCATCGTGGTTATCAGGGATGCTAAGCTTGTTCTTGTATAGTTCTTCTGTGTAATTTTGCCACCTCTTCTTAATCTCTTCTGCCTCTGTTAGGTCCCTGCCATTTTGGTCCTTTATCATGCCCATCTTTGCATGAAACGTTCTCTTCATATCTCCAATTTTCTTGAAGAGATCTCTGGTTCTCCCTATTCTATTGTTCTCTTCTATTTCTTTGCACTGTTCATTTAGGAAGGCATTCTTATCTCTTCTAGCTATTCTCTGGAATTCTGCATTCAATTGGGTGTATCTTTCTCTTTCTCCCTTGCCTTTTGCTTCCCTCTTTCCTCAGCTAATTTGCAAAGCTTCCTCAGGACAGCCATTTTGCTTTCTTGCATTTCTTTTTCTGGTGATGGTTTTAGTTGCTACCCTTGTAAACAATGTGGCGACTCTCCATCCTAGTTCCTTAGGACTCTTGTCTATCAGATCTAATTCCTTACAAAAATCTATTTTTGTCACCTCTACTGTATATTCATCAGTGGATATGATTTAGTTTTCATCTTGAGTGCCTAGTGTTTTTTCCCTACTTGCTCAATTTAGCATAAATTTTGCAACGAGAAGCTCATGATCTGATCCACAGTCGCTCCTGGTTTTGTGTTTTACTGACTGTATAGAGCTTCTCCATCTTTGGCGCAGAGCACATATCAATCTGATTTCTGTGTTGACCTCTTGGTGATGTCCCCATGTGTAGAGAAGTCGCTTGGTTTGTTGGAAAGAGTGTTTGCTATGACCAGTGTATATTCTCTTGACAAAATTCTATCAGCCTGTGCCCTGCTTCATTTTGTACTCCAAGGCCAAACTTGCCTGTTATTCCGTTTATCTTTTGGCTTCCTACTTTAGCATTCCAATCCCCCATGATGATAAGGACATCATTTTTGGGTGTTGATTCTATAAGGTGCTGTAGGGCTTCATAGAACCGGTCAATTTCATCCTCTTCAGCACCAGTGGTTGGGGCATAGACTTGGATTATTGTGATATTGAATGGCTTGCCTTGGATTTGCACTGAGATCATTCTGTCATTTTGGGGATTGTATCCCAGTATTGCTTTTCCTACTCTTTTATTGACTATGAAGGCTACTCCATTTCTTCTGAGGGATTCTTGCCCGCAGTAGTATACCTGATGGTCCTCTGAATTAAATTCACCCATTCCTGTCCATTTTAGTTCGCTGATTCCTAAGTTGTCGATGTTCAGTCTTGTCATCTCTTGTTTGACCACGTCCAGTTTGCCTTGATTCATGGATCTTACATTCCAGGTTCCTATGGAGAAAAATCTTTACAGCATCGGACTTTCCTTTCACCACCAGATGCATCCACAGCTGAGCGTCCTTTCGGCTTTGGCCCAGTCGCTTCACTCTTTCTGGCGCTACTAGTACTAGCCCTCTGCTCTTCCCCAGTAGCATATTGGACACCTTCTGACCTGAGGGGCTCATCTTCCAGCGTCATATCTTTTTGCCTTTTAGTACTGTCCATGGGGTTTTCATGGCAAAGATACTGGAGTAGGTTGCCATTTCCTTCTCCAGTGGATCACATTTTGTCAGAACTCTCTGCTATGACCTGTCCGTCTTGGGTGGCCCTGCACGGCATAGCTCATAACTTCATTGAGTTACGCAAGCCCCTTCACCACGACAAGGCAGTAATCCATGAAGGAGATACTACCAGTATTCTATTACTATTCTATAACATGTGAGCAAGATTTTTGTCTTATTATTTTAACTTTTAAAAGGAAAAAAAAATAATAACTGGCCATGCTGTTGGTGTAAATGTTTTCATGTGAGTCATTGACTTTTTATTATTAGAAGTTGAAAAGTTTATTCAATTGTTACACTCTTCAAGCAAACCAAGAAAATATAAGGCGCTGGTGGCTGCAATATGATGCAGGTGAAATAACTCTGCCACAGGGAGTCATTCATACCTCTATCACATCAACAACTCCCATTCCAGTCCTCAATATTCCCTAATACTGTTTTCCTTTCTTAACAACCAAGAAGAATAGATTGTCATGATTAACAGAATGATGGTAACAATCAGCATTTATCTATTATAGTCCAAATTATTGTCACATTTTTATTCAGATGTGTACTCTAAGTCTAGCTCAAATTAATTTTCCCAACAGGAACATGTTCTGGATTGAAACATAAGTACGTCGCTGATTATTGCTAATTTCCTGTACTTCCTGATACAGCCTATTTCAAGAAAGGCAAAAAGATTTCCAGGATCATATCTTTAGCCACCCTCATTCTTATTTGTTTGACATGATTAGGGGCTTACAAATGTGCAGACTTACCTTGGCAAGGTCAATATTTCCCTGCCTTGCCATATGGTTTACTGCTCATAACAGATCAATTCATAGTAAACAATGGAGCTTAAATATTGTCAGTCAATAGAAGTTAATGACTATCTTATAACAGCTGCATAGTGGAGATATAAGTTTTCCCTTTTCATTTGCCTTTGCTTATATTTGGCCAGACAAGGGAGTAATAATCTGTCATCAAAACACTGCGGCAAAAGAGAACGAAATCCTTATGCCCCAATTTTTCTTTCTGATAATGTGACTGTATAAATTAGAAACTCCCTTATTTATGTTACTCTGTACAATAAAAATGTGTGATAAAGATGTAAGTGCATAATATTCTGCAGTATCAAATGAATACATTACTCTAAATTGTAATCCACAGGCATCTTTGAGATACCTAGAAATTGATAACAGAGATCAGGATCAATCCCATAACCAAACCCCAGCCTTCCCCAGCTTAATGCTCTCCATACACATTAAAACTAAAGCCCCCAGAATTCTTTGGAAGCATGGCCAAGGTTGCCACAGCTGATACCTTTTCTCTCTATATATAGACTTGTATCTAATATTTTCAGGGTATGACATATAGCAGAGTTCCCCAATCTTTTTGGCTGTGTGGATTGGCAGGGGAGGGAGAGGAGATGGTTCCAGATGTGTGTCAGGCAAGGGTGCATGCACAAATAGCTCCATTGGCACAAGCATGCGCGCCTGCCGCTTGTGCAAATGAAGTGTGCATGTATGCGCTCACCCATTGCTTGTGCAAGTGGGGATGAGGCATGTGTGTGCTCACCCACCACTTCCATGGCCTGGTTCCGAAAGGCTCAAGGCCCGGGGGTTGGGACCCCTGATATATAGGACAACAAGAAAAAAATATTGCAGTTGCAACATGTGTGAGCCAGAAATGAAACATTTTTTAAATGTGGAACTCAACTCAATATATTTTTATGCTCAAGGGCTTAGGGGATAAAGAAATGTGAAACCAGCGGAATGCAGAAAAATATTATACCCACAGTGGAATTAATGAAGTCATGTTTTTGTTGAGCTAAAATATTTGCAGAGTGAAGAGATCAAGAGCAGCAGACTCAAAAGATAAAGCGAAAGCTATTTGTATACAGTACTGAAACAATATATATTACTACAACATATGTCAAGAAATAATTTAAGCATTACTCATTTGAATCTGAAACCAGAACTATATGGAAAACATGTTTATATTATAATGCTCACTGAGGCCCTTTTAAAAGAGAATGTAATTCTTTTTTCCACTGGACTTTTGTTTTGTTTTGTTTTTGTTTTGGGAGCCAGACAGAGAACATTAATTTACTGTAAATGTGGCTATGTATGGGAACAAGGAAACATGATCAATGCCAAAACATCTTGTTCTGATGATATATTTTCAAGCAAGGATCAATAGATACAGGAGTGATTAAATTACACCTACTGACCTCCTGTCTAAGATGGTACAGTACATGTATGCTTAAGATTTTCTGGGTATACAATACTTTAAAAGAGTGTACTTGTATCAGATCACCACAGCTTTCTTTAAACTGACATCCCTCAGAGGTTACAGCTTTCATCATCTTCAGCCAATTGTTTCAGAAGCCACCTGGTGAAAGAAAACTGTTCTAGACTCAAAGGTGCTTTTTCAAAAGGTAACTGGACTATTTTTTCCTTGGAAAAAACAGAGGGGTGGTGTCTGTTGAGAGGGGAAGGGATAAGAACCATCTAGCCCCAGTCTACAACGTAGCCCTTGCAGAAGTTAGAAGAAGATTCCATAACCAATTGCACTCTGATTCAGGTGACCCTGAGGGCAAAACTAAACCCCCAAGTAGCCTCAAGAGATCTCGGGGAAAGTGCTAATAACCAGATGACTGCAAAGAAATACAATCCTTTCATTCCCATCAGAACTTATCCTTCCATCCCCCAACCTTCCAGTGTCAACTGTCAGTACCTATCCTTCCATCCACCCCTGCCATCACAACTGATGAAGTTTCTTGGATGAGAAATGAAATGTTGTGTTCTTCTTCCTCAAGGAAAAAAAAGTCCAGTTACCTTTTGAAAAAGCACCTTTGAGACAATGATGAGCTGGATGACTGAAAATCTCTATAGAAACTGTTCTAGAGTTTCTGGTGGTGCTCAGTTAGAATACTACTGCATAATCCACAAGCACAGCATAATTCCTTTGCCTTCATTTGTTTTACTCATATTCAGTATATTGCCTTCTATTGTCTGACCAGAGACAGCCTTTTCTCATAGACACCTGCTGTAAACCAAAATGATGTCAAAATGAGGTCTGTGTATAGCATCACCCATGATGCAATGCTATCCCTACCAACTTGTGTTTCAGTGCCTGACTGAAGTATATCATGATATTTGTGTCAGGGTGTCTTGATGCATGTTTCAGCACTTGTCTGATTTTTACATTCCCATTTACAGAATCCATCTCTACTGGTGGCCCTTACATTTTATCTCAGAGGCTCTTACTTCTTTGGGAATACCATATCTGAGCTGCAAAAACCCAAGCAATCAATAGTAGCAGCAAAGAGATTCAGAAATCTCTTTGAAAACCTGATCAGTTTTCACTATCTTCATAGTGACTCTTTCTTTCTACTCAGGAAAGTACAGATCTTTCTTATTAGGTATTGTTCTGCCTTTACATTGGTAGACATTGAAGAGACGAGATTAAACAACAACGAGGTTTATTCATTGGAAACAGACACAGAACAGAACAGATAACGAAACTGGCTCCGCCCTTTTATACAAGGGAGCTCCTGGTAATCTTAACCAATCATAGCACGGGGTTTCTCCTGCGCTAAAGTAGCAAGCCTGCCCGGGCCGCCAGACATCCAGGCTCCATAGCAACCACGTGGTCGCTAGCCTCGGCTGGCTCCCACCCTGCACCTGCTGTCCAACACAACTCACAACACAACCCCCCTTGGTTAGAAGCATAATGCACCTTGTTTTTTTGTTTACTTTAGTAAAGCCGCCCCCAGGTGGAGGCTATCCATTCACTCCCACTAACCTTGGCCCCGGCCTGGGACCTCTTAGGACGTGGCGTTTGTTCATTAAAGCTTTTGAAACAACGCAAGCAATGCCCGTTTGAACAAAAGCACTGTTATACTTTTGAGCACGCCTGAATGCTTGGCTAGCACGAACTCTGAATTCTATGCTAATGCCGACAGAACCCTCATGTAGTCCCGTAAGAACTGCAGAGGCCCTTGGACCCGCTCCGATCTCTGAGGAAGTGCCGTGGTTGCCTGGTCTGCAAGCTTGCCCACCGGGCTCAGCAGACCAGGACTTGGGGACCCATTTAAAACGGTCGGGATCGGTGCCTGCAAGCTAGCCTGCTGGTCCAGCTCTGCATGCCGATTTGGAGTGGAATTCCCCGGAAGGGTGGTGTTCCCTGGAGGGGTGGTATTCCCCGGAGGGGTGGTTTTCCCCTGGTCTGCATGAGCAGATGGTTGGGAGTAATATCCCGTAGGGGCGGACCCCCCCCTTGGAGAGGCTTGAAAGGCCGATCTCCTGCATGTCCCATGGGCGTAGTGCCCGAGACAGGAGCTGCCTTGATGGCAAACCCCTCGTTCGCGAGTTGCGATGAGCCATAGCCAGTGCTTTGTTGACTGTCCCGATCAATCTTGGGAGCTTCCTTCCCCCTGAGAGCAGAGCCAGGGGCAGAAGAGCGGCTGGGCAACCTCCAGCGAAGCTGGTCAATATGCCGTCACAGCACTCGACCGTCGTCCAATGCCACTTCGTAGGAAAGGGGCCCGGTGACCCTACAAACCACAGCTTCCACCCACAAGTTGCCAGGGCCATAGTTTCAGGCCCAAACCGGATCGCCCAAGTTCAGCCACCTCATGCCCGTGGTTGGGACACCTGCGATGTAACCCGGTCCAGATGTAACCTATCCAGCTAAGTTCAGTAGCGAACACGTCTGCGAATTCCTTGCAGACTTGGTCCAGGCTGGCTGTTTGTAAACTGTTCAGCCCCGTTACCTGAATTCCCAGGGCTTCAAACCAATCAAGCCCTATTAGGCTTCTCCTGTTCCCCTCGACCACGACGATATTCAACATTCCCATGAATTTCCGGAATTGCACCCTTAGAATGGCCTCCCCCTTAGCTCTGACTGGGGAATTCTGGAAATCGGTCAATATTAAGTTCAATGGCCTCAGTTTCACCCGTTGGCTGCTTCGGCGACAAATTCTGTTAAGAGTGCTCTGGGAAATGATGGACAGAGCGGACCCTGTGTCCAGTTCCATCCTCAATGGAACCCCTTGCAACCTGACTTCGAGTTGCAGCTTTTTCTTTAAGGGCCTATGTCCCCCGGTTCTATGGACGCCACGCCTGCTGGCACAGAACCCCACCGTTTTGGCTGGGTACCCAGGTACCTTTCCGAGGCAACTCTTTCTTGGAAAGTTCCTTTCCATGGCTCAAACAAACAGCAGTGATGTGGCCTTGTTTGCCACATGCTCGGCAATGGGCTGTTCGGAACCGGCAGTCGGCTCATTTGTGCCGTCCCCCGCACCCCATGCACCTAGGGAAGGGATCTGCCTTCTCAAGAAGTCTAGGAAGTCCTTTCGCCAGTGGTTGTCGCACCAGGTCGCCGGTGGTTGTCGCACCTGGTCCGACTCGGCCTCTTCATCGGGTTCAACGTCCTCGTGGTGGATGGTTTGCGATGGCTGAGGGTTCTTTGAGAGCTGCAAGGCCCTTACAGCTCCGCCAGCTGCTTCTTCTCCGGTGACCTCTCACAACGCATCTTGGAACGAGACAGTCTCCTTCATGAAGATCTTCTGCTGAAGATCTCTGCTCCATAGTCCACAAACCAAACGGTCTCATAACCGTTCATCTAAGTCCTTGAATTCACACGGCCTCGCTACCTGTCTGAGGGCGGTGATGAATTCTGTGACGGACTTTCCTGGATGCTGGTCCCGCTGCTCGAAAGCGTGCCGCCATGCAATGACCGACAGCTTCAGCTCGAAGTGCTCCTTGAGCATCTTTTTTAGCTTTCTGTATGTCACGGTCTCCAATGGCACTGGGGACACAAGGTTTTCCGCGATGTCGAAGACGGCTTGGCCACAAACACAGAGCAGCGTGGCGGCCTTCAGCTCGTCTTCTGCGATCCTGTTCACGCGGAAATAATTCTCAGCCCGGGCAACGTACGAGCTCCACCGCTCCAGGTGAGCCACGTCGAATTCCGCGAGCCGGCCCAGTTTTGCCATTCTATTGTCTCTCCTCTACCACGTGCTGCCACTCAGTTAGAGGGTTTCCCGGGCAGTTCCTCACAGCACTCTCCCTCAGCGTTTGCATACTGGCGGGTGAGTGAGCCAAAATAGGAATGCCATCCCTCAGCGTGGTCTGGCCCTCCTTCACGGTGATTCGGGCCCTTCGACACGGTGGCAGCAGAATCCCACCTTCGTCGCCAACTGTTCTGTCTTTAGATTGGTAGACATCGAAGAGACGAGATTAAACAACAACGAGGTTTATTCATTGGAAACAGACACAGAACAGAACAGATAACGAAACTGTACAAGGGAGCTCCTGGTAATCTTAACCAATCATAGCACGGGTTTCTCCTGCACTAAAGTAGCAAGCCTGCCCAGGCCACCAGACATCCAGGGTCCGTAGCAACCACGTGGTCGCTAGCCTCGCCTGGCTCCCGCCCTGCACCTGCTGTCCAACACAACTCAGTACATTACAGGTATGTTTATTATGCTTGACTTTAATACCCCTGCAATTCATGAGACATGGCGCTTTAGGTATATAGACATTGCAGCTTTAATTTTGATTGAATAAACTTGGTTTGCAAATTGCTGGGACCTTTAGAAACTGATGCAACTTCTGTCTCTTTTAATGTGCATATGGCCTAAGTATGTAAGCTTGAGTGCTATGCAAATGAGTTATATTGGTTGGTTCTGTCTATTCCACAGGTGTCAAACTTGATTGCGTCACATGACATAGCATGACGTTTTTTGCCTTTGCAGAGCCAAGGTGGGCGTGGCCTGCACGTGACGCATCTGGCCTATGGGCCGCCAGTTTGATACCCCTGGTCTATTCTTTTAGAGAGAAAGTTATGTTATCTCCTGGAACTAGAGCTGAAGGGAAGATTTGCACCAGGATTGAATTCATGCACTGAAAAAATGTTCAGATGAGAGGCCACAAAGTGAAACTTTCATCTATTGTGCATAGAAGTCTTCTCCTGGCTCCACCACCACACCCCCTTCCTCACCACAACATTTGGCTCCGACAAAAATCCTGGATCTGTAAAACTAAAAAGAAGCACATCCTGGCCATAGTCCAATGGATCAAAAACTACTGGGAAGTTGGACCCAAAGATACTCTATTCAAGTTGCTGGCATCAGATTTCACAACATCAGGATATAATTGGCTTGATTTAGTTTATAGTACTGTTTTCCATCCAGTAATGGAGTCAATGGCTTTGCATATAGATAAAAATAACCTCAGTGCACAGATGTTGGCTGGTGGAGCCAGTGTTTACTAATATCTATGCCATTGAGATCTGTCTTTCCTGGGCCTCATTTTAAATGTCAATTGTTAGAGATACAAATATTTAAAAAAGAAGAATGTGTGAGGCTCAGCTTTTGGACACAATCAAGATTAAAATGTTTACTTCTGAGGAGACATTTAAGCAACTCTCAAAAATGGTCAAGGAGAGTAATAAATATGCTCTCTCTCTCTCCTATGAAATTGAGATTTGATTGAGATTTTTTTTTATTATTTACCAAGCACCTACCCATAAGAAAAATATCCAGAATGTCTGATACTCAAATGGACTTCATCCATGGAGCGTAATTAACCTAAAAGAAACAGGCAGCAACAAGGTTATGAGGAAGCAAATAAATGGATGACTTAGCATTAATTAAGCTACTAGCTGGAAACAGGAAGAAGATTGGGGATTGTAGTGAATATATCTCTGAAAATATCAATTCAGCATGCAACAACACTAAAAAAAGGCATATTCTTAAGAATATAAGCAATCAGGAATATTAGCCAACAAATAAAATTCACAGTAATATAATATCTCTATATTCCTTCCTAAATGTTAGATATTGCCTACAATTTTGTTTTTGCTAAAATAGAATACAGCTAAGATGACTGAAAATTTGACAAAGGAAATGAATTCGCCATCCCCTTCTTATTGTAAGATCTTCAATATTGGAAATACAATTTTATCGCCCCAGTTACTCAGTGAATTGAAGAGCTGATGTCACTTGCAAATTATGAAGGGATTGATTATACACTTTGTTGCTATAGATACATCACAACATCTGATAATCTTTTCCAAGGCCTTTACTGCTATCTTATCAAGTGTATATATTGTATTTCTTGGTGTAGTTCTTGGCTACTGCTTTTTTCATTGTTGATAGTTGATCATAAAAGGTATCTACCACTTCAATATCTTCACTGTCAGGCTGCTTGCTGTATTATTGTCATTAGTTTGGTCTCCTTTATATTTAATCCTAGTTCCATTTTTTTATTCCTTGATTTTTAATTCTGGAGATTTGCAGATCACTGCATTTTCAGCTATAAAACTAATATCATTAGTACAGTGCAGATTTAATGTTTCTTCCTCCAATTTTAAAAATATGGTCAACTTCCAATCCAGCCTCTCTTAATTATATATTCAGCATACACATTGAATAAATAGAGTACTCAAAACTAAGAATTTCTTCCTGTCAAACAAAATGCAATTTAGAAGAAAATCTGATGTAATCATTGGCTTGTGTTAATGAATAGAGAATATGGCTACCATTGGTTTTAATTAACAGGGCCACCCAAATTTTGAAATCATATGGCCTTGAATCCCAGATACTGAAAAGCAATCAAATGAGGACAGAATTGACTTGAATGCTTTCTTGCTTGGATTTTCTGGGTGTTGGATTACCTCCTTCAACAAGGTGTGTGTTTTTTTTAAAGAGAAACCAAGGACTGCTTGTTACATTAAAGTTGATGTTAAGTTTCTGTGGACCTTCCAGAGAGGCTTTTTTAAAAATTACTTGCTTTCAACTTGGTTATCTATTCCCCAACTAAATATTTCAGAACTTCCTGCAATGTCGTAAGCTATAACAGTAAGCAGCATCTAGATCTTTCTAGTTATATTGTTAACAGGCCAAATGTCTTGCTTTGAATGTACTTGAATTAGAGGTTTTAATGCTTTTTAGGGTTTTTAATGGCTTGTACTGTTTTTGTTGTTTTGTTGTTTTACAGTTTTAATTGTAATATATGTTTTTGAATTGTGAGCCACCCAAAGTCATTTGCCGAGATGGGCAGCTATAGAAATCTGATGGCTGGATAAAATTATGAGACACTGAGTTTGGCGCCCATAGACATTTATATATCGTCATATATACTGTCATGCTCCCTGTACAGGAATAGATATCCTTTCTTCAGTAGTCTTGTCAATTACAATCCACTGATTTTGTACCATGGAATTCAGTGGGATGCTCTAAATAGAACATTTTATGCCTAGGTCTGTTCAGAAACATAGCCAGAAATGTCATTTTCCATATAAATTGCAAACCTTGTCTATATGGCTGCAGAGACAAGCTTAAATGTATGATCACTTTAAACATTTAGTTCTGAACAAATTGCCCACATCAGAAACAGATTACTAAAATATGCCCTCTTGGTTGTAATAACATTTGGCTGATAACTGAGTCTTATATTTGGACACAGTTTTTCTCAACCTCATGTGTAGCTTTCTGCCTTTATATGGAAAGAGGGGGGAAAAGCTGTTTCTTTTTGAGAAGCCAAATAAAAGTATCTGCCAAAAATCTGTACTACTAGTGCCTATGTCTGCTTTGCTTTCAGAAACATGACAAAGATCTTTTCCAACGACTTCCTATTGACTGTTGTGACTATTTGTATTTACTTGTATTTTGTATCATGTATATGTAGACCATGGGCTATGTTTTATAGTATATGTGCCGCACCGTGCCCCCCCCCCCAAAGTGAATGACAGATATTCACTCGTGTGAAGTAAATGAAGGGAACATTATTTTATTCTATTGTATTATTTATTTATTTATTTATTTTTCAATTTGTATACAACTGTAATCTACTAGGACTCCCTGAAAATGCTGAAAAAGTGTAAATAATCTTAAAACATCCATACAGAAGAAAGATTGCATTGCATTGCATTGCATTGCATTGCATTGCATTGCATTGCATTGCATTGCATTGTATTGTATTATTGCAATAGCAATAGCTTTTAGACATATATACCTCTTCATAGTGCTTTAGAGGCCTCTCTAAGTTGTTTATAGAGTCAGCATATTGCCCCCAACAATCTCGATCCTCATTTTACTAACCTCGGAAGGACCTCTTGACCCAGTAAGAATCAAACTGTCAAACTGCTGGCAGCCAGCAGTCAACAGAATTAGCCTGCAATACTGCATTCTAACCACTGCACCACGACGGCTCTTAATTATATTATATATATATATATATAAAACATGCACACACAAATAGGTACATACATATATTGAGGCCTAAACTCTTAGGATCTAATTGAATGGATTAAACCAAAACAATATCCAAGTTACCCAGTGGCTATTTAAATACCTCTGGCTAGTTCCCAAATAGGACATCAGTGGAAATAGCCATGAATGTTATTTATTATAGAACATAGGTAGAAACTATTTATAGGATAAGTAACACAACATGTTAAGCTATTAGACTATTTGTGTGTTTACTGATTAGTGTGCTTTGTTAACCCAGTCATGGTGATTTGGCTGGTGATAATATCTTAAAACCTGGTATTCTCCAGACTATTAGGACTGCAATTCCTGGCTGATAAAATCTGGTTATCATTTGTATGTTGTGTGGTTGATTCAGTAAGTCATTGTTAAATAAGCCATGGTTTAATGATTCATAGCTTAGCAGGTTATGTGAATTTAGTCTATTGTCATGGGCTGGGTTCATGCAACACATGAGTCCATGTCTGCATCTTCAAGCAGAGTTAATTATGGGTGGATAATTTGGACAAATTGAATGTTGTTGATAATTCACTTCTGAATCAGCCATTTTAGGTTGGCTGAATTCTTTATATTAAGATTATAACTTATAAATTCTTTATATTATAAATTCTTTATATTAAGGTTAACTGTGTTTTAAATTAGCCTAGCTAAAAATTTGTACGTAATATATTTTATGCATTAAATTTATATGGTGCCTATCTCATTGTCATTTGATTCTGGGCTGGCTTACAACAACATAAATTTAAGACCATAAGTAAGGGTGGACAATCTTTGGACAAAGTAACATTTTGTGATGGAGTGGAGTGGAGATGCAAAAAAGGGTATGGTTCAGGGACTGCCCCACATAGCCCATCTTTGATCTAAGCTATGGCTGAATTCTTCCTGAACTAAGGCAAAACCACATTCTCATTTAACACAATGTATGAACTCAGCATTTGCTCAAAACTTTTCTTTTTTTCTTTTTAAGTAATATTGGAAATATGGAAAGTTCCAATAACCTGTGCTAGGAGAGATTGAATATAAAAAAGGGATGGAAAAAGGCCAAGTTGAAAGAATGGGTTTTTCTGATGAGAAGTGATCATTATCTTAGCCAAAATGTTTCAGTAGGTTTTCCATTTTGGAACAGAGTAATTTTGAAAGGCTGATAGAAATAGGAATCTGACACATAACTATCTCTTCAAGAAAAAAAAAATTGCAGTGAAGTCATATTTTCCATCATGTAAGATGCTGTTGTGTGTCCACACAACAGATGAAAAAAAAAATCAGACAAAGGTATGATATATTTAGTAAGGAGAAGAAAGAGAAATGTGTTGCCTTCTATCAATTTGATGTACAAAACTGTCTTTTAATCCTCAAACATTCAGTCATTTGAATGTGGTTTTTAAATAGCACAGCTTCAAACAGTAGCTATTTTAATAATCACAATTATTCCTGGAATTTCTCTAGCCATCTAATTTAATTTTAGGTTAGGTGGCTAGAGAAAGTTGAAACCTAATGTTTCAACTTCTATCCTCAGAATGACTCTGTAGGGCATTGCACGCCAAAACAACTAGACACAAGGAAAGTTTTTTCCCCCATGCCATCACTCTGATAAACAACTAATTCCCACAACGCTGTCAAACTATCTAGTAAGGCTGTATTACTAAATTCTTTTCATCTTTCCTATTACCTATCTCCTAATCTACTTATGACTATAACTTTATTGCTTGTATCTTACGATTTATATTGGTTTATTCAGTATCCTAGTATGATGTATATTGATTGCTTACTTTAATATCCTATGACTATCATTAAGTATTGTATCTTATGATTTATGATGAATGTATTTTTACAATGACTATGATCATGATTTACCAATTATTGCTTGCATGTACACTGGAAGCTTATGCACCTGAGACAAATTCCTTGTGTGTCCAATCACACTTAGCCAATCAATTATTCTATTCTATTCTATTCTATTCTATTCTATTCTATTCTATTCTATTCTATTCTATTCTATTCTATTCTATTCTATTCTATTCTATTCTATTCTATTCTATTCTATTCTATTCTATTCTATTCTTACCTATGTCAGGGTATGAGCTCTGCAATTCACTTATGCTTTGCCTTTCTTGAAAGCCCCACAGTTTCCAAATCATCTTATAGGACACCCCCAGCTGAAGTGCATTGTAGGTATGTGACTGAGGCAAAAATATTGACTGAAGCAATCTTTGCACTTCACCAGAGGCAGCACAAAAAAAGCAAGTACCCCAAAACCTCACAATCTGGTCATTTACAGCAGGGGTCCTCAACCCCTGGTCCATGTACCAGTACCGGGCTGCGGTATGTCAGCAACTGGTCTGCATAAACAAGCAAAGGCCCATCCACGGGGTGCAGGCAGCACACAAAACCACACACTCTCCAGTCCGTGGAAAAATGTGTCTCCACAGAACCAGTCCCTGGTGCCCAAAAGGTTGGGGACCTCTGATTTACAGTATGCAATGGTGGCAAATATCTGTAGCTCAGGTGTAGATGAGGGTGGAGGTTCGTACATTTTCAGTATCTTTTCTGTCAGTGACATTGACATCCCCTAAACTCCGCTGAAGATGTTACCTAGCCTGGTAATGAAACATTTGTAAAACAATCCACAAGCTCATAGCACCATCCCATGTTCTTTTTTTCCTTAACAACATAAGAAAGGAAAACATTAACCCTATAGATGCTGCTGATGTCCAATACTGGAGGGTGGTACAATCTAGTTGAGAGGACCTGAAGGGCTATAGATTCCTCGATTCTATAGAGTGTAACCATGCCCAGGAGTTCGTTGTCATCCTCAAAACTTAATAGCGCTAAACCTTCATTCACAGGTGCAATAAGTATCTCATATAGTATATACAGCTTTAGTTATTTAATCAATTTATAAAGCCACAAATCTCAACAAGTGAGGGCATTGAACAATACCATCTTTTTAAAAACCCAGTTACATACATAAATTACAACAATTAAAATACACAACTGAAAAATACCAGCACAATTGATAGAGCTAATTCAGCCAAGAGACAGATCCTTTGACACATAGGGTGCCCCTGGTCAGGCATAGAAACCTCATGTTTATTGTCTTACAAAAGGCCAGTCAGCTCAGGACCATTCTAATCTTCACTATATGAAGTCAACAATATATTATTAGTGAAGAGTGTTAAAAGTGAAAACTATTAAGTTAGCTTAATTTTCTTATACTGATGAGACTACTGTATATTTACATTCTAAACACCTCAAACCTTAGTTTTGACACATATTTGTGTGTTTTGTTCACTTTGAAGCCAGTCATTAATCCTCGCCTAATTGGAAAAGTAATTATTATTTTTTTCCCTTTCTACTTTTCCTCAAAAATGTCCCCGCAGAATTGTTGAGGCTCCTGTCAGTCTTTATCTTGTTTTCAAATAAGCAGTGAAAAAAAAGACATTCTCATGAGAATATAAGATAACTGCTGCTATACTAAAGTCACACTGTCTTGTGCAAACAGTTCTTTTCTCATATTTCTTATATTAATAACCAAGGGTGCTTCCATAATTCTCCTGCCAGGATTACAATTTAAAAATGTTGCTTTGGATACCAATCTAAAATCAGTGCCAAAGAACTTGGCATATATTTACAAGTTTATATAAGGCTAGCTACCAAGGTATCAAAATATTATTGCTTCTGAAGAGCAGTCTAGTTTATCTTGAGAACAAACCTAAATATATAATACGTCTTCTACATTACAAAAACAGTGCAATTTCACAGAAGTGCTACGAATCTACAAAAGGACACCTCTAATGCAAGTGTACTTACTGTACAAAAGACATCTGTGTTTGGTTTCATTATATGACTGTTCCTACCATTATTAGTCAATGTTGTGGTTGGATAGGAAACTTTGCCATGAAATGTGTCAGGGAATTGCGCAGCTAGTGTCCAAATGGAGTCAGAGACGCTGACACAAACTTGTAGTTTTTTAAAAATACAAATAAATATATTTTACAACTATATATACAGCAAACTAGATAGTCAGGCAAACAGGAGCATCATGAAGGTAAATCAGAGATCATACAAGGCACACAGAAGGCGGGGGAAAAGGGAACCTCCCCCTCCACACCCTCAGCAACCGATCACAGCGCAAATTGTCTCATTCAGGAGCCAGCACTCTTCACCTAATTAACCATAATGGGGTTGTTCTGGCTCGCTGCATGACCCCACTACTAAATTTAAATATCTTTACAGAACAACTTCACATCTCTTGGGTGTGTAGTTACCAACATTTTATGAAAGGACAGTTTGCCAGAGAGAGGACACTTGCAGCAGGAACTATGCGGGAAATTTTCTGTTCAAAGCCTCACTTTCAAAATCAAGGTTGGGCAAATTTTTAGTCCACACATCATCCTAGGTAGAGCACAATACAGTCAACATTTCTTTTAATGAAAAGATAGGAATAAGGGGCCAAACAGTAAGGTTTAAGGCAACATTTTTGCTTCTTAGCTTCACCAAACACAGGTCTGAAACTTCTAATAATGTTATTGGTCATGCCCTTGAAGGTTCCCAAGCAAGACAACTTGCAGCACAGCCTATCTAAAATTTCCTGTCTAATATGTTGTACCACCATTTCAACATTTATGTATGTATTCCCAGAATCTATTTTCTGTGCTACTTGCAAAATTTGTTACCTCTGACATGACACAGAAACAGAATTCTATAGATTAATATATTTGCTCCTCTGAACATGTGGAGAGAAAACCTCAGATAAAGAAAGTAGACTTAATGCCATTGGCTGCTACATTCTGGACAATGTTTCAGGGCCACTGAATTGTGCAAACTCCAAGTAGCTGCCATCTTGAATTCTTTTAAACATATCTGCTTACAGACTTAACCTCACTGCCAAAGTAACAAATACTGACAAGAATCCCTTTCTTGGAAGCAATAAGTTAAAGCATGATTCAGACAAAAAACAATTCTTCCCAAGGGACGAACAGACAAATTATTTTTTCCCAAATATCTCAAATTCTGCTGTAGTTCTTCAGTAGAGAAAGCCTACAGTGTGTGTGGGGGGGGAATACCACCCAATTGTATTCAAACAGATTCTTTAACAGGGTGGTGAAGACCCTGTCACTCTTTAAAGTTGCTAAACTATAATTCTCAGCGTTCCTTATCATTGGCCATGTTATCTGGATCTGCTAAAAGAGGCATCTGTAGTAGGCATTTTACCAGCTGTCTGGCAAAAAGAGTTGATGTCCTTCTTTTATCTCATGTCCTCTGTCTGACTAGCATAGCCTTAAAATCAAATATTGTCCGCTTTTTTTTTTAGTATCCTGGAAGTTTTTTTTGGGGGGGGGGGCAGGGCTGTTTTCACAGCAGTAGTCATTCAGATTTTCATGTAGTATGACCTTTGAATTGTCTGCTTCTTTCCTTTCTTCGTCTATCAACAGATTCAACCACCAGATTTACATTAATTTATTTCTGGATTCCATCAATTGGCTTTAATCCAGCCTCTTCCTATCTATGATTCCAGGAGTCTGTAGATCACGGGTGTCAAACTCGCTGCGTCACATGACGTGTCGCGACGTATTGTGACTTTTTTCACATTGCCAGAGCTGGGGTGGGCGCAGCCTCCGCATGATGCAATACCAGCCCACGGGCCGGCAGTTTGACACCCCTGCTGTAGATCATGTGTTTCTTTGGTGCAATTTGAAAAGTTTATTGTTGTTGATTCTCTATTACTGGTAGCAAATGTTCTTAAAGATAAAGATTTTTTGAAAAAATATTGTTCATGAAAAACCAGTCTTTCTAATGCTGGAAAAAGTAATTTCATATAGGCCTAAGTAGATTTTTGCAGACTTTTAAAAGTGTAATTTTAATTGCTGATTTCAAGAAAACTAGAGTTAGTAGGTCCTCCTTCCCCTCCCCCATGCCTTCTCCTCCCTCCCCCTCCCCCATGACCCAATTTGTCTGCCTTTCCAATATTATTGTCTTCCTTTGCCTGTTCAGATATCTGGTAACCCTAACATGGAGAGACGTTGTTCCCTTATTCTACTCTAATCATTGATCTGTATAATTATCAGTAACAGATTTTTTTGTACAATTAAAAAAACCAGCAATTTGATCTGTGTAATTTCTACAGTATATCACTACTCCTCTGAAGAAAAATTCCTAGAAATCAAATCTAAATGCATTACAGCAATTATTATATGCATGAATTTAAAAGGTAATTACAGACAATGAATGTGTTGGAGAATTAATTAAGTCTCTTATATCGAGTTAAACTATTTATGTTATGGTATCAGGTTTGCGTCACCTTCATATTTACTTAATGAAATGCTGTTTCTAAGGGAGTAATAGACAACACTTCTTGTGCAGGTTAAATGTTTTGCTTGTTGTAAATATTGTTTTTAGCAAGGAAAAAAACAGAGATCTATCTTGAGGGACATTTGCTATCAACTACTGTGGAAAACTACTTGGCATTTTAAGATAATTTATGATAATAGTAAAATAATGTAAATATAGCATATTTATTTGAAAGTTAGAAGTAATACAATTTGATGATCTAATAAGGGTTTTTCAACTTTTGCAATCTTAGACCCCCTAAAATGATAAATGAATATCATGAAACTCTCCCACCCCCATGAATGCAACTAATGATTTCACTGGGGTAAATTACTGTAACTTACTTTGTGTGACTGCCGGTAAAGATAAAACTGGTACAAAATGTGTTGAAGGAACACTATTATCTTGATTCTTTTGGTACAGTGTCCTGAGTCTTATGTCACTGCAGTAAAAAAATGTGAAAAATAAGTGTTACAATTATTTTAAATTGTTATTTTAAAGAGTTGTTAGCCTATATATCAAATAAAATCAATATATATCTTATAACTTTATAAGATAAAGCAGTGAAATTTAAAATAGTTTATGTGTCTATGCACTCACATATACATAAATGTAGAGGAAGGATGAGCTTGTTTAAATTCTAAAATTGACTTTTTTTAATAAATTGTCAGAAACCATCACTCTGATTTTCCATTCCAGCATTAATTTGGATTGATATGCATTCTTTAACAAAACAATTGTAGAAGATCCTGACTTTGCTGCTGGGTTGTCTAGGAAGAGCAGGTCAAATTATGACAGTGATCTAGCTGTGGATGCACATCCCATCAGGCTCAAAAGCCTTGCCCAGGCTAAGCAATATGATAATGTATTAAAATGAATCTTAGGCACCCAAAGTCTCCTAAAAGGGGGTAGCCATCTTCTAGGAGTCTCAAGAGAAGGGCACGTAGGTGACAAGTAGAGCTAAACTCTTAATGGTTGCACCACAGATTTAACATAATGGCATTTCAATTAAGCAGTCCAACTTTAGGTGCTTAAGTCCTTTCAAAACCCACCAAACAGAACAAGCTGACAGTGCTCTTGTTGTGTTTATGCAAATCCCTACCCAATTTTATCTCAGATTTGCTTATGATCCAACACTGGAAGTTTTTAAAAAGAGACTGGACAGCCATTTGTCTGAAATGGTATATAGTTTCCTGCCTGAGCAGGGGGTTGGACTAGATGACCTCCAAGGTACCTTCCAATTATTATTATTATTATTATTATTATTATTACTACTACTACTACTACTACTACTACTACTACTACTACTACTACTACCACCACCATAGGAGTTCTTAGGTTATAGTATGAGAATCCCTGGTATACATGTTATTAGCAGTACTTGATATTGTGTAGAGTAGTTTAGCTTGGATCTCCACCTCTGATTATTAGTGATGTTTAATTCTTCTACAAGTCCATTAACAACTTGAATCAGAATAAAAGATTGTCCCATATAATGTCTTCTGAGGAAACCTTAATCTCTACTATGCTACCAGCACAGGTACAATACAACAATACTGCTTAAATCTTTGCATATGGAATGCTTTTATCCTAGAAAAGCCAGCAGTGTGTTCTGGCAGTAGCTACGAGCTTTTTCTGTTGGTCAGTATTACTTGGCTGATTCCTAATTGGCTTGAAAGTCATGACTTTTAGTCTGCTGTTGTCTTTTTTTCTCTTTTTATAATGTTTTGTTTTGTACCATGCTGAATTAATTCAAGAATCTCAGAAGACAAAACAGAAGGGCAGGATAAAAATATATGAAAAACCACCCATCTCTCTGATACACCTTTAGTACTGTATATACTAAAGTCCAGTCTGCTGTGGGGGATAGTTGTTTCACCAATTTAAGGAAATATCCAATGTTTTGTAATGCAAGACCCCTGGTTCAAGTATTTCCATTGACAACAATTGCTGCAGCTCATAGGGATGAATCACTTGACTTTAAGTCATTAAATCCAAATTCCTACTTAGTGAAGAAATCAAAATTAAAGCATCCCCAACACATCCCCAGATGGTGGTCCATCTGCTTGGTTGCATTCAGCAAAGAGCTCACCACCTTTCTCCTAACAAATATTATTCTGAGTATCCCACTCAGGGCACAGAGAACAAATCTTGATTATGTTGTGCGACTTTTAAGGCACCTGAAAAAAGGTAGCATGCCCACTTCTTTTTCCTTAAGGAAAACATAAGCATACTTAATTTTGCCTTTATGTCTCGTTATCGAATTGTCTGTTGCTGATTTATACACCTCCTTCAAACGTAGTGCCTGAAACTTGGACCCCTTATTTGAGGTGGACTCTGATCAATGGAGAAGTGATTCAGAAGTATTAAGGCACCAAGATCCTAGATCAGGTTTGGGAAAACCTACTAAGTTCTATACATGCTGCCAGCCTCTAAATCTCAGCAGTCGGTCAGTTGAAGAATCAGGGTTGCTCAGATCTGTAGTGAACATAATTTAGGACCACTCACCCAGATGAAAGAAGGCAGACATGGGCACTTCTTGTCTAGTCTATTTTTTTCTTGTTTTTTTCATATACACTACTCCTCTAAGAACAGGTTCTTCTCCCAATTCTTTAAATATATAATAAATTTTCAATTTAACAAAACCTGATTTAGTGGACTTTCAAACTGACAAAATCTGCTGGATGAGATTTGTCCAAATTATCATTCCTGTGCCAAGACTTATTTCTATAATTGCTCAAAAATATCTCTCGCATTCTGGTGAGAGAGAAGTTCCCTGAGGACGGGCTCCAGCACAAATATGAAAGCTCGAAAGACTAAACTTCTGGTCCCGGTAACCGACCCACATTGGATCCTACATTATTCTGGGACATGTATATTTGCCTTCATTGGCTCAAAAATATTATCTCTTCTAATGAGGGATTGGGTTCCATTGACTGCATTTGCTTTGCATATTTCAAGCAAGTCATGGCTTATTCATTTAATCCAACTTTTTTAGAATTTAGAACTATTTAATTCAATCCTCTTCTATTATCTCACTGTGAGGTTTTTTCTGATTCCCCAATACTACCTTCACTTCTTGATGAAGGCTTGCAATACCCCTTCCCCATGTGACACAATCATTTCTACAGTTTGTATCTACTAATAAAGCTAACCTGCAATATCACTCGGCTTGCAAGTGTGGAAGCCAGCAGATTGTGTAACGCGGGTGAAGACCACAGGGCCAATGTGAGAGGGATTGAAATGTTCAAAATAAATGATTCCCCCCCCCCTCACAAAATCATATTATTCAGACAGTACACAGAATTATCATACCGGACAATAATTTGCCAAAATAAAAATGGGAATATTTATTTTTTTCTACTAAAGCAATAAACTCTTACGCTTATGCATTGGTCTTTGTCAATCATTCCAATGTTAAATTTTTTACTTTCAGCTGTATAGAAAATGTAGACATAACTCCATAAAAACAACTTAGATCAAGTACTGAACAATTCCAAGACCAAGATAAGTAGTGGTGGGGAGCAAAGATAGACCAACTTATTTGTAAAAATAAGTTAAGCTCTCTTCACATAACTATATATCCATGGTTTCATTAAGAGACAAGGTATTTTAAATATGTTCATTACAGTAATATGTTCATTACTTCTACATTACTTGCATCAATATGGGTCTATACAAATTGCAGCAGCATTTCCTGATTACATATGAAGAATCAATCAGAAATCACTGTTATATACTGGAATTGGACAGAGATTCTAAAACCATTACTGAGTGGTAGCTCATGCACATGATAGCAACAGGGATAGGGAAGACCCCCGTGCAAATGAGACAGGACAAACTGTGACAAATTTGCAAATATGTGCTGGACAAATTTAAACTGTACAAGTCTTGCAAAGTTACAAAGACATTCAGAAGCACATTTTCTTCTCCAGGCCTCCACCCTGTAAAGACATTGGTTTTCATTTGGCCTCTTGAGCCTTCTTAGCATTCTGTTTTTCTTTTGCCTAGAAGATAAAGACAGGTAGAAAGAAAGTGCACCGTTTTAGTAACATATTTTTTTTCCTGTGTCTCAACACGCACTTTCTTGAAATATTTAATATACAAAGAGGCTGTAGAGCACATCAACCGTTCTTTACGATTTTGAGCTGAGGTTTTCACCTTCTCCGTCAGCCAAGGTACCATGCTAATGCAGTCCTGCCCTTCTGCAAGCAGAACACCTCCATCAATTTGTAGAGCAAATTATGATGTAGCAGAGGCTCCCCCATTTAAGGAAGAACCATAATTTTTCCTAATCCATCTGCTTTACCTCTCAAAACAGCATTGCAGAACAGCTGGTGTGGTGTACTGGCTAAGTGTTTGGCGTGGGAGTTCCCTGCGTGAACTTTCAGGAAATCATTCTCTTTTAATCTAATTTACTTCAAAGGGTTATTGTAGTAGGGATAAAATAAAGATCCCTCGTAAGCTCGTTTGAGTTTATGGACAAAGGCAGGACATGAAATAATTATAACATCGGGCTCTGAGAGCTAGAGCCAGGCACTGGAGCACCAGTACTGATGTTGTATTTCTAAAAGCTTGATGAGACACCAATGGTACATGCAATCCTCAAATTGTTCTTCACAATTGCTGACTACAGCAGTCATTGATTTATGACAACTGAGACCAGCATTTTGGTTGCTAAGTGATGCGGTCATTAAGTGAATCACAATGTGATCATCGGACCTATTTTATGAGCATTTAAATCACAGTGATTAAGTGAAACTCTGTGGTTGTTTAGCGAACCGGGTGCTTGTTAAGTGAATCTAACTTCCCCAATTGACTTTGCTAGTCAAAAGCTGGCTGGGAAGGTCACAAATTGTGATCACAACAGGCAACTATAGCAAATGCAAGCCAGTTGCCAAGCACCTGAATTATGATCATGTGACTGGGGGTGGTGGTACAACAGTCGCAACTTTGAGGATGGGTTATACCTCACCTTTTTTTGAGATTATCATAATTTTGAACCATTGTTAAATAAATGATCATAAGCTGACAACTATCTGTACATAATAATCAAGGTTTATTACCAGCATTTCTCTGCCTGTGTTATATAGCAAAATAGCAATAAGTATTTTACAAAGATAAAAATGCTTGCTCTGATTTAAGTTAGGCATTACTATAGAGAGAACTTGATAACTTTTTAAATAAAATCTCCTGTAGTCAACTTTAGAAAAACTTTTCACTGTACTTTTAGATTCAATAAAATTCTTTCACTAAGGATAAATTATCAAAACGTTTGTGAGTCCAATATATATTGTCAGTTATGGGACAATTATCTCAAGAATACTGCATTCTAAATAGGCAGCTACATTTCAAAGGAGTTATTTGTTCCTGTATATTACTGGGCGGAAGCTCAATAAAGTGTAAAAGTACCAATGTATCATCTGAGATTGTCCAATAAACAAAAAATCCTCTATTATAGTATGCAGGTTTACTACCCATTATTTTAAACCTCAGTTGCTGGTTCTTGATGTAAATACAAAGGCTCCAGTTACATCCAGATATAACACTGACTGATATATATATATATATATATAAAAGGACATTTTCTTCAGCTGATAAAACACTGAATCTATTTGTAACAACCTCAACACTAAAGCAACAATCTGAATGAACTTATTTTATTTAAATCAAGAATCTACTATTCTACTTAATTGCAACAAATTGCATTCATAGGGGCTGATATACTCTTCTTAAATGGCCAGCTTTTTACAGAATTAAAACTGATTGAAACCGACCAATCTACAACAATGAACCTTGTTTCTATAACTCCATCTGACACAATTGCTAAAAAAAGGTGGCACGTATTTCCGCCATTTTGGTGCAAAAAACAGTTTTAAAACTGCAGGCTTGACATCATATTATAAAACAAAGCTTGGTTTTATTTGATCTTAGCTGGCAGCCCTGAAAGATAAGGCTGACTTGGAAAATATGAGTTGGTTAGAGGACTGAGAAAGATATGAATTCTAAAAACTCAAAGTTGACAGAATTGACGAGTGATGAACTTGACTTTTCTAAGACTGAGGAAGATTGGGGAACGGTTTTATTAAACCCAATCGGAAAACAAATGTTATGATATCTTGTCATGTAACTGTATAGGAGACAACAAATGCTGTGGAGATAGACACAACAGAAATTTATGATTTTGGGGAATCAAATCCAATTGCTAGAAAAGATCCCATTTAATATTTTAAGGAAAAGCTGTATTATTAAGAATCAATCAAGGTTATTTGATCCTGGACAAACCAGAGACAATGATTGTTGTGACTTATGGCAGACCAGAAACCACTGTGGACTTTCTGTGAATGAAATACAATAAACAGATTGTTAACAGAGGGTTTAGAAGTTTAATTTAGTTGTTGGTTTTACTTGTAAACTATGTTTTTATATATTAATAGATGTCAGGCTAAGTGAGTTGGGTAAATAGTATTGGAGAAATTTACAAATTGTGTGCCTGCTTCGCAAGGGGGGACAAATTATTATCTTTGAAATATAATCACTATTCAACTAGGAGGGACAATTTTTGTATATGTCTGTTTTGTTTATGCACTTTTTTTGGTGTAGTCTTCTTTAGCTTTGTTGTTTGCATTTGTTTGGCGTTTGTATTTTAATGTTTTGAAGAAAATTTTAAAAAATGTTTTTTTTTTAAAATAAAACAAGGCATGATTTTAAAACTCCTTCCGAAGATCAAATATTCCCTTCCTACCAACTTTCAAGTTAAGTATGGCTCTTGACACCTGATTATACTCATGTTAAGAGAGAGCAAAATCTTTGCAATCCAACACGCAAAATTACAAAGAGCTAGATCCAGTTTTATTCATACTTAGGCATGATTTACTGAAGTCAGTGAGCTTTAATTTGGCCATAACTACAAGTCACGTATATATTTTGAGTACATTTTCACTTAACTTATACCACTCAACAGAATTACTCTCAAAACATGTTCTTTAAAATCTTCTGATGAAAGCCTGGTAGAATGTGATGAACTATACATAGATATGAAAATTGTGAAAAGCGAGGAACTAATAGTATTTATGTAAAAATGAAAAAAAAATATTGGTAAAACCTTTAAACTGATTTTTTTAAGCATTAAGAATCTCATATTTTACATCTAAAGCAGAGAAAAACACGTCCAAGGCTATTTCAGGATAAGAATCAAAATCAGGTTAGATGAACTATTGCACAATTTAATAACCCTAAGGGGACAGAGGACAGGCAAATCACGTTACTTTCTTCCCCAAACGTGCTTGGAACTTAGCCATATCACTAAATCAGTGTTACAGCTAGAATTGGAACAACGGAGCAAGTCAAAGTAATTAGAGAAATAAGAGACATTCTGCAGGTCATCTTTTTAAGAGGAATGTATCCATGATTCAAGAATGCCATCTAGTGGCTGTACAGCTACTACAGCTGATAGCCTTATCTCTCTCATTCAAAACAGTAATCTATAAATAATTATTTTTAATTTTCCACGCAGGCAGATGCTACAAGTAGTCCTCGACTTACATTTCATTTAGCGACCATTTGAAGTTACAATAGCACTGAAAAACGTGGCTTATGACCATTTTTCACACTTAGGACCATTTCAGCATTCCACCCGATGGTCATGAGATCAAAATTCAGACTCATATTTATGATGGCTGCAGTGTCTTTTTTGCAACTTTCTGACAAAGTCAACGGGGATGTTAGATTCACTTAACACTTGCAGTGATTCGCTTAACAACTATGGCAAGACAGGCATAAAATGTAGCAAAACTCACTTAACAAATGTCTCACTTAGCAACAGAAATTTTGGGCTCAATTGTAGTCATAAGTCAAGGACTACCTGTACTCTCAAAACCCCCCCTCCACACACCTTCATAGACTAGAATTCTACTCGTAAGGCAGCATTTACCTTTTCTACTAGTGGAATCAACTGCTGATGTTCTGCTAACGTTTTGAGCAATTCCATGATAAATGGCAAGTAGTTGTGTTTTCTTCTAATGTTTTCAATCTGTAAGCACAGAAGAAGCATGACATGAATCAGCATTCGGTTCCATTACTATTCCACAGAACCTCGTTCGTGAGGTAATTTTCTGGCTAAAAGCACTACAGTTTCAGGAACGGGCCAGGGAAAGAAGGGGGGAGGGGGAGGAGAGATTACAGCTAATGGTTGTAATAAGAGAGTTACAGCTAATTTCCAACCTTATTTTCTTAATCCTTTTGACCAGGGGAGTTAAAAAATAATCAGTGATAACAAAAGTATCCTCAGTCTTGCACACAATCAAGATATGCATGCAAATTTTTTTTTTTTTACTATACTGTAGTCTAAATTACAATGTCTTCAGTTTTTAGGATTAAAAACATTTATATGTGGCTGACAACAGATATGGACTTGGTTTGAAAGCTTAAATGTCCCAAGAAGTAGAACAAACATTTAGGTTGTTAAGGAACTTGTTCTCTGAATTTGGTAGTTATCCTTTCTTCCAAAAGAAATTTCCAATACAATTGTTTAGCCATGAACGAAACAGTCTAGCTTTACATTTGAAATGATCATTGAACTTAGTTGGCTATTCCAACCACCTGGTTGGTTCCACGAACAGTGACCACAGAGATAAGAGGTGACACTTTCCATTAGGAATCAAATATTTAAAATATATGAAGGTGATCTAAAATAAAGGAAGAATTTGAAAACAGCAACCAAATGAATTAGATTACAAGCTATCTGACCTTGCTGCAGGGATCAGGTTGCACTGCCCCCTAGAAACAAGGTAGAAAAGAAATTTCAAAAAGGCATGGGAGTGGAAGAGATTAACTAGCCATGAAATATAATGAATAGCCTGAGCAAAGCAGCTCTCCAACAAAGAGGTTCACATTCTGGAAGTGATGGGATTCCTTTTTTTCTTGCTTTTGAATTTTCTCCTCACTATTCTTTGCAGAATTCTTCTAGCTAAGAAATATTCCTGCATGCTGGAGTCCTCCATACAGATTTCTCCAAGTGTATCTTGCTGGATATGGCCAAACAGCTCCATCAGCAAGATAACTGCTGCAACAACTCTCCCATGTAAATTTTTAGTGACTGTCCAAAACTATGACTCTGCTGAAAAAAGTGACTTATGTTGGGGTTCTCACACTTATGACCACTGTAGTACCACTGCAGTTGCAATTCAGATGCTTGGCAACTGGCATGCATTTATAACAGTTGGAGCATCCAGGGATCACATGATCATTGACCACCATTTGCGATTTTCTCAGAGCTTCCAACAAACAAAGCCAATACAGAAAGCTGCATTTGCTTAATGATCATGTGATCTGCTTAAGAACCTCAGCAAAACAGGTCAGGAATGACTCAGTTAACGACTGTGTTGCTTAGAGATGGAAGTTCCAGTCCCAATTGTTGCTGTAAATCAAGGACTACCTATATATTCATTTCCAAATACTCAGAGAGCTGCTTAACCATAGTTGTTGGAAGCAGATAGAATAACCATCACAGAGAGGTTAAAAAAAATCAAGAGTATTTGTTAATGTGTGGAATTGTCTTCACTGGGCTAACTGGAGACCTAACAAGTCAATCAACTTTTTGGATTTCAATAACTATTTTTATTAGTAATAGTATTTTAAAAAACAGCACTGAACCAAATGGAAGAGTGTTTATACTTTTGTACATGTCACATTCACTACTGTCTTATTTTTACTGTGTATTCAGCTATATAAATAATTACGCCTAGATGCTAATTTGCAGAAAGATAACATGTTTCATTGTGTCACCATCTGTTCATTAGAGATTTATTGAAACATACAATTTTATTAGGAATGCCTAAACTTTTCACAAATTGAATTGCTTTTTGAGAATGTTTCTCTTGAACTTTTAATAAGATTGCAGAACAGCTTTGAAAGCAAAAGAAAATGAATGACACATACATGATTTGCTCTCTTTTATAAATAGGCTAGGGAATTTAATTTTCTAAGATGTTTTCTGTTTCTGTACACAACCCACTTCAATTTTCACACTGTGCCCTGGGAAACTTTTTTATTCCCCAGAAACTGACCAGAAGTTCTTCAAACAGAAATATGATAGTGATAGAAAAGATTAATTGAAAGATTGCTTGCCTATCAATATAATTTTTTCTCTGCAATGTAGAACCAGGGTCCTTGTTTGGGCATGATAAAAGCAACTTGGAGGTCCAATAGAAACGTGGAAAGTGATGACTCTTTATAGATGCTCATAGAAATCAGTGTAAAATTGGGTTTATAAAAAAATATCAAAACTAATTTCTTTAAGCCAGAACGACACAGTAGTTTTTGATGCAAAGGTTGAATTTGGTGTTTGAGATGGATATTTATACTAGAAAATGGAAGTGGAGCCAGGAAAAAAGAACTAAACAAATGCAATTATTACTTTTGAGTAACTAAAATGAAATTGATATATTTCAATAGAGAAATACAAACAAACCAGTCTACCGTGAAAACCAACTGATTTCTCTTTATGATTCTCACACACTCACATTCAGGTCTTACACAAGGGACAAAAATAAAGAGTTGACATTCAAAATATTATTAACCCACTCAGAAATATTTTAAACAATTCCCCCTCCCCCACCAAAATCTGCATTGGAGAATAGACACTAAAATGAAATCTTATCACAACTATCCCTGCTGGTTGTGGTGGCACAGTAGTTAGAATGCAGACTGCAGGCTAACTCACTGCTCACTCCAGGAGTTCGATTCTGAGTGGCTCAAGGTTGACTCATCCTTCCAAGGTCGGTAAAATGAGGACCCAGATTATTGGGGGCAATATGCTGACTCTAAACCACTTAGAGAGGGCTGTAAAGCACTGTGAAGTGGTATATAAGTCTAAGTGCTATTGCTATATTAGGGAAGACAACCGGAAGGAAACCGAGTACCAAACAATTTTAGAATGTCGGGGGGGGGGGCAAGGGGGGGAGAATGTAAGCAGGAACTAGATAACTAATCACATGTTTTCTCTCTTTTTTTCTTTTCTGGTGCCTCTGAATCAGTCTTAACTCCTAGCGACTGACTGGACAGCTCCCTATAGTTTTCTTGGCAAGATTTCAAGTGGTTTGCTGTTGCCTGCTTCTTAGGCTGAGAGAAAGTGACTGGCCCAAGGACATCCAGTTGGCTTTGTTCCCAGGCAGGACTAGAACTCACAGCCTCCTGGTTTTTAGCCTGATGCCTTAAATACTACACTAAACCATGGATATTCCTGCTACAAATTCTTTATTTATATCTAATCTTTATTAATTTACCACTAACTCAAGGCAGTGAATATATCCAGCACACCTTCCTTCTCTTTATTTTTTTCTCACAACAACTCATGAGGTGAATTGGGCTGAGAGTTTCCTGCATGTCCTCCCCACTCTTTATTTATTCTGAGAAACCAAAC
The DNA here is from genome assembly GCA_023970755.1 of Azemiops feae. Taxonomy (NCBI): domain Eukaryota; kingdom Metazoa; phylum Chordata; class Lepidosauria; order Squamata; family Viperidae; genus Azemiops; species Azemiops feae. Next base: position 1,112,184 of record JALGBA010003847.1, on the reverse strand, counting down.
AGAACAGTAGGGAAAGGTGCAAACAAGCCCCATTTTCTTGGTTCTTGCGAGTGAGATTGAACAATAACTTTGAAAATCCGGATCATTTTTAATGGGGTTAGTTTGATATGACATTACTTTCTTTTATTCTAAGAGGCAATGACTCATCTTGAATATATTTGATTTCTAAGATTACTTTTGTTCTGAACATTAAGGAGCACATTATCTTAAAGTGGCTATCTCTCTGTGAAAAACAACTTAGCACAGGGTTAATGTTTCAAACGAATAGATGACCTCTTTCTACCATTCAAAGGGAGTAGTCTACTTACCTTGTACCTTTTCAATTTTTGGTTTTCTTCTTCAATTAACATCTGATACTTTGCAACTTCAGATTGAACGGAACTTAGTATATTACCGCTCTGGTCTGTATCCATCGGCTCTTCCTGTTGGGAAAAATAGTTTTATTAAATTAAACTACAGCATTTTGAACACAGCATCCATTTAAGAAATGAAGAATATGAACAATATAGATTGAATTAAAGAGCTGATTCCATATTTTGCAAGCTGAAGTATCAGATGCAAACTTTTTCATAAATAGAAAGCTTAATATATAGGAAAAATCAATCCAAACTCTTGATTTGGGCAATATTATTTTAGGACCAATCATAATGCCATAAGACTGTATGCAATCATTTGTGTTTTCCAGAACTATTGATCAAATGAAAAAAAACCTTCTTTTCTAAAATATACAATCCACCTCTTTGCTGCCTTCTAGTGCTTGTTTTTACTGCTTGGCAAACTGCACTTAATTTGCTAATGTAATGGTCTGCAGTTTGGTATTCCACGCTAGAAGCCATATTTTTCAAATAGTCGGTTTAATGCAATTTTGTTTAGAAGAATCTCCCTTTTAGGAAAAGGATAGAAACTTTACAGGTAGGTTATTCAAAATTGTAATAATTTCTGGAAGATGCATTTCAAAGTTGAATAAAAACTGGTGTTTAACTTCAGCTTGTTAACTCACTCTTTTCAAGATTCCAAATAAATTGGTAAAAATCATGTTATCTAAATCTGATACCTCCTAAATCACTCTTATATGAATCTCTTAGCTTAGCTTCTAAAATATTATGTAGCACTAGTTCAGGGGTAGGCAACCTTGGCTCTTTTATGACTCGTGGACTTCAACTCCCAGAATTCCTGAGCCAGCCATGCTGAGGGGAAAGAGATGTTTCCAAGCTGAGCCATGCTGGCTCAGGAATTCTGGGAGTTGAAGTCCACGAGTCATGAAGGGGCCAACGTTTTCCCCATGCTGGCTGAGGAATTCTGGGAGTTCAAGTCCACAAGTCATAAAAGAGCCAAGGTTGCCTACCCCTGCACTAGTTGCTCCAGGTAATTCATTCACCCTTACATCCCAGCCATTACAAAAAAGCATGTCTAATTGATAAATACCTCAGCCAGCTGTCTCTGCAGTTCGGCAATTTTCTGTTCATATATCATTTTTCTATCAGATACAATTGCCATCAGGTTAAACCTTATCTCACCTTCACTATACCTGCAAAATAAGAACAGAGTTGTTACATACTGCTGTTACTATGTTATGATTTTAAAGATATTCACAGGTATTAAATCATTTTGGAACATTTTAATAATATATCACAAGCAAAGCCAAGATTCAAACTGAACATTACTCTCTATCACATAAACAATGGAAAAATTCAGTGAGAGCCCTTTGAAGTGTTAATTTAATAGTTGCAAAATATATATAACACTCCTGGTTAAAATCACTGTGATATGACTCCAATAATTTTGTGTACATCTGTCAGCTATGCTTACCTTGAAGCTAAAGCTTGATGCTCAAAAGATTTCAGAACGTCAAATAACATTGTAAACTTTGTTTTAATCTAATTAACTGAAATAAAAATGAAGATGAAATAATACGTTTTCTGTTATCATCTCCATATATTCCTTTCCTAGGCAGAGTAGCAGCAGGCACTTTTGATATGATTACAGTGTATCCCTGTTTCTATTGTATCAAGAACTCCACTGTACGTATCAGCTTCTGGATTAGCCAAATAAAAGTGTGCCGTTGTTCATAACAATGACATATTAAAGAGAATTTCCAAAAAAAATGTTTTCTACAAATAACCGGATAACTAAGTTATTGTTTTAATTTTTTCATCTAGCTTGCCAAGAATAAAATCTAAATCTGTTTAATTTTTTATAAGCAACAGCTTAAGTTACAAACACTTACTTTTGTATTCGTTTTTCTATGACAGGCCTTACAGCATTGATCCAATCATCTTGATTGCACACTCCTAAGAAGAAAGTACACAAATAATATAAATCAATACACAGACGTAGTGAAGTCATAAAATCATAAGTTCTGCCATCATCACTATTTCCAATAATGATTCTGGCACTCATGTGGGCCTAAGTACCCATAAAAAATAAAATGGTGGGTTGGTTGTAGGCCAGTTCTTGGGAAATGGGCTGACCAATTCAGAGGGGAAAAAAGGAAGCTGGTATGGTAAACAGCATCCTTGAGCTAAAGATTTGAGAGGAAAACAACATATAAACGTATATTTTGTAGAACTGATTTTGATCAACATCTATCATAACAGTCATTTTCTGGCAGTATCTGCAACCTGCTCTTAAAATTCCAAATTATTTCCGTTAGCTTCCTCTCCCTATTGATACATTCAGAATGTCATGCTGCGGTTAAAAAAACTGACAACTACATAGGTGAAATGAAAATATTACCTAAATCTATTGGACCTTCCCTCAAACCATCCAATTCATATAATCGGCCATTTACAGGAACATAGCTGACGAAGTGAAAGGCATCTTCTTCTTTTGCTGTTGACTTTGCATCAAATTCAAACATCTGTTGTCTGCAGGAGAAGTGCAACACATGAATGAATGTTACAACCATCCCCTCTAAATAGATTTTACTTGGGAACTATTTCAATGTCTTCTTACCTAGCAAAACTATTATGAACTTGCCGTATCACTTCTGAGTTACTTAATGCCAAGCCTTTCATCTGAAAGAGAAAACATTGTAATTACATTAGGCCTCGACTTAACAATCATTCATTTAGTAACCATTCAAACTTACAACAGCATCCCCCCCCAAAAGTGCTGGTCCTTACAACTGGTCCTCACACTTACAACTGTCACAGAATCCCCATGGGTATGTGATCAAAATTCAGGCATTTGGCAACCAGCATGTATTCCTAATAGAGGTAGCATTCTGGGGTAATGTGATGGCCATTTCTGACTTTACCAACCAGTTTTTGACAGGCAAAGTCAATTCGGGAAGCCAAATTCACTTAATGACTGCATGATTAACAACTGCAGTGATTAGCTTATCAACCATGATAAAAAAAAAGGTTGTAAAATAAGGCACGACCCACTTAAGAACTGGTTTGCTTAACGATGGAAATTCTGATCCGAATTGTGGTCGTAAAGTGAGGACCACCTATATTGCTCATATTCAAGACATTTCCCCAAATATCATTTTTACACATACCGCTGCATCAAAGCTTTGAGAGAATTCTTTGAACTCAGACAGTGTTTCTCCTAAATGGATATCTTGATGGGTGCAGTTCAACAAAACACTTACTATTGCTTGAGTTGCACAAGCATTATTTATTACCTGTAAAGAGCATAAAAAATAATTTAATTTGTGCAAATTGTAGAGATCACTAACTTTACAAACTGTTTACATAGGTCTATGTTTGCATGCAATAGTTTATCCTTCAGCTTTTTTTTAATGCAAACATAAAACACATTATGTAAACAACTTCATCCATTCCTGTAACTGGCCCTGGACAGATTAACCTATAATACCAGTTGCTTGTGATTGTCATATTATTATTATTATTATTATTATTTTGGTTTGCATTATTAAATGGACCAAGGGCTTCATGAACCATTCAACTTGCTGGGATTTAATAGTCAATATATTCTTTGTTAATAACCTTTCTGATAACTATACACATGCTTTCTTAAGAAATAGTAATGATTGGCTGCTAAAGAGTTCTATATTTGGAAATAGTTCCTTCAAAGAATTTAAAAGAAAAGACAAATAGAAAACAATGAAATATAGGAATTAAGGTTTATCTAAACAATACTTAGTTCATAGTGATTTTATGAAATCAAATGTTAGATCATGTTTTAGTGCCTCACAAGTTTTTAACTTAAGTAAAACTTCTGTTTATCAATCTTCTATTCAAGTTAAACTGAGTTAACTGAATATTCTCATGTGATTAGGTTAACGTATTATGTCTCACAAATTAAAGCAGAAGGAATGGCAATTCTATTTACTTTGCATCAAATAGTTAACAGATTTCCATGTGAAACATAACAGACAAGAAAAGCAAAGAAAGATGATGAAGAGATAACTTCTTAAAGTAGCGGTAATTGCAGTGCCACAATTCAGTCTGTTCCTAAGCATACCAGAAATCACCTTGTCCAGATCTACCTTGTTCATCCTTAAACTTTATATGGATGACATTCTCATATAAAATGGACAGTTCAAAACACATTATATCACTGGAGTTAAATTTTACTACACTATGCTTGCTGCCTTAACACATCAAATCAAATTGAATAAAGTTTGTTTCATGTTAAACAACTGGATATTTTCTGGCTGGAGGTCTATATTGAAGATATTACAATTCTGAAACAAATAAAAATGAAGACAAAATCCAATTCCCTGATAAACAGTATTTGAAAAAAATATATAGGTAGTCCTTGACTTACAACCATTCATTTAGTGACCAAACAATTGGACTGAAAAAGTGACTGATGACCATTTTTCACACTTGCAACTGTTTTCATATGGTCACAAGATCAAAATTCAGATGCTTGGCAACTGACTCGTATTTATGACGATTGCAGTATCCTGGGGTCACATGATCACCTTTTGTGGCTTTCTGACATGCAAAATCAATTGGGAAGCTAGATTTCATTTAACAACCTTGTTACTAATTTAACAACTTCAATGATTCCCTTAATAAGTGTGGCAAGAAAGGCTGTAAAATGGGGCAAAAAATCACTTAACTGTTTCGCTTAACAACATAAATTTTGGGCTCAATTGTGGTTGTAAGTCAAGGACTGTATATAGACAATTTCATACTTCATAGTTTTAAAAATATGTCCTCCATAAATTTGCTTAAAAAGGCAAATTATATACGTATTAATTCAGAAACTTCCTTCTAGCTGTCCTAGAAGATACACACAGTTTTCCAATTTACCATACCTGTTTAGCAAAAAATAATGTATCTAATCTAGAATCCTGAACAACAGAACCAGCTGGTTCTTCTCCTGGTTGCCATTTGAACAAAAATATCAGTCCATGAACTGGCCTACAGATAAAGAAAAACACAAAATATGTTGAAAATTGAAACATATATGTTGACCAGGAAATAAAGCTAATTGCATTTGTATTATAATTAAAGCATAGAATAATAACTAATTAGCAGGTGGAGTGGAAAGGAATACTGTGCCTTCTAAAAATGTGTATTACCAATTGTTTTCTTGGTGACTATGGTCCCAGCTGCCTTGAGATATTTGACAAGATCCTCCTGTGTAGTTTTGGGCTGATCATGTTCTCATGATCATTGAAACTCCACGAGGTGAGATCTTGCATGGAGCCCCAGACCAAGGGAGATTGACAGTTATTCTGTGTTTCTTCCATTTGCGAATAACTGCACCAACTGTTGTCACCTTCTCACCAAGCTACTTGGCGATAGTCTTATAGCCCATTCCAGCCTTGTGTAAGTCTATAATCTTGTCCCTGACATCCTTGGATAGCTCTTTGTCTTGGCCATGGTGGAGTTTGGAATCTGATTGATTGCTTCTGTGGACAGGTATTTTTTATACAGGTAACAAGCTGAGATTAGGAGCACTCCCTTTAAGAGAGTGCCCCTAATTTCAGCTCATTACCTGTATAAAAGACACCTGGGAGCCAGAAATCTTGCTGATGGATAGGGGATCAAATACTTATTTCACTCATTAAAATGCAAATCAATTTATAACTTTTTTGAAATGTGTTTTTCTGGATTTTTTTGTTCTTATTCTGTCTCTCACTGTTAAAATAAACCTACCATTAAAATTATAGACTTATCATTTCTTTGTCAGTGGGCAAATGTACAAAATAAGCAGGGGATCAAATACTTTTCCCCCTCACTGTATCTCCTTACTGGGTAATAGAGTACCTAGTCCTAGACTTTGCAACAGGCAGAGCAAATAACTTCACAGATCTCTGGCAGCATTCAATCTCCTCTCCCCACTAGAACTCACAATGTAACTATATACTTACAAAAGTTAACTATATACGAGTAGAATCTAAAAGCTATCTTCATTTATTTTTCCAATAATGTGAATTGCTTGACTAAAAATCTCCTTTATTCATTGGCGGGAAATACAGAACCTAAATTATACAGCAAGGATCAACACAGGGAACAAAAGGTAACTAACTACAAGCAACATACTTACTTTAATTTTTCAAAGTTCTCAGGCTCCAAACTCCATATTTCCTCAACCTGTGCTCCTCTGCAACCTGAAAATTAAGAAATCATTTTTCAATACAAATATGTAAATTAGGCAAAATTGAAAAGTAGGTTGGAAGTCATCCAGGGTGAGTTTATATGAGAAAAATCCAAGGGCAAAACTTAGAATTAATTTAAAAAGGAATTACAAGTCAATCCAGCTCTTCAAGTATCTGCCTTGCATATGTTTGCACTCACAAAATTCTGACACATACACATTTTACTTTCAGGCATTTGTTACATTATATGTTGTTAATCATAGATACACAATTGAAATATAGATTTAACACATTTAACATGACAGCCAGCTAATCTTGACTGCTTTTGAACAAGGGGGCAGCTTTGGTCCTAGTTAATATTTGATTGGGAGACCACTAGGCTGTAGACAAAATTGGAAATGAATGATAAAATGCTGATCTAATGAGTGCACATTTACAAATGCATGTCAGAACAGTCTGGTTTCTGCTCTTTTTTGAAAGTCAGTTTTATGCAAAGCTACTGTGTCACATACAAATTGATGTGTATGCATCTCTCTCCCCATTCCCAAATTAATGGGAGGCAATACCTACTACGATTTCCATAATCTATTTCTTTTGTTACATAGCTGTAACATCATAAATAAGCCTCAATTTCCCCCCCTCCAGATCCATTACTAGGGCACGGAAAGGATGTTAATATCATCTGTATTCTCCATTCCCCAAAAAATTTTAATATCAAAGTAAAACAAATCTGATGTGCACCAAGGAAAAAAAGAATTCTACACGTGGGAGGAAACAATCTTGTCCAGAGGATATCTCACTCCTTAAAAAAAAAAATAGTAGTTTCACACAAGATGCTAAATAGGCGTGATAGCTTTTGCCCTAGTCATTGTAGCTTGTTATTCCTGAATTGCTGCTCCAATGACTGAATTGCAAACCGGTCGTTAACCAGGAAACCGCGTTCTGTACATGGCCAGAAACCGCATCCTAATCAATGAGGCATTTGCAAACCGATGCTGGGAATCTTAAGAAGCCAATCGAGCCCATGAAGGTCGAATCTGAGGCTTTGGCCAGTTTCCCCCCTTTGGCTCCCTTTTAGCTCCACCGGCTCGGAAGGGGGGGCTGCGAAGGCAGTCCAGCACAAACCTCACCGAACCCCTTGATGAGCTCCGTGAAGACGCCTGGATCGCTCTCCATGAGGCACCACTCGCCAGCGCTGCCCCCGCCCGCCATCGCGTCCAAGAAGCGGCCACGCTGCCCTGCTTCCTCTCAATCGCCCGGACTCCGCAAAAGGCTCCGGCGGTCTCCCTCGCTTCGCTCACGCGCCGCCCCTCTGCGCTAACCGCGCGCCCTTCTTCGCCCACTCCGCGGACGGTCGAAAGCAAAGCAAGGCAAGGCACGGCAAGGCACGCCGCCGCTTTCCCGACAGCCTCAGCGGCCGGCGACTTCAGATCTCGACGGGGCGGTCTCATCTACTCTATGATGAAGAGAGGAGCAAAAGGACTAATGAAAGAGAGGAGAGGCTAAACCGCCTGGCATGCTGCATTTCCGGCTTGCAATTAAAGAGCCGCTAGAGACGGGGTTTTTAAGAATAGAGCAAAACCGGTGTAAATAGAGTAAATGGCGCGGTGGTATTATTTTATAATTTTGCATTTGCAAGTTCAGTTGGCAACCTATAAGCCAAGAGGGCAGTGGCTTGTAGGCTATGTTTGCACTGATATGCACAGTTAATTACTCGACCCAGTTTTCTGTATCCATATAATATTGAACCATTGACTAATGAAACAGCTTGGAGGCGGTCAACAGTAGACTAAACTGTTTTTACCTGGCTATGCTATCCTGGCTATGTTCCACTTTGCGCTAAATCATAAATCAAGGATGACAAACCAAATACTTAATCCCAAATTAAAGAAACCACATTATATTTTAGCCCCAATAATCAGGATTGCTTATTTGCTTTAACTGCTTTAGCATGTTAATAATGCCATCCTAATTTGCTAATTAGGTTAAGCAACGCAGCCACTGATCTCCCTTGAATCATTTTCTCTATTCTGTGGCTCCAACTGATGTTTTACATGACTATGAAACGCAACTATGATGACATTCCCCTGGAAAATATTTTTATGCCTAAGGAGGCTCCAAAACTCACGGTCTTGGTTTCTAGCCTGGTGCCTTAACCACTGGCAAACCAAACTGGCTCTTGCACTCCATTGGCATCAATTTAACACAAAGACTGCTTTGCTCGGAAAATTAAAATAATCCGTCACCGAATCACAGCAATGTAACTGGAACAACAGTGATGTAAAACCTCAAACCTCAAAACCTCAAAGTCCTTCTCCTCTAGCTTCGCTGTCCTACATTCCCGCCACCAACGGCTGCCTACCAAAAACGTCCAAAAGGATTTATAGGAGCTGAAATTGCAAGCACATCCCTACGGTATTGCAATTCCAGTTCAGGCTCGTCGAACTTCGCTCAAAAGGTTTGGACCACAAATTTAGCTTTAACACCCAAGGAGCGCTGGGGGTCCGGGCTCACATCGCGCTGTGCACAACCCGCACGAAAGCAATCAGCGGGAACCTTCGCCGCCGCCTGTGCCCGCGAGACCAAGCAGGATAACGCCGCGAGACAGATGTGGGTTGCGGGGCGTGTGTGCGCGTGTGTGCGTGTGCAGTGCATCCGGGTCCTCGGGACTCCCCGTCATCTGTGCAGGAGGCGACGGGACCCGCTGTCCCATCCGGCTCCCTCCCTTGTTTTTGCTGCGTGAGGGAAGTTGTCAGGCGGTCTTGGCGGAGGTGAGGAGGAGTGACTGGAGAGAGCGCGCGCTTGAGGAGAAAGCGATCCTTTCCTTGGGCTCCCAGAAAGCCGCGGAGGCTGCCGCAGTTACACAGAGGTACGGTTTGTGTGTGCAGACGATGCTGCCCCGACCCTCTTTAGGCTGCCGGCAGCAGCGAGGCCGTCTCTTTTGGGTAGGGAATCGCTCTCCTGCCTTCCAGGAATAGCTCGAACCGGGCCTGGGAGCGGCGGCGAAGCAAGCCGCCTTTTCTCTCTTTGTCGGTAGTTCATTCATGCCCGGCCCGTAGCATTTTAGCCGAGGGAATTCTGGCAGTTGTTTTTGATTGACCGATCGGAGCTGTCTCGTTGCGGGTGGGGAGAAGCGGTTCACAATACAGGTTGTCCTCGATTTAACAACTTCAGATTTACATGGTGATCTCACAAATTTGGTCTGGTAATCCGAACAGTGCTTTAAAAAAAAAAAAAATTCTTTGACTTCTGTAAACCTATGTATACACAAGAAGAGAAATCCTTTCATATGAAGTTCACAGCCAATGTTCCCGACAAAAGGATATTTTTGTATAGTATTTTTTTGTAATTTTCACTTTTTCAGAATGATTTCCCCATTTTACCGTAGCAGTAGAGAAAACTGCAAAAGGTTACTGACTTTAAGGAGTACCTTCGTAAAAAGATGAACAGAAAAGATTACAAGCATATTTAAAAATCTTGTACAGGTAGTCCTTGATTTACAACCATTCATTTAACGATTGCTCAAAGTTACAGCAGCACTGAAAAAAGGGACTTATGACCATTCTTCACACTTACGACCATTGCAGCATTCCCCATGGTCATGTGATCAAAATTCAGATGCTTAACAACTGATTCATATTTATGTCACTTGTAGTGTCCTAGGATCATGCAGTCATCTTTTGTGACCTTCTAACAAGCAGAGTCAGTGGGGAAGCCGGACACACTTAATAACCATGTTACTGACTTAACAGTTGCAATGGTTCAGTTAACAGCTGTGGCAAGAAAGGTCGTAAAATGGGGCAAAACTCACTTAACAAATTAGCAATATAAATTTTGGGCTCAATTGTGGTCTAAGTTGAGGACTATGAGCTTAGGGATTGCTGGAGTGATCCACCTGGATCCATCCTGGATAGGAGCAATGTGGTTGAACAGGAATGCAGGATAGCAATAGAAGCAACTGCAACTTGGTGTCTTGAGGAATGTGCATCCCATACATAGTACAAATGAATAAAGGACTTATACGTGTTGTCTGGTGAATGATTTTGCAGAGGTTTTGCAAGATCTGAATAGGTTGGTAGATGATTGATTGGCTGCTCGACAGGTAGCTATGGGAAATGTTCTGTGCCATAATTCCCCAAGTGAATATATTGTACAGCTAGTCCTCAGCCTACTTCCATAACTGAGCCCAACATTTATGTTGCTAAGTGAGAAATTTGTTGAGTGAGTTTTGCCCCACTTTACAACTTTTCTTGTCACATTTGTTAACTGAATCACTGCAATTGTTAAATTAGTATCACAGTTCTTAAGTGAATCTGATCAGAAAGCCCTGGGACACTACAACTGTCGTAAATGTGAGACAGTTGTTAAGCATCCAAATATAAATCACGAGCCCATGGAGATGCTGCAATGGTCATAAGTGTGAAAAATGATCATAGGTCACTTTTTCAAGTGCCGTTGTAACTTTGAACGGTCACTAAATGAACTGTTGTTATCTGTAATTACCTGATTACATTGAGTAGAAACATGCATTTTTTTCTATCTTCAATGGCATTCTTTCTATATCATAGATATGTCACAAAGGTTCTTTAGCCCAAACCATGGTAGAAAATGTTACACTTGAACTGGAACTTAACAATGGATGTGTTGAGTGGGATTCAATAAATAGCTATTTTTCTTCTATTTCTTCCATAGCATTACAATGCAAGACAATATTGAATAAGCTAAGATATAGCACTTTGAACAAATTGGAAAATGGGTAGGATAGAAATGAAAAACTGCAGTGTGTTGTATCTTGCACTCATATGTTTTCTCTGTGAATAGTTGGCACAAAATGCAGTTAGGTTGGTTCTGAACTATATTTATTTAAAATATATGGCTGCCCATCTTATATCAAATTCTGGGCAATGTTACAAGATTTTAAGCTGTTTTATTTTTTAATAAGGAAATGTTTGTGGTTTGATTTATGGTATTTCCAATTTCAAATGGTTTCATCACTGAAAACTAGTTAGAAATTTTATATAAAAAATTTAAATTGCATATCTGATTATATTACTTTTTTTGTTGGTCTTTAGAGTGCCTTTTTAATTTAGAAATTGTGCTAAAATTTTACTGCTCAAAATATTTTACTGTGTTGTGAGGAACATGTTTTTCAATTTCAAATTATAAAATATGTATTTCTGTGTGGAATTTCATTAGCATATTTACATAGCTTATTTTTAAAAGCAGAATATTGCATGTCCTAAGAACATTATATTTCAGACAGGATATTGCATTTCAGAATCTTTGTTCTGTAATGTAAATTAAACATGCATATTATTATCTTTAAATAAGAAAAAGGAAAGGAAAAAAATAAGAAAAGGAAAAAAGTAAACTTGACAAAATAGTTTATTAAGTTCAGAAATTAAAAGTAATTATAGGATTCTTAGTAACACCAGAAGATATTACATCAAATTAATAAATCACTTCTAGAAATTACAACTTGAAATTGTCAAATCTTAATTGCTTACTAGAAATGCATTGGAGACATGAATTTCATATAGTTGCCTAAATATTTTGGTCTCTGGATGCAGGTATAGTGATTATGCTTATAATGGCAGAATAACTTTTAATTACTTAGACCAGCATAAGATAGATAAGAAATTATGAAATTACTTTTTCTTTTAAAAAATTCAAAAAAAATATTTTATTAGTATATGTGATCAACTGAATCAATTGCCCTTATGAGTTATAAAACCTCTAGGATTGAAGAAAAAAGTAAAATATTAACTCACTAGCATTGTCCAAAGAAAATTGGTTCATTTAGGGAGGTTTTTTTTAGAATCGTGTCAACGAATATTTATTAGGAAATTGAGATAATCTCTTATACTTTACTGTATCTAGTACATTTTGTATATAAAAAAAAATTCTCATTCTGAAGGTTTTAATTGAAGCTGGAACATTTTTTTCATAAAATGTTGCCGAATTTATTCTGAAAGAAATGTTTTGAGTAATTGTCTTAATAAAGCTGACCATAAAGTCTGGATTCCAGATAGATGAAATAATGTTATTGTGTTTCTTCAGGAGACTTCTTTATACTGAGAAGCAATGGAAGAAGGAGCAAGTCCAACGCAGCCAGGCAATGAAAACCAGATATCAGACTCTGAAGATGGATGCGGGTGGCAAGTTACAGACATGACTAGACTGCGCCGTTTCTTGTGTTTTGGTTCCGAAGGAGGTGCATTCTATGTCAAGGAACAGAAACTGAGCTTTGAAAGTGTAGATGCTCTTTTGAGGCTTATTGAAGGTGGCCAAGGTTATGAAGCAGTACAAGAAATAAAGACATTCAGCCAGGAAGGTAGAGCAGCAAAACAGGATCCAGTATTGTTTGCGCTTGCCATTTGTTCACAATGTTCTGATGCCAAAACCAAACAAGAAGCTTATAAGGCTGTCCCTGAAATTTGTCATATACCAACCCACCTCTTCACTTTCATCCAGTTTAAAAAGGATCTGAAGGAAGGCATGAAATGTGGCATGTGGGGCCGGGCCCTGAGAAAAGCTGTTTCAGTTTGGTACAATGGAAAGAATGACATGGCGATTGCTTTAGCGGTGACGGCATACAAGAAGAAAAATGGCTGGTGTCATAAAGACCTTCTCAGGTTATCACATCTAAAGCCTGCAAATGAAGGTAACAACAAAACAAGTCAATTTTCTGAATCAACAAGGATGGTTTGCAACAAGTAATTTTAAAACATTTTGCTTTTGTCTTTATATTTTGTCTTTATATTTGAAGAGATGGAGGAGCGAGACATGGAAGTGTAATTCTGTAAAGTAAGCCATGACAAACTGACATATAAAAGTGTAAAATATGGGACAGAATACAGAACGTTCACTTTAAAAAAAAAAAACTTTTATTAACGTACAGGTAGTCCTCAACTTACAACAGTTCATTTAGTGACCGTTTGAAGATACAACGATGCTGAAAAAAAGTGACTTATGACCATTGTTCACACTTAATGACCATTGCAGTGTCTCCATGGTCACGTGATCAAAATTCAGATGCTTGGCAACTGACTCATATTTATGACAGTTGCAGTGTTTCGGGGTCACGTGATCAGCTTTTACGACCTTCTGACAAGCAGAGTCAAGGGGAAAGCCAGATTCATTTAACAACTGTGTTGCTAACTTAACAAATGCAGGGATTTGTGTAACAACTGTAGCAAGAAAGGTCGTAAAATGGAGCAAAGCCACTTTCTTGCTTAGCACCAGAAATTTTGGCCTCAATTGTGGTCACAAACAACCATGTATTGCTTTGTTTTATAATACGGGAGAATCTTTAGTAGTTTTTAATTTTTTAAAATCAAAAGCTTGAGATTTTTCTAGAAGTAATTTTTGTTACTGCTACAAATAGCAAAAGCAATAGAAGAATTATAGCAGAAAGAATGCCCACAATCAGTCCTAAAGACTGAGGGTCAGATGAATAAATTGTGAAAAAGGCATTGTATGTGTCCGTATGTATTTAATTAAATAGTAACACTACTTATTCTTTTGCTTTTATACTATCTTCCACTATTTATATATCAAGGTAACATAAATAAATTGCTAGTTTTGCTAGGATGCCAAAAAATACCAAATACAAAATAAATACACTTTCCAGCCTAATATTTGATAACTTCACATTATTTTGGAGTTCATATATCTTTTTAAAATATGTTCTAAATTAGAAATAAAACTTACTGTATTTCAACAGGCCTGGCCATTGTCACTAAGTATGTAATGAAGGGATGGAAGGAAGTCCAAGAGACATATAAAGAGAGCAGGCTTTCTGCTGAGGCTGAAAAAGTGTTGACGTATTTGGAAGCAGTGGAAAGGGTAAAGCATACAACGGATGAACTGGAAGTGATTCATTTGATAGAAGAGCATAGTTTAGTTAGAGAACACCTCCTGACAAGTCACTTGAAATCTAAAGAGGTAAGGAAATTAGAGAAACATTAATACTTTGAATCACACCATATAATGTTGTTTTCTGCACTTTATCACTCCTCTGTTTTTATAGTACTTTTAACAATTTTTACATGTATTCTTAGTTTTACATGTATTCTTCATGGCATGGAACCAGGTTACCTGAGGAACTATCTTGCTTGTCCAAATTATATTGTCCCATTCAATGTGGTCAGGTGGGGAGGGCATATCGTGGATCCTGTTGGTTAAAGAATTTTGCCTTATGAGAAGAGAGACATCTCTGTTTTTAACTTTGTTCTTATTTATGCTTTTATATTTTGTGACATGTTTTTATTGTGAGCTGCCCAGAATTACATAGTTGAAGTGGATATTGTAGAAATGTGACGAATGAATGAATAAATACATTTACATGATTCCTGTACAGTTATGCGTATTTATACTATGTCTTTTTCTTTAAACACATGACTTTTCCTTACTGTTGGAACTTCATTTTGTGCAAGGTATGGAAAGCACTGCTACAGAACATGCCCGTAACAGCAATATTGAAGAACCTGGGAAAAATGACAGCAAATTCTGTTCTTGAACCGGAAAGCTCAGAGGTAGCAATGGTTTGTGAAAAATTAAAAAATGAAAAACTTCTTAAAAAGGTAAGGATTTTTAATGCATTGTTCTTGTGCATATTGTATTCTAGCAATGTCTATTACTTGATTTTTTAATAGAAACCGGTATTGAAAAATAAGCTTAATAAATCATTGTATAAATGCATAATAACTAAAACTACTACAGGATATCCCAAATACAGATATTTAGTAATGGGCTTGGGTTTGGACTTACAAGCACCTGTAACCGAGGTGTCCCCAACATAGCATCAAACTGCAAATTTATCTGGGAGTAATAGTTGCTAGAACTCAGTGTGACTTAGTCTAAAACAGTGTTTCTTAATATTTTGATCCTGGAGGAAGCCTTGAAATAATTGTCAGGTCTGAGGGAGCCCCTTGCATAAAAATTATTGTGTTTACAGCTCATAGTAGATTAGCATGATCAGTAGATATAATAATCCAATAATAATTGTCAATGTTCTTTTGATCTGTTTTCTGTGGATCTATTTTGGCAATTCATTAGTGCATTATTTTTGTTGGCGTCCCCTCCACCACAAAGGTACTAACTCTAATGCAAGTCAGTAATGTGGGTAGATGAAACTTCAGTTTTTCCTTTTAAATATTCTACATTTTATAATTTTATCCAAATTTCTAGTGTACAAGATGCTAATGATGAATGGTATGTACAAGAGTAGTTTTTTCCCTATTTGAAACTAAAAATGCCTTTTTAACCCTCCTTCTTGGAAGAAAATCTGGTTGTGCTTAACTTACTTTTTATTGAAATTAATATTTCCCCCCCTTTCATAAATTTTAAAAACTTACAAGACAAACACATTTCTGAATAACTGACAAAGAGACAAAATAGGATTTAATTTTTCCAAAGGTAGTTCTGGTAGATTTTATGTAAAAAAATATATATTGTAAATTGATTGTATTTAATGCTATTTATATTAAGAAAATTGATATAAAATTGAATACAATATTTAAAAAGCTGAGATCCATTGTGTAAAAATTTCAACTTCTATGACTGCTAGTATTACATAGCACACAAAGCTGAAAAAAAGCTTTATTTTTAATTTTCAATCACAATCTCATGTGAAATCCTATGATTCTATGATATGCCATGTGAGAAGGGCTGGTCTAGAATATACTTACATAAAAAATGTTGAGTCCAGATATCCATCAACAATTTTCTTATTTCTTACTCTTTGTATTTGTGTATTACCCACTGTATGTGGTGAGCGTTTCTATATTAAAAAAAGCTTTTTATAGAAAAAAACTATTGAACTCTACACAAGATTTCATTATGCCTTTTGATTTTTGTCAAGAATGTTGTTTGCACTATTATGGACATTCTTTTTTTGTGTTTACTCTTTACATTGTCAATTTTTAGAGTGGTTAGGAATTAAATAAAGATAATAGTACCAATTGATAGAGTTCATAAATCATGCCCTGTATACAAGGTAGTCCTCAATGTATGACCACAATTGAATCCAACATTTCTCTTGTTAAGTGAAACATTTGTTAAGTGAATTTTGCTCCATTTTACGACCTTTCTTGCCACTGTTGTTAAGTTAAACAATGCAGTTAAGTTAGTAACATGGTTGTTAAGTGAATCT
Organism: Azemiops feae; assembly: GCA_023970755.1. Lineage (NCBI taxonomy): Eukaryota > Metazoa > Chordata > Lepidosauria > Squamata > Viperidae > Azemiops > Azemiops feae. The sequence goes on along the minus strand of JALGBA010003847.1, from coordinate 1,095,499 downwards.
GGCTTCCCCAGAAGGTCGCATGGTTGTTAAGTGAATCTGGCATCAGAAGGTCGCAAAAGCCGATCACATGACCCAGGGACACTGCAACCGTCATAAATATGAGTCATGACCATGGGGATGCTGCAAAGAAAAATGGTCATAAGTCACTTTTTTCAGTGCCGTTGTAACTTTGAACGGTCACTAAATGAACTATTATAAGTTGAGGACTACCTGTACATCTGGTTATTAGAAAGATCTGCTGATGACTTTGTGCTCTTGACCAAATTTATTGGGTTAGAGTTATTTGTTTTTACCACAAACTGGAATAGCCACATCCTGTTTAAGATTGTCAGGTCTGTGTTAGGAGCTTTTTATGTATCTGTCTGTCCGTCCGTCCGTCTGTCTATGTATCTATCTTCAGGATTTGGGGGGGGGGGTTGGAATGGACTGCTACTTAGATTCTAGTCACTTAAAAAAAAAACACTAACATCCTTTTCACCGGATTTTATAAAGTTACTTTAAAATATATAACTATTATTGACTTTCAATTTTATATGATAGAGGATAATGTTATATGTCATGGACCTTTCAGTTTAATTGAATTATAGTATAATATTGTATCAATTTGCATTTTATTCAGTGTCTATTTTTGCCTAGTTTTATGTGCCTAACAAATAAAGCTATTACTGTTTTACAGACGGGGTGAATTAGTTTACAGGCAATTAAAGGGAGGGTGGGGTTGGGTATCTATGTATGTGTGCCTCCAAATCATTCCTGACCTGTGCTGATGTCTAGACATATCCCTGCAGTTTTCTTGTCAAGATTTTCGGGAGTGGTTTGCCTTCCTTGGGTTGAGAGCGACTGGCCCAAAATCAGCCCGCTGGCTTTCTACATAAGGCAGGACCAGAACTTGCAGTTTCCTGGCGCCTTAAGCCGCTCCATCAAACTAAGTGGATTAAGTAATCAGTACTTATTAATCAATAGTTTTGATCTTGACTCTCTTATTTATTAAAAATTACCTGTCCTACGTTGGTTGATTCAGAGTGCAGAATCTTTGGGGTTGGTTTCAGGGGAAGTTGGCAACTCTAGTTGATGAGGGAAGATGACCACAACTGAGCCCAAAACTTCCATTGCTAAAGTTGTTAAGTGAGTTTTACTCCCATTTTACAACCTTTCTTGCCACAGTTGCTAAGTGTGTCACTGCAGTTGTTAAGTTAATAAGATGATTGTTAAGTGAATCTGGCTTCCCCATTTGACTTTGCTTGTCAAAAAAGCCACAAAAGGTTATCACATGATCTTGGGACACTGCAACCGTCATAAATACACGCCAGTTGCCAAGCATCCAAATTTTGATCATGTGACCACAGGGATGCTGCAATGGTCATAAGTCACTTTTTCCAGTGCTGTTGTAACTTCAAATGGTCATTAAATGAATGGTTGTAAGTCCTGTACAAGATTTTTAAATATACTTGTAATCTTTCCTTCTGTTCATCTTTTTATGAAAGTCAGTAACCTTTTCAATGCTTTCTCTACTGCTAAAATGGGGGAATCATCGTTTTGCTGAAAAAGTGAAAATTACAAAAAATACTGTACAAAAATATCCTTTTGTCGGGAACATTGGCTGTGAACGTCATATGAAAGGATTTCTCTTCTTGTGTATACAGAAGGCAAAGAGAATAAAAAAGCACTGTTCTGATTACCAGACCAAATTTGTGAGGTCACCATATAAATTTGAATCTCTCTAAATCAACCAAATAAACCATTGAATTAATAACTGGAAAAAAATTATTTTTTTTAAAAAAAATCTCATTTAGATAAAGGAAAAATATCTAAGGGATACTGTAGCAGTTATTTCTAGCAATAATACTTTGAAAACATGTTAAAAAGTTACTTTGCACTCTATATTCAGAATACTTAAATATAATTTTCTATTCTAGAATCATTGATTTTATAGCTTACTTAATTAGCAGAAATTATTGCTGGAAGGAGAAATTAACATTTTGAGTCTGTTTTCCAAAATTCTTTAGGCACAAATACACCCATTCCATATTTTGGTTGCATTAGAAAACTATAAAGGAGAGCGTGGTTATCGGGGAAAACTGCGCTGGCAACCAGAGAAGGACATCTTGGAAGCTCTAAATACTTCATTTTACAAGTCCTTCAAGGTAATGGTTAATGAATATTTATTTAACTACTTTCAGTATAAGTCTGAAGCATTTAAGCAAAATCTCTTTAGGGAAGTTCCGATTTTGGCAATAAAGACTAAAAGAAGGATGGTAAATGTTCCTAGGATGTTTGTTTTTCGGTATTCTTTATGAGCAATCCATAACAGTCTAGGCCAGGGATGTCAAACTGCCGGCCCGCGGGCTGGACGCATCATGATGAAACCGCGCCCACCCCATTGCCGGCAATGGGGGAAAAGCTCCGATGTGTCGAGCAATGTCATGTGACGTCGCAAGTTTGACATGTCTGGTTTAGGCTGTAGTCTTCCTTCCCCCCTCCCTCTTAAGACTCATGGAGATTTAGTCTGCAAATTATGCTGTGCACTTGGTTGCCTCAGCTATAATGTACATTTGGGGAACGATGATATTGGTGGTGGCAGGGTGGTGAATTAGTACCCTCTTCTCATATATCTGTATTATTTTTGTAATCAACTAGCAGTTCTTTGATTAATACCGTTGCTTCTGAAAGCACTCACAGCTGTGAAAAGTCATGTAATTAAAACAATGTTTTAAAAAAATATTATATGTTCTGATTTCTTTCCACTCATTGCCTCTTTCTTAGGCATTAGAACCAATGGGAAAGCGTATCTTAGTTGCTGTTGATGTTAGTGATTCTATGTTACAAAAGGTTTTTGGTAGTGTGCTGAATGCTAGTACCATTGCTGCAACAATGTGCATGGTAAGAAACGTCTCAGTTTTATGATATTTTTGGGTCCTAAACTTTGGGTTGCGATGGTGTTGTTCTGACTTTCCAAGACTAAATAGATTGTAATTTGGTAAAGCCGAGGATATCTGCCTCATGATTTGATAGATATGATTTTAAAACAAAACTAACAAACCTATCCATGCAAAATCAACATAGGTATTAATTCCTATTCTGCTTATTTCTTCAAATATAAATCTGTTTATTTTCAGATAACATGGTCAACATTTTCCAAAAGTATATAACGACATATTTCCTTTAATGACTCCCAAATGTCTGTGTGTGTGTTTATAATTTGAGTAACTTAATTGCTGGACATTATTTGGCCACATGTTGATACCTTTCATTCATTCCATGCCTTACTAGCCAGTCTTGTCATGCCATTTGTCTACAATACATAATTTTCCTGTTGTTCAAGTTAGAGCAGGCAACAAATCATTTTTCCGGTGATTAATGCCTCCTGTACTAAAGCAAATGTTTGGCTAAGATGATGCATCCCTTCAGTGCTTGTTCTACAAGTCAGGAAGGAACCATTATGCAAGATTTGGTAATCAGATTTTCAGCACTTGTATCCAAAGAAAATAACAACTTCAAGAAAGTCTGGGAGAAAGGACTAGCATATTGTGGAGCATTAAAAGAGGGATGAATTAGAATAGAAAAGGCTTATAAAAACAGCTATTTCACATTTGAAAATCAAAGAAAGCTTGTCCTAAAGGTGCTTTTTCAAGAGGCAACTAGACTAGACACAGAAAGCTTGAGTGCAGAAATGCTTTGTAGTTTAACAAACAGGAAAATAACATTCTATTTTTACCTTTGGTCATTTGGTTTTTACCAGGTTGTGGCACGCACTGAAAAAGATTCCCACATTGTTGCTTTTTCCCATGATATAGTTCCTTGTCCTGTGACTGAGGATATGACTTTACCACAAGTATTACAGAAAATATCTGAGGTATCTAATATTCTTAAAGTCACCGTGTAGTTTTATATGAGAATAGTTAACTTAATGTATTTATCATGAAAAGAAATATTTTACTAAGTCTTAAACAAGTAATTCTTCTTCATGGAAGCATTTTATTTTCAAGTGACTCTTGTTTCTTGCATGTAGCACATGTTAATTTTAATACCATAGTAAAAAGGAAAGCACATTGGCCTGAGTAATCCAGTACTTAAACTTCATTACAAAGAAAAATGGAAAATGGCTAACTAATAAGAGATGTAAGAGTGTATGGATATGCTTTGATTTTACTTGAAGTGTGTTAGTATATAATTTGAAGGCACTATTATATTACATAATGAGTTACGGGATAAAGAGAAAAAAAAGTAAATGAGCTGGCTTAATAGAAAAGAGCATGTAAATTTGTTTGGGACAGTAGATATAACGAATGATAATTTCCCTGGGAAGTGATCAGATTGGTTTTGTGATCAAATTCATAATCAAATTAGTGTATGAGTTTATAGAAGGAAATAAAACACAAAAGATTACAGCAAAAACATTGAAGAACTTTAATGGTAAGATTAAGGTATTAAGGGTAGATGCAGAAGAGGATGGGAATCAGCTCTGGATTTGTGAAAGATTTCTTGGTAATACCTTTTTTTTTTTAAAGGAAACACGGATCTGAATGGACATGGAGATATTGCTGGGCAAGCTAGTCCTCTCCATTTCATGTCGTGCAGCCTTCTATAAACGTTGCCCATCCTACAGTAGACATAGAATCATATATGCATATCTGTTTGCGTGCTATGGGGACTGTAGATTTGTCTGTGCATGTGTGGGAGATGAAAAAGGTTGCCACTAAATTAATCCTCAGGCCAGAGGATTTCCCTCCTTTTCTCTGTGAACAGCAATTCTGTAGCTTACATGAGTTGTCTATAATAGTGCTTTGCTGTGTACCTTCATTTGCCTGTCAGTTTGGCATCTCCAGAGGACAGACTCAAGGGACAAGTAGTGTAGGTCTCTGTCTGAAACTGTACTGCTATTGCAAATCACAGGAGACATTGGTTTGATGGGGAAAAAATAATTTAGCTGACATTTGATCACTTCCCAGGGAAAACGTCATTCGCTATATCGAAATACTACCAGAACTCTCATGTCTGTAACCTTTAGTAGAGCGAAGTGATGCAACATAGGGCAAAACCTTTTCAATCAAGGTACCTCAAATGGGTAAAGTTACAAAATGCGGTGACTCCTTACCCCGAGGGAATAAAATTTGGGAAAGTTGTAGCTGCTTCAGTGCTGCTGCCACCATGCTGTTGAGACGATTTGATCATCACTTTCAACATTTCTTGAAAGCTTCTGGCCACTCTCTTAATCCCTTCTCCACTCAACAGTAGTGATTTGTTAGCCTTATCAGGAAGGGAGAAAGGAAGGAAAAGGGGAAGACAGGAGGGAGGGAGGGAGGGAGGGAGGGAGGGAGAAAGGAATACGGAAGAAAGGTATGTAGGTTTCCAGTGTTCACTGCTGGCTTCCCACAAGGAAACTCAATGAGGAAGCTAAAAGTAAGAGAGAAGTTGTACCCACTCCCACTGAGTTTTTGCCCAGAGTTTTTCTAGATAAGGAAATATCTCTGAAACAATGACCCAATAGGTCACAGATTGTTGGTAGAATATATATGTTATCACCAATGTGTGAAATTAGGCATTTTATGGAATGCCTAGGAAATCTATAGAATGACAAAAATGGGACATCAAAATATGAAACACTTAATATTTTACATATTTTCTAGGCATTCTATGCAATGCCAAAAGTCAAACCAGCAAAGTATAAAATATTCCCATTAAAATGCTATTCTAGCCTTCCTTGTTGCAACAAGTAGGTCAATACTGGTCTTTTTTTTCTTGTTTTTTCAGTAAGAAAATCCTGTACCTTCTTTTTCATTTCTTCTTTCATTTTCATAAACCCCTTTCAATAAAGGATTAGGGTTAACCCTAACCCTTTTCATGGCTTTCTTTTCATACTTTTCCTAAATAGTTCTTGTCATTCTGCATCTTGCCTAGGTATTATATACAATGCCTAAGGAAAGTGTATAGCATATTAAAATAACAGACACTTCATGTTGTTGTTGTTAGTTGCGAAGTCGTGTCCGACCCATCGCGACCCCATGGACAACGTTCCTCCAGGCCTTCCTGTCCTCTACCATCTTCTGGAGTCCATTTAAGCTCACGCCTACTGCTTCAGTGACTCCATCCAGCCACCTCATTCGCTGTCGTCCCCTTCTTCTATTGCCCTCAATCTTTCCCAGCATTAGGCTCTTCTCCAGTGAGTCCTTCCTTCTCATTAGGTGGCCAAAGTACTTGAGTTTCAACTTCAGTATCTGGCCTTCTAAGGAGCAGTCAGGGTTGATCTCCTCTAGGACTGACCGGTATTGAATCGCCTTGCATTCCAAGGACTCGCGGAGTCTTCTCTCCAGCCACCATAGTTCACAGCCCAATTCTTTTGCGTTCAGGCCTTATCTTATGGTCCAACTTTCAACAGCCATACATTGCAACTGGAAACCATAGGCGGCTGACTATACGTACTTTTGTTGGACGGGTGATGTCTCTGCTTTTTAGTATGCTGTCCCTAAATTTGCCATAGCTATTCCTCCCCGGAGCAAGCGGCCTTTTAATTTCTTGGCTGCAGTCCCCCCATCTGTGTGATCTTAGAGCCCGGAAGATACAATCTTTCACTACTCCATTTCTTCCCCATCTATTTGGCCAGGAATTGAGAGGGCCGGATGCCATGATTTTGGTTTTCTTACTGTTGAGTTTCAAGCCAACTTTTGCACTCTCCTTCTTCACCCGCATCAAGAGGCTCTTTAGTTCCTCTTCACTTTCTGCCATTAGAGTGGTATCATCTGCATATCTTAGGTTGTTGATATTTCTCCCGGCAATCTTAATTCCAACTTTTGATTCATCTAGCCCTGCCTTTCTCATAATGTGCTCTGCATATAAGTTAAATAGGCAGGGCGACAGAATACAGCCTTGCCGGACATCCGTTAGACTTTTTTCGTATGAATTTCTTATTTTTGTTTTCAATGCTTTTCCCAATTTTGAACATCAGTGGTTTCCGTGTCCAGTTCTCACTGTTTGCTTCTTGATCCCGCCATAGGTTTCTCAGAGTACACATAAGAGGTCTGGTACTGCCGCATCTCTTTAATAACTTGCCACAATTTGTTGTGATCCACACAATCAAAGGCTTTAGCATAGTCAATGAAGCAGAAGTAGATGTTTTTCTGGAACTCCCTAGCTTTCTCCATAATCCAGCGTATGTTGGCAATTTGATCTCTATTTCCTCTGCCTCTTCGAAATCCTGCCTGTACTTCTGGAAGTTCTCGATCCACATACTGCTGGAATCTAGCTTGTAGGATTTTAAGCATAACTTTACTTGCATGTGAAATGAGTGCAATGGTGCGATAGTTTGAACATTCTTTGGCATTGCCTTTCTTTGGAATTGGAATGTAAATTGACCTTTTCCAATCCTGTGGCCACTGTTGAGTTTTCCAAATTTGCTGGCAAATTGAGTGTAGCACTTTTACTGCATTGTCTTTTAAGATTTTGAATAGCTCAGCTGGAATACTGTCACCTCCACTAGCTTTGTTGTTGCTCAGCTTTCCTAAGGCCCATTTCACTTCACATTCTAGGATGTCTGGCTCGAGGTCAGTGACCACTCCATTGTGTTATCAGGGTGCTAAGAGCTCTTTCTTGTATAGTTCTTCTGTGTAATTTTGCCACCTCTTCTTAATCTCTTCTGCCTCTCTTAGGCCCCTGCCATTTTGGTCCTTTATCATGCCCATCTTTGCACGAAACGTACCCTTCATATCTCCAATTTTCTTGAAGAGATCTCTGTTTCTCCCTATTCTATTGTTCTCTTCTATTTCTTTGCACTGTTCATTTAAGAGGGCATTCTTATCTCTTCTAGCTATTCTCTGGAATTCTGCATTCAATTGGGTGTATCTTTCTCTTTCTCCCTTGCCTTTCGCTTCCCTTCTTTTATCAGCTATTTGCAAAGTTTCCTCAGACAGCCATTTTGCTTTCTTGCATTTCTTTTTCTTTGGGATGGTTTTAGTTGCTACCTCTTGTACAATGTTGCGAACCTCCGTCCATAGTTCTTCAGGCACTCTGTCTATCAGATCTAATTCCTTAAATCTACTTGTCACCTCTACTGTATATTCATCAGGGATATGATTTAGTTCATACTTGAGTGGCCTAGTGTTTTTCCCTACTTTCTTCAATTTAAGCCTAAATTTTGCAACGAGAAGCTCATGATCTGAACCACAGTCAGCTCCTGGTCTTGTTTTTACTGACTGTATAGAGCTTCTCCATCTTTGGCTGCAGAGCACATAGTCAATCTGGTTTCTGTGTTGACCGTCTGGTGATGTCCATGTGTAGAGACGTTTCTTGGGTTGTTGGAAAAGAGTGTTTGCTATGACCATCGTATTCTCTTGACAAAATTCTATCAGCCTGTGCCCTGCTTCATCTTTGTACTCCCAAGAGACGTCTCTTGGGTTGTTGGAAAAGAGTGTTTGCTATGACCATCGTTATTCTCTTGACAAAATTCTATCAGCCTTGCCCTGCTTCATTTTGTACTCCAAGGCCAAACTTGCCTGTTATTCCGTTTATATTTTGGCTTCCTACTTTAGCATTCCAATCCCCCATGATGATAAGGACATCATTTTTTGGTGTTGATTCTATAAGGTGCTGTAGGGCTTCATAGAACCGGTCAATTTCATCCTCTTCAGCATCAGTGGTTGGGGCATAGACTTGGATTACTGTGATATTGAATGGCTTGCCTTGGATTCGTACTGAGATCATTCTGTCATTTTGGGGATTGTATCCCAGTATTGCTTTTCCTACTCTTTTATTGACTATGAAGGCTACTCCATTTCTTCTGAGGGATTCTTGCCCGCAGTAGTATACCTGATGGTCCTCTGAATTAAATTCACCCATTCCTGTCCATTTTAGTTCGCTGATTCCTAAGATGTCGATGTTCAGTCTTGTCATCTCTTGTTTGACCACGTCCAGTTTGCCTTGATTCATGGATCTTACATTCCAGGTTCCTATGGAGAAAAAATCTTTACAGCATTGGACTTTCCTTTCACCACCAGATGCATCCACAGCTGAGCGTCCTTTCGGCTTTGGCCCAGTCGCTTCACTCTTTCTGGTGCTACTAGTACTAGCCCTCTGCTCTTCCCCAGTAGCATATTGGACACCTTCCGACCTGAGGGGCTCATCTTCCAGTGTCATATCTTTTTGCCTTTTAGTACTGTCCATGGGGTTTTCATGGCAAAGATACTGGAGTGGGTTGCCATTTCCTTCTCCAGTGGATCACATTTTGTCAGAACTCTCTGCTATGACCTGTCCGTCTTGGGTGGCCCTGCACGGCATAGCTCATAACTTCATTGAGTTACGCAAGCCCCTTCGCCACGACAAGGCAGTAATCCATGAAGGAGACACTTCATACTTTGCCTAAAAACATCACACATTCTATAGATTTCCTAGGCAATCTACAAAATGCCAGTTTTTCACACATTGCCAGTAACATATATACAACAACAAAGTTTGCAATCTTAAATGTAAACTTTGATTCACATTCACATTTGTTAGTTCCCTGGCAGAAATATTGCTAAGTTTAAAAAGCTATATAACTATTGCTGGCTTGTTTGGATCTTAATATTTTTCTTTTACTTATAGATTCCAAGGGGCGCCACTAATTGTTCTTCTCCAGTGCTCTGGGCCCAAAAGACAGGTGTAGCAGTTGATGTTTTTATTATCTTCATGGATAGTGAGACCTTTGCTGGAGATGTTCACCCTGCCACAGCATTGAGACAGTATAGAGAGGTAAGTATTCTTTAAATAATGCAAAATAAGAAAAATGTTTCTTTATAAAATTTTGCATTCTTAAGTAGCTGCCAGCTTTCTGCTGATTATGTTATAACAGAGAACCATTTTCTGGAATGGTTTTGGGCTAACAATATAATTATAATCCTAAAGTAGAATGAAATATAAATATATAAAGTTGTATTTTTAATATTGTGTTCAGTGCATACTAGTTTAATTCTGTTTATACTAGTGTTATATCAGCACTGCTTGTGACTTTCTAGCTATCTGCACTACAGTGATCTGATCTAGAAGTGTACTGGGCTCACATAAGTGATCCACAAGTGGAACAGTGCTTGTTATTGTATGCAGAAAAAGCTATTTAAGGACAAAGTAGAAAGAATGAGCGGTACAAAGAAAAGGACTACCACAGATAAGACAGAAAGCATACTTTTAAGAAAAACCCCATTTGCCACATTCAGGTTTCCCTAATTGTAGTTGTGATAGTTGGGATCAAAAATCTTGGCAAAATACTGAAAAGAAGTAAGACTTCCCACTTTGCAGGAAGATTACAAGACTATGGATTGTGCACTTCAGTAATAAAGTCTGTAAGACTTGGCTTTTATAAATAATTTGTTGTTTTGCAAGTATAGTCTGAAAAAAAGTATTTCTCTCTCTTTCTTTTTATCTGATTGTAGAAAATGGGTATTCCATCCAAGTTAATTGTTTGTGGAATGACATCCAGTGGCTTTACTGTTGCAGACCCAGATGACAGAGGGATGCTGGATATTTGTGGTTTTGATACAGGAACACCCATTGTCATTCAAAACTTCATTTTGGATTTGATCTAAACCTGTGAGCACCCTTTTTTCTAAAGCTATTAACTTCCTGAAGAATTGATTGGGAATTAACAAGACTATTAATTCAAGGCTAAATTTCATACCCCTGTTGGAGTGTTAACATTTTAAAACAGATGTAAAAACAGCCAGTGGAAACTCTGTTTTCTGAACATACTGTTTACATCTATTGTGCATAATTCTAGGTTTCTTATTGCTTTTTAGAACTAAATATGGAATACAGTGAATGCTTTTAATTTTTTATATTAGTTCAACTATGACAATGTATTCCATTACTGAAGATTTTATTTTCCTAGAATGAATTTATTGTGTTAATCACAGGGAATCAAAGGATGAGACAGGGCTTCATCTTTTTACACTGTTTCAGGTTAACAACTGTTTGATTGGACTAACTTATTTTATTATCTGAGAAAAATGAGCCACATATGCATTACAGGTTATATTACTTCTATCATTGCTCATTAGTTCCTATTACTTTATGGTTGACATTTACCACTGGCAACTTGATGTTCTCCTTGTGTTTAGCAGACATTTTGTATTAAGCAGTGTTGGGAAATCTGGAAACAACAGATTATTCCCAGGGATATTGATTCGATGATTATACTTTAGCCTTTGAAATTCTTGTTTCAAAAAAAGTCTTGCAAAGCCCATCAATTTTGTGCACATTATAGTCTAACTCAATGTTTCTCAAATTTGACAACCTTAAATATGTGGACTTCAACTCCTAGAATTCCTCAACCAGGAAACTGCCAAATTTGAGAAATACTGATCTAATTGGTCTGTGTTTTATTTCTTGACAATGGATACTTTTATTTCAGTTCTTAGAAGTATTCATAGTTTTAGGCACCCCATATCAATTTCTGCACAACATCCTCCACATGGCTCAAATTCTGAACACCTCCCCACTATGTACATATTCTACTCTACTATACTGTAGCAAAGTAAGGATCCAAAAAAAGGAACATACACAGAATCCTTATACTATACAATATTTCCCATGGTAATAGATACGTGTCATCAAATCAACTCCCAGAAAAGAGCCTACGACTTAATAGACATGAATGTATTCTTCAGAGAAGAGATGGCAGGAAGATGAAACTTTACCCTGCTAACAATGCCCGAATGCTTCCCTTGGAAGCATTCCATTCACTGAGAAAGAATTTATGTAAAAGCGCCTCGGAGCAAGATTATTTTCTTCTTCTCTTGTCCATTATATACACGAAGATGCCAGTGCTTGCTGTTCAACTTCTTCAACCAACTTCTTCAGATAGTCTGGGTCGCTGAAAAAGTATATGTAGAGTTTGCGCTCCATCTTCTGGAAGTGGCCCTGCAGATATTTTTTTTGGGTCTCTAAGTTGATCAGGGTGTCCATTAGAATTTCAAAGAGTTTAGCTTGTGTGATGCTAAGTTGCTCCAGAGGTTCTGACAATTCCTGAGCACGAAGCATTAACTGCTTGGAGTCACCATACATCAAATACTACAGTGCCTTGTTCTCAGACTTTAGTTTAAGACAGTGAATAAATGGGCTGGCTAGCTGTACTTGAAGCATCATGAACCTGTGCTTGCCAAAGTCTCATATGAATGTGAAAGTTGTTTCTCTTGATTGTGTTTGCCCAGCATCTCCACAACCATAAGGTAGTGAGGTCACTAGGATCTATCAAAATCCGTGGGCATTGCTTAATGGAGAATCTTGAATCCTCAGAGCAGGATTGCCATTCTTCTAACTTAGACTGAGATTCTTTCAGGACAGTAATCAGTCCCTCCAGCTTAGTTCCAGTCCATTGCAGATTCTTTTCAACATCAGCAAGAGTTTCACCACCTCAAAGTGGCTGAGCTGGCCCAATAACTGGTCAATAGCTTCCTCTTGTACATGTTCAAGATACTCAAGTCTCATGTTTTCCAAGTCTAGTTCTCCATTTATTATAGGCAAATGAACAAGGCGGGCAATGCTTTGAAGCAAGGGCACAGGCAATTGGGTCTTTTCGTTTATCCCACTTTGGAGAATGCATAACTGTTCCTGGCATCTAGTCACACAAAAACTTAACTCACTCTTCTCTTCCTTCACCTTGTTCTCCTTAGTGACTTTTAAAACTTCTTCTGCCCTTTGCAAGATAGATGAAATTGCTGTAATTCTTGCAGTGGTCATGACTGTAACTGTTTTGCTCCCAAGGTATGTTAACTCCATGTGTCCCAGTTCTTCCCTATAACTTCCCATGTTTTTAAGGTCCTTTGTTTGGCCAATTTTTGAAAGAAATTGGGAAGCCTACTTTAGAAGGTGAAGCATTGGAGAAAGTGTTGAGAACACTTTTTGAAAGAAATCCTGAATAGGTAGGCCTTCAGTCTTGAAATAATCTGCTTTTGGTGGATCTATTTTTTCTAGCAAGTCTTTCTGTTTAAATTCTGGCTTATTCTTGCTGAGCAGTTGCTCTTCAAAATCTCCAAGATTATTTTGTGATTATCAGGATTATCAACATAAACTAAGCTCTTGTCTTAGTTGCAGTTGCTCAACTAGTTTAGCTGTAGATTCTGAAGTTAGCTGTTCTGTAATATCACTTTGCCCATTTTTTTCCCATAAGTTGTTTGATTGATCTACATATCATTGATAATAATGTTCACAAAATTTGGAAACAATCTCAAAAAAGCTTTTGTGAAGTTTTCTTCTGTTTCCAGGTAATGCCCTAGATCTCGTGACAAAGTTAATTGCTTATACCCAGGCCCCTTATGCCGGTGTGCTAACTTCTCTGTTATCTGACAAACCTCACTGCGGATATTGTTGCTGTGAAAATTCTCTTGCTCATGCTTTAGATGTACCTTCTTTAGTTCTCTGTTTGCTCTTTTTTTTCCGCCTGCTAAATGGCAGAGCTTTTGTTTTAAACTGTCTGCACAAATCTGAAGCTTGTCACATTGCATTACTCGACATGCATATTGATTCTTCAGCATCTGTAGCTCTTGTTCAAGTAAATCAAGCGGTAGGGCTTCATTTTCTTGTCGCTCACTGTTCAGCTGAAAAAACTGGCTACATGTTCTCAACACTTTCTCCAACGCTTCACCTTCTAAAGTAGGCTTCCCAGAAATTACCAGTTTCTCATAGGCCTCTAGTTCTCTTCTCCCACTGTGTTGCAGAACTATTCCAGAAATTGTTCTGTCTCAGGAACAGAAAAAGTCAGTCAAAGGCATTTCCACGAAAAGTAGTTGCCTTGGGATAGATGGTTTTCGAGACCTCTACAAATTCTGCTCCTCTGTCAGTGGCCTCCATCAGGAAAGCTCTGGAGCGTCTCTGTGTTTGGATTGTTCCTCTAATCCAAGAAGATTCCTTCCTGACAGTGGATAGTAGAAGGCATTCCAGTTGGGCCTGCTCGGGCCTGCTCGGAGTTGTGCCATTCCAGATGGTGCTGAACTCCAAATTGTCCATCTTTGTCCTAGAAAATAAGTTCATATAAACAATACATTCTCTTTTAATTGAACAGAACAGTTATAAAGTAGTAAATTGATGGGCTGAGCAAGACAGGCAGCTTAAACAGAAGACAGTTTCACAACTGATGTTGCTATTCCTTCTCTTCCTATATTACAGTCTGTTAAACTAAACTCCCTATAGACCAGGAAACCTTTCTGTGTCATATGAGCAATAATGTGAAAAAATTTCCTATATTGAAGGCTTCTTAGCCCAATGCATAAACATTCAGCTTGGTACAAAATCACTCTTCCTGGTTTGGGCAGTTCTCTTTTGCCGCAATTCTTAATGAAATACCATAGCAGGAAAATCAGGACAGTTTTTATGGCAGTGTTTGCTGTAATGCAAGGTTGGCAAATTAATGAAGAGGAAAACTAACCAAGTTCGACTAGCCAAGTCACAGATGACTTAATAGCTACATTTTCATTTTCATTGAGCATATGGTGCTTGCAGACAAATTTGTCGCTAAACCAGGCTTAATGGGGTATTGTGACAAATGAACATATCCTTTGCTTTGAAAAACACCTTTCATTGACTTAGCAAATCGAGAAGAACAAAATGTTAGTGCTGAATGGGGAATCTGTCCCCCTCTCTATACTGTTAAAGTGCATTTCCCAGCCTCCCTCATCGTGAGCCAGATTTATAATTTAGTAACATCTGGAAAGAATCATTTCTCCACCTTTGGCTAATGTATACACATTTATATACATTCTGTAACCAAATCCTCTTCAAGTTGATAATCTTGTAAACAGTTGGTAATCAAGATTGTGACAATTGTCTGCTCCTTACCCATAGATTTTCACTGTATACTTATGATAGCTGTTCACATTTTTTTCATAATTCCAGACATAATGTATACCATTTTTTTTAGATAAAAATGGCTAGAGAAATTGTTTTGACTCAGTTTTCCCCAACTTGGATGGGAGGTGATGTGATTCAGCACATCAGGTAAAATTACGGAAAGCTCCTGAAACTCAATTAAAAGTGCCGAAACAAAAACCCAGATTTTGTATACTGGGCAAAATTTTGCACTGCAGGTTATAAAATCTGATACTAAAAAAAAAAAAGTGATGATATAGGTTTGTAATATTTGTTTGCTTGGAAGACTTATTAATTAAACTTCCCCCAACTACTTCAGCTGTCTGTAACAAATTTGCACTGGAGACCTGGGGCATTTTGGAGCAGATACTGGAGTGGATAGAAGGGAGATTTATTTTTAATACAAGTCCTTTCATGCAGCGTTTGGATGTAATTTGATAGAAGCAGCATGCCTGCTTTATGTAGCTACAATTCTTAAAAAGCCCTAGAATAATACTGTCAGACTAATGATCAATTTTTGGAATAGAGAGGAGGAGGTTGCTTTGGAAATGCTGATCTGTAGTTATTCTTCTGTTCTTTACAGAAGTAGCAGTTGATCAACAGCTGCTCTATTAAAAATCATGAATTTTAAAGAACTTGTAGCTGTATTGACCTTTCTGTAAATTATCTTTATTAAAGAATATTTAAATATCTAAAAGGGTTTCTCCAGTGCCGCACAAGGCATTTTACCTTGGGTAATAATATGTACTCTAAAGTAGTTTTCTTGTCTATTTTTTGAGAGGATTCTTACTGCATTTCCTATTTAACTGTAAAAAAAATAAAAATCATGGTTCGTATTATTATTATTATGACTCATTTTTGAGAGAGATGTTCAACATAAGGTAATACACCCAACTGATGTATAGATACTACAGGCAATTTCTGACAAGTATAGAAATATTGCTGAGCCTGGAAAGAGTTGCTACACATAAATATGAATTGTAACTATACATGTGTGGCTTTTAAGACATTTGCAAAGATTTAATTATAGTTGTGATTGATAGAATAAGTTAATTGTATAAGTGGAAATTGACCTAAGTTACCTTATAGGTCTTTTGACATAAGGATATGTCTTAATCTATACTTAATCTTGTATACTTAATCTATACAGCTATACTTAATCATGCTCCTACCCTCTTTATGAATAGTTGTGATTTTTATAGTGCTTTTATGGAGAAATGTCAGTACCAGAATATTGACATTTAAAAAGTCAAAATGTATAATTTACAGGTTGCATGAATTTAGTTTTAAGCTCCAGGACCAATATAAAGATATGTCATGCAAAAGTATTTCAATCTGCAAAGTTGAATGTGCAACATATTTCCTGCCACATTATAAATGGCTCTTATGACTTTTCTTCCATTACAAAAGTTGTTGGCCTCCTGACCCAGGAGAATTGGACAGCTATTTTTTTTTTAAGGAAATAAGCATCATCAGAGTTCTAGCCAGGATAGAGAGTCACATTTTTATAGTCTCTGTAACGCCAATTGTTTAGCTAACGAGCGTGTTACCGGTGTATTTGGCTCCCGCCCTCCCATGGTTAATTGCTCTGTTGTTGTTTCCGTCGCGCTTGTTGACAGTTTAAATTTCGGCACTCTGCTCCTCTCCTCACGCCCCGCCCGTGTGGAGCGTGCGTTCTGCTGCGCACAGTCATCTCGCCGCTTTTCTGGCGTCTCCGTGTGCGATGCTGTCATCTCAGCTGATTGTTCCTTTTTGCTGTCATCATCCCTGTCCATGTTGGTTCTGAGGCTTTTGCTGGCACTCATCGGCGCCGTCTGCCTCCTCTCGATCATTTGCTGTGGTCTTGAGTCCGTTGGGGAGGGGTTGCGATCATCTATTAGCCTGGTCGTGTCAATGAGGATCTGTGGCTGTTTCCTCCTTACAGTTTTTTTGTTCAGGGATATCTGCCGGCATAATGTCTGATACGCTGGTAACAATTCAATATGCCGGTTGATGGAATGCTTGTTGGATAGGCATGCCTCTTTCGTTGCATCATGACCCTGGCCTCCGTGAAGTTAAATGTGTGGTTATGTTCTGCGGTGTGAGCCCACACTTGGGACCGCTGCTCATGGCGTTTGATGGCCAATTCATGTTCATGCAGTCTCGTTCGGAGACGCTTCGTGGTCTCACCTACATAATTGCATGCACAGTTGTTACAGTTGACTTGATAAACCACAGATGACATCTCACTCACAGGGAGGTGTTCTTTGGGGCGCATTATCTGTGTTCGGAGAGTCTGATTAGGTTTATGCGCCACTCTAATATTATGCTCAGATAGTATTCTTGCAGCCGTCTCTGATACCCCATGGATATAGGGGAGTGTGGTCCAAGTGGGGGTGACAGGAGGTCTATCATCTGCAGCATATGGCCTCCATTGCTGGTGATGAAGTCGATGGAATAGCCATTCTGTATGCACACCTGGTACAGGTGTGCGCGTTCCTTGGCTTTTTCGCTTTATGTGCTGTGTGTTTACTCTATTAAACAGGGTGTGGATGCAGCCAATTTTATGGGTGGAAGGATGGTTGCTATCGCTATGAAGTATTCTGTCAGTATGGGTGGCTTTGCGATAGATGCTGGTAACTAATGTTCCATTATGCTCATGACGTATCAGTACATCCAGGAAGGGTAAGGTGTTATTCACCTCTTCCTCGACCGTGAATTGGATGTCTGGGTAGATGGCATTCAGCCTTTCCATAAAGGAGGCTTTGTCAACGGTGCTTGATGACAACAAAAGTGTCATCCACATACCTAGCGCAAAATTTGGGCTTGTAATCCTTCATCGCTATGAGTTCAAGCTTTTGCAGTACCGCCTCGGCAATTATTCCTGAGATAGGAGATCCCATCGGCGAGCCCTTGATCTGTTCGTTTATATAGATCCATTAAATGTAAAGAATGTTTTTAGGCAGAAATTGAGGAGCTGTATGTAATCTTGGGGACTCAGTGACAGCATCGCACACGGAGGCGCCAGAAAAGCGGCGAGATGACTACGCGTGGCAGAACGCACGCTCCACATGGGCAGGGGGCGAGGAGAGGAGCAGAGCTGTCAACGAGCGTGATGGAAACAAGAGCAATTAACCATGGGAGGGCGGGAGCCGAAAAGACCGGTAACACGCTCGTTAGCTAAACAATTGGCGTTATAGAAACTATAAAAACGTGACACTCTATCCTGGCTAGAACTCTGACGATTTCAGCAGACGCTGACGAAAGCTAGGTTTTAAATAAATTCTTTAGTCTTGGTGATCTGTGTTTTTTGTTTTTTGAATATGAATATACCTGAGACTCACATCTTCAAGACTATTTTATATATATATATATATATATATATATATATATATATATATACACACACACACAAACACACACAAACTAACATATTTGGATTCTAATGTTTTATAAAAAAATCTTTCTCCTTTATAAATTTGTTTCATTTGGAAAAAAAAGGTTGATTATAATATGCCACTGAATAATATAATTATACTGACTTGCCTGCTAAAATACATTCACTCTGAATTTGTTCAATCTACTTTGAATTGTTTTTTTCAACAAACAATTGTGATAGCAAATTGTTATAAAGGTAGTAAAGTGTAGCCATTAGCTTTTTGTACAAATATGTTAGTTTTGCTGTTAAAATGAAATAGGATTTTTTTTCAGACCATATCTCGAATAAGTAAGGCAATAGGAATAGAATAGCAGCTATAATAAATGAGGTGTCAATTTTATTCACTTATCTTAACCTTTTTCATTTTTTTCTGTGCTCTGGATTGAATTAAATCTAGAGATATATCAATAGCAGATAGGTGGCTTCATTCTCCCCTTTATCAATAATATTGCTTCCTATAATATTACTTCTGTTTTAGTGCAGATTAGGACACCTTGTTAAATGGTGGCAGTGGGATTTAAAGAGGAAAGAGGTTTGAACAGAACATGTTTACTGAAAGAGAGAAGAGGCCAAGAGAATGGGGGCAGGGAGAAAGAGTTTAACTTGCATGTATCCATGGATAAATAATCCACTGTATTTAAATCACTCTTGGCAATAGATGTTAGTAATATGTAATAAAAGATTCTCTGTGTATTGGAAGGACTTCTTGCATAATAACGAGTTGCTATGAAAGAGAGCGCAAGATGAACTGGGACCTTAAAAATATGGCATGCTTCAAAACTGAATCCATTCTGTGTTAAAAATGGGTGTGATTATAGGTTTTAATCACAATGAAATACTTTTTCAATTAATTTGGGGTTATAGCCAATACAGTATGACTTTCCCCTTCTCTCTGCCCCTTTTGATTATACCCCAAATTTGCTTTAGACAGTTTGTCAACTGTAAAACTGATAAATTTGACCATTTTTAAATTGGATATGAGCAGAGTGTATAATAAATTACACTACTATTACTACTACTACTATACCAAAGTTAATTTTATTTTTTTCCTGATACTGTGTATCCTGTGTATGAATCCAAGTAAGGTCCTATTCAATATTGGTCTATAATCAGTGGTGGGATTCAGCCAGTTCTCACCAGTTCGGCAGAACCGGTAGCTAATTTTTTGTTGCCCAGGCCCAGAATGGACTTCTGGAAGTGGCATCCACACAGAGAACCGGTTGTTCACATATTTGAATCCCACCACTGTCTATAATTGTCTTGTTTGCTTGCACCTTTCCAAAGTCTCACTTGAGAATTATGTATTTTCAGAAAGAGCCTACCACGAAGCTTGTTAAAATATTAATATACAGAGAATTATTTCTCTTGTTTATGTTTCCTTTTATTTTCATATGGTAAATAAGTATTTTTTTAATTTCCCATCACTTTGTGAGAGAGAATGTTGGGGGCCAAAGTCTGGCTTCACTGCTCTCCTACTCTTTCACTGGCACTTTCACACAACTCTCGATTTACTTAATTTTAAAGTTTTAACTTCTGAAAGTCACCTCATACCCTGATAGTGACACTCAAATGTTCTTCCTACCCACATCAGCTTAATTCCACTCCGCCTTGTTTGTTTTAATTATCACTGCTGTCTCTTTCAGGAGTGCCTCTTGTAAATAACATGTTTTTTTACAATAGCTGCTGTTCTGGTTTTTAAATTAGTCTTTGATACCATTTAGTTAAATTAGATTGTACCTTTAGCTTAATGCAAATGAAACATTATTTATTTTATCGAAGGATGCCATGGGACCATGTGCTGTATATTCTGTTCACCTTAGCCATCATTAGGAGTTACATTGGTACATTCCATAATCACAGTTCAATTTAATTTGAATTAATCACAAAAGTTGAATTCTGTTTAGTGCCCACCATGAGTATTATTTCTAACCATTTTTGATGCAAAATGTGTGATTATAGGCCTGGTTTTGAATTCTGTATTCACAATCAATGAATCAGTGTCATCTTCACAATACTGTAGGCCCATTATACCCAGATCTAGTGGTCTATTACAGGCATATAGAAATTCTATTGATTTTTGAAAACCTTTATTATATATGCTAAACTAATAGTCCTTGACTTACAACCATTCATTTAATGACCATTTGAAGTTCCAACGGCACCGGAAAAAGTGACTTATGAGTTTTTCACACTTACAACCATTGCAGCATCCCCATGGTCACATGATCAAAATTTGGATGCTTGGCATTTAGATATATTTATGATGGTTGCAGTGTCCCGGGGTCACGTGATCACCTTTTGCAACTTTCTGACAAGCAAAGTCAATGGGGAAGCCAGATTCACTTAATAACTGTGTTACTAACTTAACCACTGCAGTGATTCACTTAACAACTATGGCAAGTAATATAATAAAATGGGGCAAAATTCACTTAACTCTCTTGCTTAGCAGTGGAATTTTTGGGTCACAAGTCGATTACCTGTATCTTGTTGAATACAATATAAATGTATGATCTAGCTATCAAATTGCATGAAGTTATGCTTGAATACAAAGGCAACATTCACCTACATTGTAAACTATTATCTAAGAAAGAAGTTATCTAATTAACTTCATTGTTCTTGTAAAGAAATAATGCCAAGGAAGAATATATGAATTCTCTATTTGCTGGAGTGGCAGAGATTAGTTAAAAGGTGCTAACTTCAGAAATAACCTGATCTTGCATTTGTACTTTAAGCTGAATAACTGTTAACACTAAAAATAACACCCAATGAACATGGGTGTTCTTCAGTGAAAAATTACTGTATATTAGCATGGAATATGCAACACTTGGGTTTAACTGGCTATTTGTACAATATGTAGTTCAATTGAAATGTTGCCTAATATTTATATCCAGATATTCCCATTATGCTGTTAAAAGATTAATAACAGGTGGAATTTTTGTAATAGGGTGAGATTTAATTTTTGGTTGTGATGGGGAAAGAATTTTACTTTTATCAAGTGTCACCATTGCCTTTTGAAAACCTTAAACATGATCATAAGAAGTGAAAGTTATTTGTATCTGTAGAAGTGTAAATTTTTCCAAGAATAACTACTTTTGCATAAAGTTGATCCATTCTGAGACTGGAGATTATACAATCAACACTATATTGGAAAAGGCTGGTAGTTTCTGAAATATTTTTTTGTGAAACAAGAAAATGTAACATTTGGAAAACACTAATTTTACACATTATTGTATTTTTACCAGGATAGCATAGTATCATCTATTGTTTGTGTTTTATACAATCTGTATTTTTAAGTGGCAATCCATACACTACATTGTTAACATTTTGAAAAAAAATATTGTACATCTTTAGCTGTCACTATTTGAAAAAAAATGTTGAGGCACAAATATTGTGAAACATTTACAATTTTTAATGTAGTATATTATTAGAAGAAAAAGAATTCAGCCGTTGTTCCTCTCATTAGAATCATGTTCTTCTGAGGCTCATAATTACATTTTTTTTTCGAAAAGCAAAACAATGCCTTTACTGCCAAAATGTTACAATAGACACTGAACATTTGGTATGTGATTTCCACTTTAAAATAAGCAGCCTTGGGTTTTCTTTTAAAGTAACAAGTTTTTAGCTAAGGAAACAATCTCTTTATTAATAAGTATCAGAGAAGAGGGGGTTTGTTGGCAATCCTACCCATTGTTTTGAATAAATAAATGACTGTTTTCTGATAGAAGTGTAAATGAAATGTTCCTAAGTGTTTTATGCTTTGTAGAACAAGTGCAAAATAAATTCTATGTACTTCATCATTTAAATTACCTTTAATAATCGTTATTTACTCGTGTTATATGTGGCTAAAAAAGTGAACTGGAACTGAGGATCTATGAATGCTGGATGCGTGCTTCTATGTCCCGTGGATGCTTGTGTTCTTAGCATTTGCTTCTAAGTTCTTAAGCATTTAATTACTTTGGGGGATGTATATGAATGTATGGATAGGTAAGTCAGTCTCTGAGAGCTTTCTCTGTCCACTTATATTGTGATTTGTAAGAAAGAAATTTGGAGGCAAAGCATGCCATAATCCCTTTAACTTTATATTTTTAGATTAATAAAACTGTTATCAGGTTTGACTTTAGCACTAAGAAACATCATTATATAATTTGTTGCTCCATTCATAGCTTGACATTTCTTTATTTGGAAAATTTATATTGCCGCCTACTCGCTCACGGCAACTCAAGGCAGCTTAACAGGAAATAAAAACACAATATAAATATGGTGCTTCATGTTGGAGTATTAGTAAAATTTTAAGCTGCTCTGCCCTTATAATACAATCTCTTATTTTATAATATAATTTTATTGCACTTATTAGAGTATAAAATACAAAATGAAACTGAAAATAGTGGGAAAGAAGGGAGTGTAGGATGAAGGGGGGAAAAAAGAAAAAAACATTATCTTCTGACTCTTCAATGCAGTACAATAAACATAACATTACAGCCTCAACTTTTTACTTTACATACTCAATATATACTAGTCATTTCTTTTTTTTAAAAAAAGATGTCTAATCACTAAATCCCAAAATATTTTTTATCTTAACCACAAAATCCAGACATGGTTTCCAGATAGAAACAAAGTTAGATGTATTCTTCTCTTTTAATTAAAACAGTTAATTTGGCCATTACCGTATTATATCCATCATTGTTGTTTTTAAATTTGTAAGTCTGTTTTAGGATACAATATTTGACTGAAAAATGGAAATAAAAAAAGACATTCTGGTTCTCTAACATGAGCATGCAGCTTATAATACAGTTAATCATAACACATGAATGTAAAATTCTGATATTTGGTATTGTTTAATGCAAATATATTACACAAAGAGGAAGGACATTTAAGTCACAGTAATTGTTTTGTCATATACACATAAAGTTCTATTTCATAAACATCAATCCAATTGCAAGCCACAGAGGTCACATTTTCAAGAAGCTTTGATAATGAAATATGTCATCTAGCAATCTGGACATTATAAATTTCTCTCACAAAAATCTTTTCTTGTCACTAGGACAAGAACAACACTTTTTTTTGGAAAAATGCTCAATCTGACTTGCATATTAATTTTGCAAGGTTTTTGAAAATATTCACCCATCTGTAAATCATTTATTAATATTTGCTACATATAGCTGATGAGGTCCTTTTTACCTAATCAGAATTAGATACCTAATTCCAAAAGTCCTTCATGTTATGTGTTGTTACACTGATACACTGCCTAAATAAACTACAAAATTAATCAGGCAAGGATAGATTAGCTTGCACATATTTAAACTGGGAAAAGGGCAGCGATGGTGCCTTTACTGAGAATAAACACCGATTTTACAGAATACCACTTGCTAAACACAAAGACTAGCAAGGTTGACAGTGAAAACTAGAGTTATACACATGTAGGTTCAAGCGAAGTAGAACTTTTTAATATATATAAAAGTAGTCTATATATCTCATCCAAAAGGGCTTATTCAATCTATATCCTCTGCTACAAAGAGTATATCCTCTACTCTTTGCCCATTTGTTGGCATTCTCTTTCTGTATAATTTTAAAAAGAGGCAGAGGCCTTCTTTGTATCTGACTGCACAGAGATTCATGGGCTGGGGGCTAACCAGAAATTCAAGCTCCAAGATGAGAGAAAGCATACAAAAAGGAGGAGATACGTTGGAAGAGAAAGGAAGAATTAAGCTGTGTTCAGCTTCTCCCTTTCCAATGACTGCTTTATCTGCACCCAGTGTCTGTTTCCAGCACTCCATCTTCTGATTTTTGTGTTGTCTAGGTCTTTTCACTTTTTTTGTTTGATATACCAATTTGCCAATGCCCAATTTCCTGAGAGAAAGGGGGCATTCACAGACAATTTAGCTACATAGTACAGAGTTGCGGAAACATCAAACAATGAGCAATTTTTCATGGACGGTAGCTGATTATTGTGCACTTGCTCATAGGTATGCCAAAATCATTCTGGGAGTATTGCTATATATTTGAGTGCAGGTGGCATTGCTCTTAAACTTAGTTTCCAGAATTGACAATGTGACAAGGTTTATTGCAGCATTTGTGTGTCTAGCTGCTTAGTTTTCTACCAGGAACCCTTGTATGGTTGCAACCTGCATATTTACTAGCCAATATATTTTGGGACAATTCAATATTGTTGAAGCATTTTTGTACAGATAAGTTGCTAAAGTTAAATCTGGATTTATAAATTAAAGATTGTCACGTTTTATTTAAAAAATCAAGGAAAACCATATGAATGTACTGAGTTTCTTTCTCTTTGGATCTGGCACTGGTGAACTAATGGTAGCAGTTTACCCTCCCTGTGAAGTTGCTGAGTATCTGTAGCACCTCCAACAAAATTTCCATTGATAAATATTCTGGGAACCTGTTGAAATATAAATAAATGAATATTATAAACCTATTGTTCAAACATGGATGAAATGCACTATAGTACACTGCTTCTACTTATGTTACTAATGAATCAAGACAAATACTCTTACAAAAATTGAAGGAATCAGACTCTGTAAAAAAGAAGCAAGAAGCACAATCCAATCTAACTCCAGCAGTGAACATTCTTTGGATTCTTTATCCAGATTCCCTTTGGAATTCAAGCGAAATGCCAAATACAGGTAACTTTTTTTTTCAATTTAGCACTTTAATTTTTATTTAAAGACAGTATTTAACTATGATCTAAAATTGAAAGTTTGAATCACAAGGTTGATACAAATCATCAAGTTCAGACTGAGAGCTGTAATCCAAACAAATAAGATGAACAAGGACATATATAAGGAAAGAATAAATATTCATTCTGAAAACAATGACAGTTTTACAATAACGTTTTACAATAGTTTTTACAAGGCTAGAGATTGTAATCTTATGTAAAGAAAAATTCACTCTGCTAAAACATCAAAATGCTGCACTCATATACCAGATTCATAATGAAATCCTGTTTACCTGAAAACAACTCCTAAATATATAACACTGATTTTAATATCTGGTAGAAACAGGACCAAAACAAATTTTACTCTATCAGACAAAATCTCCCTTCACTAAGTGCCCAATCATATACAGGATCTTCAATGCTAGAAGTAGAACATAAAGCAACATTCTCTTATTGTCACATCCCAGCAATTTCTTCAAGGCAGCAGCTATTGCAAGAAATAGATTGCATAGATATATGGATTGCATATTAAATTTTATTTTTTAAAAAAATCTATTACAGTAGCACTACTACATTATGAACCATTTTGAATGACATGGTAAGGTAAAATTCACTAAAATTCTGGGCTAACTTTGAACTACTCCACTTGCATTCCGGATTTTTCTTGCAAGTGGACTAGAGTCTGTCCAGAATTAGAAAATGTAGAAAACCATGGGATGCTCTATTATGCAGACTTTGTCATCTCACCCAAACTAAAAATGGTAGCTTGTTCTATAATCTAAAAACATCTAGTATGATGCCTATTTTTTAAAAAAACAAAACAAAACATAAAGTATGTACTACTTCAAAAATACCCAGAAATGGAGTAATTACTTTCTGAAATGTGTTTGTTAGATGAAAGATTAAAAAAAAAATAGTACTCACTGTCCGGCTGCCTGTCATTTGATGAAGGATATCCTGAAACTGGCTTCCATTTTCATATCTATCAAGTTCTATGGCTTTATAATTCACATTCATTTCTTGAAATAGTTTCTTTGCCATTTTGCAGTAGGAACAAGTGCTTTTTGAGAAGATCACAACACAATTATCTGATATAGCATCCTATGGGTTGAAAAAAAATAATACATGATGAGAAGCATGCGTAAGGGAATCTGGAAGAATTTAAAGTCAATTCAAAATCCAAAGTCAATTCAAAGTCAATTCGAAATCCAAAACAACTTCAAAGTTTAGGTTTTATGTGAATCCAGACAACTAAGTTATTCAACACACAATGATTAAACCAAGTTTGGCAGGCCAGTATTAACATTTGGCACTAAATTTAATGTTTGTATAATGGAGAAAAAGCAACTTCTCAAGGAAACACATTCTATATACTTGTGTGTTAAAAGAAAAATACATAACTATAGCCTTTAATATGACCCCCTCCTCTCCCCAAAAACAACAAATAATTAAAATGTTCCAGTTGAGCCTATGCTGACAAACGAATCAGCTAGCATGTTTTCAGCTAAAAGGCAGGGCATGGGCAAAGTACCTATTGTATTGCCAACATGACTTTCCACTTTTCATTCAAAGTTTCACCATTTAATTTTGAATAGGATTGCTAACTCTCCCAACTAACATTGTTAGCGTCTATTGTATTTCTGCTATAGTTTGAGTCTAAGCTCTTCTTGATACAAATTAGAACAAACTTTTTAGATAGATTGAATTATTTTACTAGAACACAATTCCAGTACTGTTAGAAGATATTGACGCACAATGGACAGCTGTTTTAAGACCATATCTGACTCTCAAATCCTCTATGCTGCCTTTTAGGTGGGGGTGGGGGTTCGATTATGACTGTTAAAAAAAAACTTGACAACATAATTTCCTGCTGTTTTGAAACAGGAAAGGGTTAAAAACTGAAAAACCAACAGCTGGAATAATTTTTGTATACTTCTTAGCTATAACATTTAGCATTTCCAGAACACGACTCCCAATTACATTTTATACTTTAGAAAAAATATCCCCCACAAGAAGCAACATTTAGACCAATTACATTTACTCACTTTTATTTGGTTTGCTATAGCAGTATTAGATATTGCTGTAACAGCAGATGCATTGTTCCCCATTCTAAAAAAAAAAAAAAAAAGCTATTGCAATGAATGTTACAGACTGCTTATAATACAATCGTGTATTTGAAGAACAGCCTTACAACCAATTACATTGTAAATTTCATAACAATAACCAACTAAGTGGCATAATCTTTTTGGACACATACAAAAGCTAATTTTGATTAAAGCCTTAGATTAATAGGACTAATACCAAATTAAAAATTACTATATCATAGCCTTTTTTAAAATATATATTTTACTAACCATTTTAAAGAAAAAAATAAAAAGATAAAAAGTGGTAGTGCGAGGCATATAGATTTACAAGTATCACTGAAAACGTTTTTAATTTCATTACTGTAATTACAATATAAATGGTTGATTATATATAAATGACTGTCTATATAATATAATCTTAAAAACATATCACCATAAGACTTTATAAGGAGCATAAATACCAGGAATTGTAGTTAAAATAGTAGAGATCATAAATTATGTTAAGTAATAAATGACAATATATTTTATCTATACAACTAAAATCTATCCTGATTTAAAAGCTCCTATAAAGCTGAAACAATATATCATGTAAAAAGCACCAATTTTTGAATGTGATACAAATTAACAGAAATACTGTAATCTAGAAATTGTTTCCCAATTGAATTACACTCTATTGCATTTACTTTTAAGATATAAATAATATTTTGGATATCAAAATATACAGTCTTTCTTCCACAGAGGTAATCAAATGTCCTGTGTAGTAAGAAACAGTATCTTTGTGGCAGTTAACAAATTAAATTCAGTATACTGCGTGGAAAATTATGGTTTAATAAAATTCAGTAACAATATTGCAGGTTATAAAGAAATTCAGTGCAGTAGATTACAGTAAAGTACCCAGTAGACATATTAAAACATAGGCTAGCTAGACTATTAACTATTAATAGGCAGCTCTAACTCTAAAAGTTGAATACTAAACAAATAACAATTTATGACAAAAAGAAGAGACAAGCTAGACTCCATAAAACTACTAACAATGGTTAACTCATAAATTCAAGTACAATAAAGCATTATAGATCGTAAAATCCAGAGAGACTCATCACCAAAGCCAGTATAAAAGCCACACTTCTAGAGCAGCAGCCCTATCTTGATGCTCAAAATAAGTGTGAAAGCCCAGGAGACTAAACATATGACTACAATATGCATCTCCGCATTGGTTCCCCCCCCCCCTCAAAAGCACCTTTGTGTGTGCGGGAAGGACTTCAATATAGGATCATCCCCCAAAACCATCATATATGTGTGTGTATGTGGGTATATGCATAATGGTATTTTTTGAGAGCTGAATGCAACAAAATTTCATTTTCATGTATGCTAATTAGTGTACCGTACTTTTAAAGTGACAATAAATCTATTCTATTCCTATTCCTATTCTATTCCTATTCCATTCCTTTTTGGGAGTGGGGGCTACCTAGCCAAACAGCTGCACATCAGCAGTTGAGCAACTCCACTGAATGGCTTTTTGTTTTCTGTGCAGGACAAGAAATGCCCTAAAGGTTCAAAACGAAATCCTGGCCGAATATATAGTATTCACTTGCATACAGCACAGGTTTTATTTATTCACGAATAAACACCCATAAAAGGACAGTAAAGTGACTAAGAACAAACCTTATAGGGTACCCAAGGTGAATGTTACAAAAATCGATACAGCTAATCTCTTACAAACTGCCTTAACTCGCAAAATAGAACAAAGTAATATTACAGCATCTCTACAAGCCAAACCACTGGAATCAAGCCAAGCTGCCTTTCGTTTCCCGCACAGCCTTCCTGCATTTACCAACCTGAGCACCCAAACACCCTGCAGCACCCTCAAAGCCATCAGCCAAATGCGAACAGCAGCCCCCGAGACTCCGCCTCCGGAAGACGGGTCTGCTTCTCTTCCAGGGCCCTCAACAACAGGGACTAACTACTCCATTGCCTGTTTGTTTTACTTCCTTTTGAAACGCGACTTCCCTTCGAGCGTTGCGCCAGGCTCTTCCTCACGTCAATCACTCTCTGTCTGACGGTGAGCGGTTGAGAGACCAGAAGGGAGGTGGGACGCAGTGCTAAAAGAGAACAGCTCTCCTATTTTCTCGGTGTACCTAATCGAGGAGACGAGTCGTGGGCGGGGTCAAGGAGTGTTGTTTTTTCCCCCCCTTCTGAGCGCAGGCGCAGACGTAGGCGGACTGGTAGGGTCCTTCTGACTCTTCTTCTTTCTGCGCGTGCGGTAGCGGCGGCGGCGGCGGCGGCTGGGGTTGTTGGTCCGTCGTTCGGTCGGTTAGTCGGACGGTCGGTTTGTGTGCCTGACAGTCAGGCGGCGAGGCGGCTGTCGGGGCGAGAGACCGAGAGGAGGAAGGCGCGAGGGAAGTCACTAGAGCGGGCGGTCTCCCGGGGTCTCGAGGCCAGCGAGCGAAGCAGGCTGAGGCGATGGCGGACGTCCTGAGCGTGCTGCGCCAGTACAACACGCAGAAGAAGGAGATTGTGGTGAAAGGCGACGAAGTGATCTTCGGCGAGTTCTCCTGGCCCAAGAACGTCAAGACCAACTATGTCATCTGGGGGTAAGTCCGCGAAAGCTTCGCCCGAATGGGGCTCCGGATGGGAAGGGGGAACACTTTAATAGGGAGGGACCTGAGCAGCGATGGTCCTGCAGGATCGGACCAAGAAGCTTTTCCTGCTCCGCCGATGGTTTCCCCCCTGAGAGCTGCTCCCAAGCCGTCCGGGAACGCCAGGCGGGTTAGTTTGCCCAGCCCTGATTAACGCTGTTGCCGCCTGGGGCTCAGGATGTCGGAGGTGGTGTGTGGGGCCAACAGCCAGCGTTGCCTTTGCTTTTCTGTGTCTTTCTAAAGCCGATCGTGGCCGCACCTGCTGCCTCCAGGTTAACTAGGAAGTAGTTCCCCGAAACGGGATGTGGAGTTGGAGCAACAGTCAGGCATAGTGCTTGGGAGACACGTGTGTGGGGATGGGCGGGGGGAGGGGGGGAAAAGGGAGGCATTCTATAAAACCTGGTCAAAAGGTAATGAATTTACTTGGTGTTGTTTAAGGTGTCGGAGTGCAAAGGATGGAAGTGGTCTCTTGGGTAGGGTCCATGGAAAGACGTGAGCAGCTAAAGTGAGCATCCTGTGTGTGGGTTCTCTTGGAAGTACATCTAGTCAACTTGGACAGAAGTTGTATATTCTTTATTATCTGGGAGTGTTTGTGTTCTGTAGCAGAATGTAAAGATGCAAGGGTTCAGAGCTTGAAACATATTGCTTGCCACAGTGGGTAAATTGTGTTTTTGTATGTTTCTGCCTGCCTGTGTGCATTGTGATAGTAATGGCTATCCCCCCCCCCAAAATGGCCTTGAAAATATAGTTGAGGATCCAGGTGGAAAAAACCCCCCACTGATGTTTGTTGCTATGTTGCTATCATAGCCAGCAGATGATGTTGTATTAGACCAAAGTGTTGTTTCCTTCTACAAACTACCACTTGAAGTTCTTAATTGACAGATGGCACAGTCCTTATAAGATGAATAACATCCAGATCACCCCAATTGTTTATGCGGATCACATGTGAAAAGTTGTATTAATTAAAAAATGGTGGTTTGTCTGTTCTTTCAAAGGTTCCATTACTTTTATGGAACCTTTGAAAGAACAGACAAACCACCATTTTTTAATTAATACAACTTTTCACATGTGATCCGCATAAACAATTGGGGTGATCTGGATGTTATTCATCTTATAAGGACTGTGCCATCTATCAATTAAGAACTTCATGTGGTAGTTTGTAGAAGGAAACAACACTTTGGTCTAATACAACTTTTCTGCTGGCTATGATAGAAAGGTAATTTACCAGTAAACTTGACATTAGTCTTTGTTTTCATAATTTGAACATTAGTAACAATTTGTAAAGTTTTGTTAGATTCAGTTAAAGCTTATGTCTCTTTTGCTGATAGTCAACCATGTCTCTTTGAGAGCCTACGACAGACTATAAGAGCCGTTAGACAAAAAACTTTTTTTTTCATTGATTTATCTCCACAGGGTTGTGATTTCTGAAAATTTACATATTTTTCTTAAAAGAATAGCAGTTGTATATTTGAGTGCTTTATGAACTTTCACATGCATCTATTTCATGATTTGTTTTCAGTAAGCTCTGGGAATTTAATATCTTGCCTCTACTATTGCTTCAATTTCTTTTATGATTTAATGTTGATAGTAGAACATTACATATAATCAGTTATAAAATTATGAACCCCAAAGGAGTTATACAAAGGTATCCAGAAACAGTCTGGAGACTCAAACAGGAATGTTTCAAGGATTCATGGCAAAGCAAGAGATTAAAAACTTGAAATGTTACAAAGACTTCAGTTTACATAGGGCAGGGGTGTCAAACTGCCGGCCCACAGGCCGGATGCGTCACGCCAAAACCGCTCCTACCCCATTGCCGGCAATGGGAAAAAAGTTGCGATATGTTGCGACACGTCACGTGACGTCATGAGTTTGACACCTGTGACATAGGGTGATTCAGGCATCCCTATATTACTATATATGTTTGTGATTTACATGACCGAAGGGAACTCCTGATCTAGAATGCATGTATTTTATGCAGGCACTGGTTTTTGTTCTGTATTCTCAAATACCTTCCCTTATGAATTTATTTTGTGAACTGTTATGTTTTTTCACAGCACTGATTGAGCTGTGTTCCTGGGTTTGATGCTACACTTTCTGTTCTTTAGTTCATGAATTCTGCCAATAAGCATGGTGTTTGATTTCTCTGACAAAACTACTTATCCTGGGATAGAAGCAATACTATAAAAAGCAGTAGCTGAGGAAACTGACAAAAACTAAATTTGATTTTAGTCCTTTTAGTTTAAATTTAAAAGAAGTAGTATGTATATATAGTGAATATCTTCTATAGAAATATAGACATATAGTGGATAATCACCCTTTTTTGTATTAAAAACCTTTTGTGGTCTCTCTGAGCTTTATGTTGCTCGGATCTCAGGGTTCTAATTCAGAAGTCCCCAATCTTTTGGGCACCAGGGACCAGTTCCGTGGAGAAAGGTTTTTCCGTGGATCGGAGAGTGCATAGTTTTGTGTGCTGCCTGCATCCTGCGGATGGGGCTTTGCTTGTTTGTGTGGACTAGTTGCTGGCATGCCACGGCCCAGTACCGGTCCACGGACCAGGGGTTGGGGACCCCTGTTCTAATTTATACATATACATGAAAAATTAAACCAACTTATAAGTGGTTTATTCTTTTTTAGTAAATCTCCAAATTTGACATCCACAATTTTTCTAAATAGTTCTAGAAAAACTGTACCATTCTTTTCAAACTTGCCTTTTCACTCTCTGTTCTAGATAACTAGACATAAAGTCTCATTATCTCTAATATTTTTTTGCTATTATGAAGATGTTGCATTCAGGAGATTTACATTCAAGTCTTGACTTTGCTGTTAACTCACTCGGAAGTTTCTGTTAACTGTTTGTCCCTTGCATTTGTAATATAGTTACAGTTACTTCCCTATATATCTGGTCTCTTGTGAGATTGACCAAAATATGGCTGCTGTTCCTTATATAATTGTATTCAATTCTAAATATGAACAAATTTATTTGTTAGTTGTAAGTCTTTCCTTAAAAAAATGAAACTTTTTTTAAACAAACATTGCAACAGTTAGTCTGAGATATGAAGAAGTCTGGACCTAGGCAGCCTAATGCATTCATGACTGAGCAAGATTTTTGAATTAAAATATCTTCAATGTTCATTCTGGCATTTACCATTTGGTATCTGCAGCATGTTTCAGTACATTTTAAATCCCTTCTGTTCTAAACAAGGTAATGGAAGAGATAGATGTATTAATTGGCAAGATTTTCTAATAAGTAATAGATATATTATAATTGGACTTGTGTTCATTCTATTTTTATTATAGTCATTGATTATATCTTGGTCATATGTACCGCTTTTCCAGTTAATGAAATTACAAAATAAATCAGAGCTTACAGTGAAAGAAGAATATTTGTTTTTGCTGTATGCTCTGAAAACTAGGTTGTTTAGATTAATTAAAAGATAAGATTAAAAGGTTCTTAAATACTCAGTACTCAATTTTTTTTCTTTCATGTAGTGTTTTTCTTAAGTTTGCATTCCAAGACTCAATTTTTTTTTTCTATTTCTCTTATCAAATAACTTGGTAGGAAACTTAAAACACTGCATTTTTTTCTATGTCAGATTTTTCTTTTTGTTGCTGATTTTCCTTTATATCAGTTGGTAATGTCAAACTTGAGAACATACAGTAAAATTATTTTTTATTAGAATAAGCAATAGCTCCTGGGGGACCATGGATTTTACTTATGTGGCAGCTTCAAACATTGTTCCAGTTGTCTGTATGTATGCATGTACAGGCATTTCTGCTGAAATTACCAGTGAAATACATGAACATACATGGTCAGACAACCAGGCTTTGAAGCTGTAAACCTTTCTAAATATGCAGCTATTTTAATGCTTTAAGGAAAAATTCTTTGCTTTGTGTTTAAATAATTATATAGCTGAATTTGAATCATTTGAAATGAATAGAATTTAAGTCATGGTAAATTTAAAAGAAATTAAGTTTAGTCAATAAAATTTTGATACAACCAAGTATACATTCAGATTTTGAACCTGTGCTTATATTTGCAAATTTAATATTTTAAAAATTCTGTCTGCATTTTTAAAACAAATAATCAAATGTAAAACTAGAAAATCATACAAAAACAAAACCATAAGCATTTTGTTGAAGTTAATGTTGAAGTGATCGAGTGTTGGATACTTAATTATGTAACCTAGAAAGTAACTTTTCAGCAGAAGTTGCTGAATCCAATGTACATTCTGATGCTTCTAGACCAGGGGTAGGCAACCTTGACTCTTTTATGACTCGTGGACTTCAATTCCCAGAATTCCTGAGCCAGCATGGCTGGCTCAGGAATTCTGGGAGTTGAAGTCCACGAGTCATAAAAGAGCCAAGGTTGGCTACCCCTGGTAGACAATCTTGCTAATAGTTCTTACCTAACTGCCTGGGCCAAATGCCTGGAAAAACATCCTTCAAAGCCTTGCAAAAGGCGAACAGGATTAAGGCCATCTGTATTTCCAGAGAAATGATTTTCCATGGGGCAGAAAGGATCAGAGAGAGTGCACAACTCCTGGATCCAGAAATATGGCATTGTTTGATAGACCAGGAGCAAGGATTGCCTACTCCTCAGTTAACAATAGTAATTGGGATTGGCAGCTCCATTGCTAAGTGACTTGGCCATAATGTATAACATCACATATTTTCACCAACTTTTGGCATTGTTCTGATTGGCATTGTTAGGCAAATCCTGAACAGTTGTTAGGCATGATGTCACATGATTTCCATTTGCAACTTCCTTTTGCGTTCCTTATTGACTTTGCTTGACGGAAGCTGGCAGTGAAGGTTGCAAATGGCAATCATGTGACCACAGTAGGCTTCAACTGTCATTAATGTCATCCAGCTGCCAAGCACCCAAATCACAATCGTGATTGCAGGGACACTGCAACAACTTAACAATGAGGACCAGTCATAAGCCTCCTCATTAAGTGCTATTATAATTTTGAATGGTCAATGAACAAGGATTACTGTAGACTGAGCAGAAACAATCGGTTTCTCCAGCATGAGATGGAGAATCCACCAATGGGTTTAGACTATCTTCCTGCCCAATAAGACTAAGTCTGTCAGAGTTAATACGCCTCCTGCTGGGCTGATGCTCCCCAGACACGACTTAGTCTTCAGCCCAAACAGGACGCGTGTTGACTCTGAAGGCAAGTTGTATCTATCCATTGGTGAATTCTCCTCCTAGCATCCCCCAGATCAAAAACAGGGAAAAAAGACTCACAGCCTGTAAATCGCCGATAAATCAGCTGAGCGTCGGGCTTTCCTTCTCTCTCCCGCTGAACAGCTGAGCGGCGGCCTCCGGGCCTGCTCGCGGGCCGATCGGCGTACCCGCCGAAGAGAGAAGATTTAAACTTGAGCGGAGGCTGCAGGGGGGAGCAGGAAGGGACAGCCTAGGCTCGCGCAGCCCGCTCGTTTTTGCCCTGTTCCCAGCGCTGCCGCGAAGCAGCTAGCACAGCAAAGAAGCTTCGGAGGCAATTTCTCGCTGCCTGGGAGCAGCCGGCGGCGGGCGAACTCGCCGCGGCCGCCAAACAGCTGAGCGTCGGCTTGGAGCCACGCTCTATTAAACCTTCAGCCCGAGCCTTGGAGAGGCACCAGGCCCTGGGAGCCTCAGCCGGGCCAGGACAGCTGTTTTTGACCTCTCCTGCACACAGTCGGAGCCAAGATCTGACGGGCTCTAACGGACTGGAGTTTGGCGCGCAAATAGCGGCCGCCATTTTGAGACGCATCGGCCTCACAGGGAAGGCCCAGTAACTGTCAGCCTTTGATTCAAGGCCACAGACAGGCCAAAAGCGTGCAAGAATAAAGGGACTGCTATTGGGACTTGGGCCCAACAATCTGATTAGGCCCTCACGCCAGGCAAACCATTACACTGTCTCAGCCTCAGTCAATCTGCAGCCATTTTGTGTCTGGACAGGGCGGCCATTACAGCCCAGTTATTTAGGGCCTCCACTGGCACAGCTAACCCAGATTCTGGTCGGCATCCGCCTTCCCAGGGCATCCAAGCCCAAGCCTCAGTCAGGCAGACACTATTAGCGTGAGCTGGCACGCCTCTTGGCACCGCCGCCACCACCTAGGCTTCGTGTGCAGGCACAGTTCACTCTGGTGACAGCCGCCACCATAAGGAGAGGAGTGTGCAGGCACAGATCACTGAGGTGATAGCCGCCACTGATCGGCCAAAGTGCGTGCCGGCACTCGCCGATTGCGGTTCAACCGCTACTGAGAGATATCTTGCAAGACGCCCAGCCGCGCGCCACAGCACCTTGGGGGGCATTGTCAGCCGTTTGGAGCCTTGAACGGGGGCGTAAGGGCGCTTAGGCGATCACAGCCCCGGAGCCTTGACGGCACGTCAACCTCTGTTGCACCATTAGCCTGGTGCTCGGCTCCTGCTCCTGATACACCAAGGCCACTGGCCACAGGCTATAATGGCTGACAGCGCAGTTCCTCAGTCTGCGCAGGGCGCACCCGGCACTCCCGCTTCAAGCAAACGCAGGTCCTCCAAGCAGGAGGCAGCGGGAAAGATCAGGGCCAAGGCCAAGGCCAAGGCCATCTCTGCTAAGCGGACCTCTAAGGCTGCTGAAAAGGAGGCTAGCAGGAGACATACTGCACTTGAGAAGCAGTTCTCCAGAGCTCAGCAGCTAAATGAGGGGGAACAGGTACCCCTGGCCCCTCAGGAGAGCTCACTTGCTATCCCGCTGTTTGGCCCACCTGCTCCAGCAGCTCAGCAGGCCTGGTCTCCGCAGGGCCTACCAATACAGAGCACGGCTCTGTTTACAGACCGTGGGTTAAGCCCACAGGTATTGCCCCCCCCTGCAAGGGTTCACTCGGCTCCTGAGGCCACATTCACGCCCACAGCGGCGGGCCTCCGTCCCCCTGAGACACAAGGGGTGGGGCCCGAACAGCTCCAGGCGTTACTCGCCCAGGCATATGCCCAGGGCATGGCCGCCTCCTCCTTGCAGAACCCTAGACCGGGGGCCACAGTTCCACTGCAATCACAGGAGGCAAGGCCGGAGTATCCGGAATCGGTTTATTCCGACTACTCCCCCCAAGATCGGGACTCAGGCCCCGAGGAATATGGGTCGGTGGGCTTCCAATTGTCGGACGACGAGGAGTCGGCACCAGACCCCTCTCCTTTCGTTGGCCTTTTTGACCTGAGTCTGTTTAAATCGCTCCTGCTCAAGGCCACCACATCGGCTAACATTAGCCCAGAGCAGGATGCACAGCCGTCTCCCTCCACGAGCCAAGACCCAAAGCCGCTCTTCTCCGAACCTACGGTTACGGAGAGGCACATCCCTTGCCCCCCATTTTTTCTAGAGACCATCCGCAAACAATGGGGGAATCCAGGCACTCTCCCAGCACCAGGGGGAGCAGAGCGGAAACTGTGTACTGTTGCCCCGGTCCTGTCGGACCTCCTGGAGGTCCCAAAGGTGGACGCATCTCTAACTCCCATTCTTTCCTCCTCCACCGTGCCAGGTGATATGGCTGAGGCCTTGAGGGCGGAGGATAAGAAATCTGAATTCTCCTTGCGTAGGTCTCACCTAGCATCGGCATGGTCAGTGAAGGCGTCCACATCCACCTCCTTTTTCGCCAGGACATCCATCCTCTGGCTTAGGGAGCTCCAGGCCATGACCCCCCCGGACCAGGTTCGTGCACACCAGAATCTGGGTAAGTTGATAGCCGCGGCCGAGTACATGGCAGACACTTCACTTCATGCCGCCAGGTTCTCATCGAGATCCATAGCCGCTAACATTGCGGCACGCAGACTTCTGTGGCTGAGACAATGGCGAGCGGATCTAAAATCCAAGTGGCGCCTGGCATCCGCTCCCTACAGGGACGGACACCTCTTTGGAGAGGCACTAGATCCTTACCTCGTCGAAGGTAGGGACAAGCGCAAGGTGTTGTCCCACCTCGGCAGAAAGCCGGACAGACGATCCGCTCCATACCCGCGGAGGCCATCTTTCCGCCAGGGCTCGGGGACAGAGTGGTCTCCTTCGTCTCGCCCCTTTTTCCCCAGACCTGGACGACAGCCGGACCGTCCAGCTCCCAGACCTAGACAGCAGTTCCACAACAAGCGGCCCTTTCGAGGCGCGGGAGGCCGTCCCTTTCGAAGAAACAAATGACTTGAGGGCGGACCTCCCCATTGGGGGCAGACTTTCCGCATTTGCGCAGGAATGGGAAGCCACCATCACGGACACCTGGGTGCTCAACACCATCAGGCGGGGCCTTGTCCTAGAGTTCCAGTCCCGGCCACGGGACCGCTTCATCTCTTGTCCCATGCCAAGAAAGCCAGCCAAGTTGGAGCTTCTGACCGAGGCCATCCACCATTTGCTGGTAATCAGGGCCATCGAGCCGGTGCCGGCTGGCCAGACACATCGGGGATTCTATTCCATCCTCTTCGTGGTCCCAAAGCCTTCGGGGGGATGGAGAGCAATCCTCGATCTGAAAGGACTAAACTCGCATCTTGTCTACAAAAGGTTCAAGATGCAGACTCTAAGGTCCATTCTGGCCAGCATCAGAAGGCACGATTACCTCGCTTCCATCGACCTCACAGAGGCGTATCTCCATGTCCCCATCTTTCCCGACCATCGGAGATTCCTCAGGTTCTGTTCCGGGTCCCACCACTACCAGTTCAGGGCCCTACCATTCGGACTATCGTCCGCCCCGAGGGTCTTCACAAAGATCCTGGCTGCACTGGTCGCCCACTTGAGATTGATCCCAATCCGGGTTCAATGTTACCTGGACGATATTCTCATACTGTCCTCCTCCCTTCAGCAGGCCCGATCAGACATAACCTTAACTGTCCGAACCCTTCAGACCCACGGCTTTTCAGTCAACTTCCAGAAGAGCCTAACCGAGCCCTCGCATCGCATCCTTCACCTGGGAGCGACTATAGACACCGAGCTCTGCATGGTCTACCTGTCCCCGGAACGCCGGGACAGTATTTGTTCCCTGATCAGACGGGTACGAAGGGGGCGGACAGTCACATTGGCCTTACTTTCCCAACTACTGGGCAAGATGGTCTCTTGCATGGGGATAGTACCTTGGTCCAGGCTACACTTCAGAACCCTCCAATGGTTCTTGCTACCCTACCAGAGGCAGGGCACCAGTGCATCCAATCTGAGGGTCAGGGTTACTTCCCAAATTTTGGACTCCTTCCGGTGGTGGATATCCCCAGCTATAACCAGGGGATCCTTATTCAAGGAACCGGACAGGCTCATCCTAACTACCGATGCCAGTCTGTTCGGTTGGGGAGCGCACCTAGGTTCTCACCTAGCACAGGGACGATGGGCACAGGCAGATCTCAGCCACAACATCAATTGGCTGGAGCTCAGGGCCATACATCTGGCGCTGTTACGCTTCAGCGACAAGGTGGCGGGACAACATGTCCTAGTGCTCACAGACAATGTGGCAGCAAAGGCCCATGTCAACAGACAGGGGGGCACCCGATCCAAGAGCCTTATGGCCGAGGCTCAGTCACTCGGTACTTGGGCAGAGA
Organism: Azemiops feae; assembly: GCA_023970755.1. Classification (NCBI taxonomy): domain Eukaryota; kingdom Metazoa; phylum Chordata; class Lepidosauria; order Squamata; family Viperidae; genus Azemiops; species Azemiops feae. The sequence goes on along the minus strand of JALGBA010003847.1, from coordinate 1,056,339 downwards.
CCAATCTCTCCTCCCTCAGGGCGGAGCACATATCGGGGGCAGCAAACCAACAGGCGGACTCACTGAGCCGGTCGACAGTGGACCACTCAGAGTGGCGCCTGCATCCCGACCTATTTGGAGAAATCTCGGAGAGGTTCGGACTCCCGGTGTTGGACTTGTTCGCCTCACCGGCGAATACGCAGCTCCCGAGGTTCTTCTCCAGGTTCCAGTCTCCAGGGGCGGAGCGGACGGACGCGCTCCGCAGCCCATGGCCCCAGGGGCTATTGTATGCCTTTCCCCCTCTCCCCCTGCTCCCGGCCCTAATCAGGAAGGTACTACTGGAGCGGGCGGAGGTAATAGTGGTGGCGCCACATTGGCCACGGCGACCGTGGTTTGCCGACCTAGTGGATCTTTCCATCTCCCCACAGTGGCAGATCCCTCCAGGACAGGTAGCTCTCAGCCAGGGGGCTCTACGGCACCCGGACCCACAGCGCCTCCAATTAGCCGTCTGGCATTTGAAAGGCAGTACCTAGCCCGAGAGTCGTGTTCTGCGGGCGTAATTGCCATGATTCAGGCCTCCAGACGCCCCTCCACTAACAGAATTTACGACTCCTCGTGGAAAAACTTCTGTGCTTGGTGTTCAAGGAATCACCTTGACCTATCGGCTGTCACGATATCGAGTATCCTGGAGTATTTGCTCGAGGGACTCAACAAGGGCCTATCGCCCAATACCATCCGCCGGCAACTGGCGGCGTTATCCACAATGCTCACGTGTGACACGCTGACGCCCTTGGCTCAGCACCCCCTGGTGAGGTCATTTATCAAGGGCGCAATTAACACCAGGCCGCCCGTGGTTCATCGGTATCCCTCTTGGGACCTCCCACGGGTCTTGCAATCCCTCACTTCGTCACCGTTCGAGCCCATTAAAAACAGCTCTCTACAGTTCTTGTCAATGAAGGTGGCCTTTCTCGTTGCGGTCACATCGGCCAGACGCATCTCTGAACTAGCGGCCCTCTCGGTCAGAGAGGACCTATGCGTCTTTCACAGTGATAGGGTGGTCCTTCGACTGGATCCGACCTTTGTTCCAAAGGTGAACTCCTTGTTCCATAGGTCACAGGAGGTGGTCCTACCAGACTTTTGTCCCCGGCCGTCTCACGGCCTAGAACGTCAGTGGCACACGTTGGACGTTAGAAGGGCGTTGAGCCACTATGTCAAAAGGACTTCAGCCTTCCGCAAATCAGAAGCGCTCTTTGTCTCGTTCCAGCCTTCTTCCATGGGAGGGAAGGTCTCATCCTCTACAATAGGCAGGTGGATCAGGGCTTGCATTACCAGAGCGTATCAGTCCCAGTCTCTGTCATTGCCAGGGCGCATCACCGCTCATTCTACCCGCAGTGCCTCTACATCGGCGGCGTGGGCAACGCAAGCACCCATTGGGGATATTTGCAGGGCGGCGACCTGGTCCTCGCCTACCCCGTTTGTGAGGCATTACAGGCTGGACAAATTCGCCTCGGCAGACGCATCCTTTGGCCGGAGGGTGCTCCAGCAGGTGGCGTCATCCAGTGGGACACAGGTCCTGGCCGATTCCCTCCCATAGGGACAGGACTGCTTTGGTATGTCCCATTGGTGGATTCTCCATCTCATGCTGGAGAAGGGGCGTTGTCTTACCTGAACGCCTTTTCTCAGCATGACGATGGAGAATCCACGCCCGTCCCCATCTAGGCCTACCAGGCCCTGTGTCAGGGGCACAAGAGAGTCAACACATCATACTGTCGTCAGCAGCTTCGCCTTCGTCGTGTCTGGGGAGCATCAGCCCAGCAGGAGGCGTATTAACTCTGACAGACTTAGTCTTATTGGGCAGGAAGATAGTCTAAACCCATTGGTGGATTCTCCATCGTCATGCTGAGAAAAGGCGTTCAGGTAAGACAACGCCCCTTCTATAGCATATTTTTGTTCCTTATTTAGTGACTCATAATACTCTATTCTCATTGTATTGATTTTGAAATAATTTAAAAATAATTTAAAAATCCAAGAGTATGGAATAACAGAATAACAGAGTTGGAAGGGATCTTGGAGGTCTTCTAGTCCAGCTTGTTGTTCAAGCAAGAAACCCTATACTATTTCAGACAAATCTTTCTTGTCCAGTCTGTTCTTAAAAAACTCCTGTGTTGGAACAACCACAATTTCTAGAGGCAAATTGTTCCACTGATTAATTGTTCTGTCATGAAATTTTTCTTTAGTTCTGGGTTGGCTCTCTCCTTGATTAGTTTCCAGTCATTGCTTCTTAGTTTCATTGCCTTCAGATGCTTTGGAGAATAGGTTGATCCCTCTTCTTTGTGGCAGCCCCTTAGACATTGGAACACTGCTATCATGTCACCCCTAGTCCTTCTCTTCATTAAACTAGACATACCCGATTCCTACATTCTTTATATAATTTAGCCTCCAGTCCTCTAATCATCTTTGTTGCTCTTCTCTGCACTTTTTCTAGAGTCTCGACATCTTTTTTACATCGTGGCCACTAAAACTGGATATAATATTCCAAGTGTAGTCTTACCAAGTACTGTACCAAGATTGTACAATAATACTTACTTATAGTTCTATAATCATTTTTCCTCTTCTAAACATTTGTGATAATGTATAATATATAATATATTTGCATTGCTCTACAAAAAATCTTATACAGTAGTGTTCTCTTCACACATGTATAAAGATGCAAGTTAGGATATTCATGCAAACAAAGACTTGAAAAGCAGATACAGTAACAGGTTGAATCTACATTAGTATAATTACTTTATATATCTGAAATAAGGCATTAAGATTGTGCGTCTTTCAAAAGTGATTGAGACTCTTTTCAGCCTAACTTTAGTGTAAAAAATTATGTGACTGTCTTAAAGATGGTCCTGCAACCTCTTCCCACCATGTATTTCTTTCACACATTTTAATGTGTGCAGCCCTTTTATTGATCCAGTTTAGGAATATAAATGTTGCGCTGATTTGCTTTCATCCAGTTTTTTTTACTTTGTTTTAGCAAATATAAACTAATTTAAGTTAATGTAATAAAAGTAAATTTATTAATTAAATTTGAAATAATATTCTTTAAGGAAAACCTAGTGCGGTGTCTTAAGATTTTTAAAATATTTCTTTAAATTCTCTATATTCTGCAGATGCATACAGAGAACCAATGTGCATTAAAAGTTTCACTACATGCTCAGAGTGCAAACAATTTTCTTTTTGTTATTAATATAGTTTTGTTAAATTATGGCAAATTTGTTTACTTTGAATTTGTAAAATTGACTAGGCCAGGGCTTTTCAACCGGTGGTACGCGTACCACCAGTGGTACGCGAGCACATGGCTGATGGTACGCGTAGGACGGGTTGAAAAAATATGTAAAAAAGAAATATTTAAAAAAAAAATTGAATTTTTTTTTTTTAAAAAAGTGTAAAAGTGGATGAGGTGAAGCGGCAGCAGCGCCGCAGAGGCTTGTGGCAAAGTCAGCTGGAACTGCACGTTGCCTGGGTCCTACTGAGAGCCCAGGATCAAAGCGCGCAGCTCCAGCTGATTGGCGGTGGCCTTGGGGGTGGCAGGCAGCCTCACGCAGTCTTCAGGGGAGATTCTGCCGGAGCTGCGCGACGCATTGCCTGGGTCCCTCCCGCCCCCACCCAGATGCCCTCACCTCCCCCAAGCGTTTTTTTTTACTCACCTGCTTTCAGCAGCATTCCCTTTCTCTTGTCCTTCTCGGCCTTCGCCATGTGTTTGTGAGACAAAAAAAAAAGTTCCATGAGACTTTCTAACTTCTCGCGAGAAGTTAGAAAGTCTCATGGAACTTTTTTTTATTTTTTACCCCAAACACGTGGCGAAGGCAGAGAAGCAAATGAAGACAGAGAAGCAAAAGGAGAAAGGGAGCGCAGCTGAAAGCAGGTGAGTAAAAAAATGCTTGGGGGAGGCAAGGGCATCTGGGCGGGGGCACCAACCTTACCATGCATGGTGGCGGGAGGGTTAACGGCGGGCGCGGGTGGTCCAGGAGGAGCTGCAGCTACAGAATGCGGGTGATGGCAGCGCGGAGGCCGATCACGCGTGTGCGCGAGGCCGAAGTGCTGCCCAGGGCCAGAGGGGAGGCTGGGCAGATTGCGGGCAGCGGCAGCAACGGGGAGTCCGATCGCGCGTGTGCGCGAGGCAGAGGTGCTGCCCGGGGCCAGAGGGGAGGCTGGGCAGATTGCGGGCAGCGGCAGCAACGGGGAGGCTGATCACACGTGTGCACGAGGCCGAAGTGCTGCCCGGGGCCAGAGGGGAGGCTGGGCAGATTGCGGGCAGCAGCAGCAACGGGGAGGCCGATCGCACGTGTGCGCGAGGCCGAAGTGCTGCCCGGGGCCAGAGGGGAGGCTGGGCAGATTGTGGGCAGCGGCAGCAACGGGGAGGCCGATCGCGCGTGTGCGCAAGGCAGAGGTGCTGCCCGGGGCCAGAGGGGAGGCCGGGCAGATTGCAGGCAGCGCCGCCTGTGCCCCACCCCCTGGCCAGGAAGGCGCGCCAGAGTCCCGGCAGAAACCAGCAGCAGCAGCGAGCCTGCTTGGGCAGCGGAGAGCAGGGTAGTTTCCACATAATCCCATCCAAAAGTTTTCCCTTGGCTACAGTCTTTCTTTACTCTGTCTCCAGGGTTTTCTCCCTCCTCCTCTCCTAAGGTTCAAAGCATTATTAGCTTCCCAAGGGCGCCACAATCCTCACGAAAGCGGGGCGAGAAGCAAAGGGGGCGAGAAAGCTCGCGGCGGGCTCGAAGGAGCACCTGTCAGCGTCGGAGACGAGAAACTCCCCCACAAACCCAGGGGAAGGGGTGGAGAAAAGGAGCCCCCTTCGGGAAGAAGCCGCCACTTTCTTCTCCTCGGCTTTGCGCTCTCTTGTTTCTCGGCAGCCATGCTGCCAAGCCTCTACTGGCTGGAACTCCGAGTTTGTTTTGTTTTTTACTTCTCGCCTTCATGTGTTTCTGCCATACCTCCTCGGTGCTCCCGCTCCCGGGAACAGGGCGGGCGGAAGAAAGCTTGGCTAGGATAGGCAAAGAAAAGCCACGGAGCCGTGAGCTAAGATCGCAGGCAGGCCGGGAAGGGGGTGAAGAAGGGGATTGGGAGAGAGGAAACGCCAAGCTTGTCCTCGCCTCTCCCAAGGACCTCCTGCGCCACCTCACAGGAACACCTGGTTTCAGATTTATGCCGCAAAAGTTTTTCTCGCACAGAGGAGAGAGGAAAAACAATTACGGAACACTCGGGAATCCCTTGCAAGGCACCATGTACCTTGCTGCTTATTTCCTAACGCCTTCCCCCTGTGTTTTCTGCTCCACCCCGAATTCGCCTCCCTTTCACTCTCCTTACGCAGCCATCTATGATCTTAATACAGCCCTAAGTCTGTCTCGCTTTCAACTCCCCCCTAAAATTTTTCATTCAGAGTCGACGGTCCGACATAACTTCCCTCCTCGGATGAGAAAGAAGGAATCTCTCCTGCCCGTGTCCCTTCCCCCCCCCTTCAAGCGACAACAGGAGGTTGCTGACAACTAAGTCAGCCAGTGCAGGAAGCCCCGGAATGGCCAGTCCGGGGCACCTGGTTGCAGTGCTGGATGTCTTTTGCTCCTCTTTCTCTTGCGGTGGCAAGAGAAAGAAGTCGTTCAAAGTTCAAGCTAGCTACTGGACGCCTATTTGCACTCCCCCCCCTTTTTTTTTGAGTACTTGTCTGCCAACCTGCCCCATTATAAACGGCGCTGTAAAAGAAAAAGTCTTTTGCCCAAGCATAACTTTTAAGGATTTTAAGGATCTTAGAGAGGGAGAGAGAAATAGAGAGAGGGAGAGAAAGAGGGAAAGAGAAATAGAGAGAGGGAAAGAGAGAGGGAGAGAAAGAGAGAGAGAGAGCGAGAGGGAAAGAGAGAAGGAGAGGGAGAAAGAAAGAGGGAGAAAGAGGGAGACAGGGAGAAAGAGGGAGAGAAAGAAGGAGGGAGAGAGGGAGAGAGAAAGAAGGAGACAGGGAGAGAGAAAGGGAGACAGGGAGAAAAAGAGAGAGAGAGAGACGGAGGGAGAGAGAAAGAAAGGGAGAGAGGGAAAGAGAAAGGGAGAGAAAGAAAGAGGGAGAAAGATTAAATTAGTAACATGGTTGTTCAGTGAATCTGGTTTCCCCACTAACTTTGCTTCTCAGAAGGTTGCAAAAGGCGATCACGTGACCGTGGAATAATGTGACCATCATAAATAAGAATCGGTTGCCAAGCATCCAAATGTAAATCACATGACCCTGGGGATGCTACAATGGTCATAAGTGTGAAAAAATGGTCATAAGTCACTTTTTTCAGTGCCGTTGTAACTTTGAACAGTCACTAAGCAAACTGTTGTAAGTTGAGGACTACCTGTACTTTATCACTTTTTTCCATTTATTTTTTTTGGTCATCAAGTTTTTGACACCTTGCTGGGTGACTGGTGGTACTCGAGTGTTGCCATATTCTAAAAGTGGTACAATCGGTGAAAAGGTTGAAAAGCCCTGGACTAGGCTATAAAGAACAAAAAAAAAGTAAATTATTTAACCTTAGTGCAACCACATAACATCCACTACCACAACAGTTTGATGAATTTAAAGTTGATATTTTTAGTATTTTGAACTTTTAGAAGAATATTTTATGCAGCTTAGATAAACTTAGTGTGTAGGTTACTACCCAAGTCAACTTTTTCTAGTAGATAACTTTATTTAAAAAAAGCTGGTAGAAAATTGCAGAAGTGAGGAGGTACTTAATACTTCCATTACCTGTAAATTTTCTTTGAAATGTTTCCTCCACATTTTTATCCCTGTCTGAAGTGTATTTATACCTCTAGAGTCTTTTTATCATTTCTCTCTATGGGAAGAAAGTATAGAAGAGTTAGTAATGTAGAAAAAATAAACAGCAAAAAGTGTCCACTTTAGTCTATTTTATCATTGTACACTATATAGTGCTGAAAATGCTTTTCTCTGGGAAAATAAACCTGTTTAATATATTAATGTATTGATCTTTATTAATATCATCATGAGCTAAAATAATATTTTAAAATAATGTATTTATGTTGCCATATATTGTGAGAGATGCACAAATAAATCCTTGGAATTTATGTATGTATTGGCTTTTTAAATTTTTTAATGTAGTCTTATAAATGAATATGTAAATAAACCTTTTTCTACAACAATACTTTCTCTTCTGCTTTGCTCTTTCTGATCTGCTATAATACTCATTCAAATATCCACATCAGTGGCAAGAGAAGTATGCATTCTGCTGATAGATGCTACTTGTATGTAATTCTATAGAGGACTTCCCTGAATCATTATGTCCAGAAAAAAACAATTGATTTTTATTCCTAATCCATATCTAATACGTTGATTGCCAATCACATTCATTTGAACAATAAGTTTTTGAGTTCCCAAACAACTTTGTGGAGAATTGTGTCATCAAGGCACAGGTCTAGTCAATATTTATAGATATCTGTTCTCATTGTAGTAATTAATTTTGTTTAATCTGTTTGATTATTTAGATGAGGCTGTAAAAGTGATATGCAATTTTTTATAGCTAGTTTTTGGGGACATTTTTCAAATCCAGTTGGGAATAATATTTTAATGCAGCAATTACTAGGAATATGATAATGTAAGTATTCTGTATGTAATATAGTAACAATGTAGGCATGCAGCTTACAACAAAAATGGTAAACTTGAGTTGCCTCAAAGCACAAGGTAGGAGACAATTTAATAATAATACTTTAAATTTTATTTAGATTTTATTGATATTTAAAATGGACACCAATCTTTCTTCAAGATTGCCAACCTTGGCTCCCAAATTGAAAGGTTGCAAGCCCCCAGATATTTGAACTGTTATTAGCCATTTTATCCAATAAAGAAGAGAATTTCTGAAGAGCACTCTCTCATTGAATGCAAGTCTTGTGTTTGTTAAAAAAAAAGAGAGAGAGAAATTGCAAGAAAATATGTTTATCTTTTGAGTGAGATCGTAAGGATTATTCTCCTTGGCTTTTGTACTGAGGAAGCAAAATATGTATTGGCAGTGATAGTCATTTATTAGTTCATATTTCTTGCTTTTTATGGTCAGAAACATAGCTGGTGTGTATGTTCCTTTTATAGCAGTTTTGTAAGCCAGTTTTCATTTTATCCTATACAGGACAGGAAAAGAAGGCCAGCCCAGGGAGTACTATACATTGGATTCCATTTTGTTCCTGTTGAATAATGTACATCTTTCACATCCTGTTTATGTCCGTCGTGCAGCAGTAAGTAAATTTCTTAGAAGAAAAGCTTGACTTTTTTTAATGGTGTTTTCCATTTCTCCAATTATTTGTTGAATATTTGAATATGAATTTCTGTGCTAAGGAATTGAACTATCACAAATCATGACCTTATAATACATTCTTTTTATTGAACCAATTTGTATCAAATCATTTGATGATTATATTTTTAGGAATTGTTTCACTTGACTTGTTTTTAATCTTCTGGAAAAGATTTGAAAGACAGGAGCATAATAATAACTGTAACTTAATCCTCTGACCAGAGAGGCAGCTGCCTATCACATGCAGTCATTTAAAAGCATACAAAAATGTAATTGAAACTATATTGCACATTTGGGTGCATTTTATTGATATTATAGATAATCTTCAAATTTATGCTAATTGCATATAAAAGATTTGGGCCAGCTTTGAAAATATACTGCTCAATAAATACTCCTGCCCAAAGATGACTTGTCAGAATTATATTAACTACCATTAAAGCTCAATCAAAACCAAATCTCTCCCCCCCCCCTCTCTCTCTCACACACACACACATACACTTATATATAAAAGAAATAAAAGAGATTTGTTTCAACAGCATTAAAAATATGCAAAATGATTCACAGTTTTGATACTTTCATCCTTTTTTACTTCAGTTGCAGTTTGGTCTTGAGCATATTAACTCTAATTACAAAAACTATGCTAAGCTGCTTATAATTTATTTATGTCCTAGGCCTGTTTACATGGAAGAAAACGACATTAAACTCACTTGAATTGAATATTCTAACTAAATTTGCAGCCTTGGCAGAAGAAAAGAACTACGTTCTTATGGCTGAATTTAAAGGTCGATACGTATTTTAGCATGTCATTAAAATTAGTTTGAATCTTGCATTTTATGTTGCCTGTACCAATATGTTAATTTTAGTTTGAAGATAGACCAACTTTGTATTCCTTTCTTTTATTTCTAACAGTCTTAATCCTTAATTCAATCACATATTGTAGAATTTAATTTAATTTCTTTTTTTGTCACATTGCAGAGTTCTTCAAGTTCTTAACAAGCTTCTTTTGTAAATCCAGTAGGAAAAACTATCCAGGTTATTCTCTTGGTTTGTCATTTGTATTTTCCTTTTAAATTAAATTAAAACTCAGCCAGTTTCTTTTTTAGATATAGTGAAACATGCTTTTTTAAACCATTCTCTTGACTTATCAGTTGTAAATCTACTTTCAATATCGTTTCTATCTTGTCGGGTACCATTTCTTCTACATCTGACAATTCTTCAGTAACATCTTTTGGACATAGTTTAATAAGTAGCAGACGTTATTGATACTGTGCTACTACTTTCTGATTCCATTCTTCACAGAAATCTTACGTATTTTTATTTTTTAAATGTTTGGCACCATCTTATGGTCTCTATGTATAATCTTTACTCCCATCCAGTGTCCAGATTTGAAATCATGAAAATATTTGTCTAAGTTATGTCTTGTAAAAACCAAACAGGAAGTTGAAAAGAACAATAAAAATAAAGCAAATTAATATAGCATATACTAAAAGACAAATCACATAATGATATCACATTCACACCTCTGTTGCTATATTGCTTCCCAGAGTTGTTCTCGATAGTGAAATGGGCAACATATAAATTTAATAAAATAATATATTACCTATCCAAGTAATAATAATTTAAAAGGAAAGAAACTCTATAATACAGAGTAAATATCCTCTTGTAAATAACTACCTTAAAGTGATATTACGGGTAAAATTAGGGGTAAAAGTTAGAATTTCTTAAACCATTTCCTTTTTTAACTGTTTTTTGTCTTATTTTCAAGGCCTGTGGGGAGCTGACTGGATATGATGTGACATAGGGGGATTGTTGAAGCATCTCTTATGCCAGTGGTGGCGAACCTATGGCACGGGTGCCAGAGGCGGCACTCAGAGCCCTCTCTGTGGGCACGCGCGCCATGCCCCGGAGATGGCAACCAATCCTCTTCAAGCAGCCGCCCGCTAACTCGCTGAGGTCCCACATGGCCAGATGCATCCCAGCACGGCTGGTTTCCCTCCCCCCCCCATCCCTTCTGGCCTCGCATGCTCTCCTTTTCCTGGGCACGACCCACTGCATCGCCTCCTCAGCTGTCAACCGGCCGTCGAGCTCAGAGGCGGCTTCTCTGAACTGCTGGCAGCGGGCTGCGGAGCCCCAGAGTGCACCGGTTGAGGGGCTGGCAGGCTGTGGCTGCTGATGGACACTGTCGGCCCCCATGCACTCGCTGGCCTCTGTGTGCAGGGGCCGATGGTGTCAGGCAGCAGCTGCCCCGGCCCCTGCATCACCTTGCCCTGCGACAATGGCACCCCTGCCTCGCCTCCCCTCACCCTGCAGGATGAGCCTCCTACCCACTGTCCCACCCACCAGAGACCCCCTGGATCTCCCCCAACCCTGTCCGGCCCCCACAGGAGTCCCTCCCCACGAGCAACATCGAGGTTACCACGCCCACCTTGGCCACACCCGCCCATTCTGCCATGACCACCACAGCCACGCCCACCCAGTGGGCCACGCCCACCTGGCACCCGGCGATAAATAAGTGGGTTTTGGGTTGCAGTTTGGGCACTCAGTCTCTAAAAGGTTCGCCATCACTGTCTTATGCTATGGTCATAAGGCGAATGACCACGGAGATGCTGCAGCAGCTTTAACTTCAAAACCAAGTCATAAGTAGCTTTTGCATGATCTGTTGTAATTTTGAATGGTTGCTAAGCAACTGGTTGTAAGTCAAGTACTACCTGTAACTCATTGTTAGTTATTCAGGCTATAGTTATTCAAGCCACAACATTGTGTTACATAATACTTCCTCAAGCTTCATTAGTCAAAAAATATTTTTTACAAATACCTTTATTATATTTTGTAACAAACATTAAAATATAAATTTAATAAAAAGGGAGAGGGCAGTAACACAACAGATTAAAAAGTGACAACAATATATCAAATAAATGTAAAAAAAATGTCGGCCTCCATACAAAGAACACCCCCTCTCTAGTTTAAGTGAATATTTGGTATTTAAACTTTCTTAAAATAATGGTACTGAACACTAAAAAAACCCAATATTTAACTAAACCCTTTATAGTAATTACAAGCAACACAAGAATCAAAATAAAATATTCATGGTAAGAACTAAATTGTATTTTATTCTAGGACCATAAACCACAATCATAAAAACGATCAAACTAGCTGTCTTGTCATTTACTGTAAGCCCTCTGAAATACCTCGGTTTTTAGGAAGAGCAAGACAGTGGGGACCAATCTGACTTCTATTAGGAGACTCTTCCATAAAATAGCTGCGGCTGCTGCTGAGAAGCGGCACCCACAAGCCTTCATTCACTATAATTCTCAGTAATGGGCGGTCACCAGAAGTTTCTCCCAGCATGCACAAGTTGAACATGCCAATTGCACTTGAAAGAGACTGTTCTACAACTACCTTCAGCACAGGGATCTGCAAGGTTCTCATTGTTTTTGTTGAAACTACTGTATTTTTCTGTCTCAGTTGCATAGTAGCTCTACCATATGGTGACCTAGTTCAAGCCATCTACAAACTTTAGGTGAGAAAAAAAAGATACCTTTGCTAAAATAACAGAAGAAATATATTTTAAAATGAAATATTGTAATGTTATACCTAAACAATACAGAAATACTCTTAGTGCCAGTGTCAGCAAAATTGTTTGATGAATGTAATTACCCTCAACTTGTTCTGCTAACAAAATATGATCATGTAAATGATAGTATAATATACTAATATGTCTTTAAAGATTTGAGCGTTGTATTTTGTATTGTATATTGTATATTAGTAGGTTTGAAAGTCTAGCTAAGATTTAAGTATATTAAGTGGGCTCATAGCAAAATACCAATTTTGAGACTTTTAGATTACGAAATTAAGCCAATTATTTATTCCTTTCAGACTGAAAACATTCCTGTAGTAAGAAGACCTGACAGAAAAGATCTCCTTGCATATCTTAATGGAGAAACATGTGAGTCAAAAACATAAATATATGACTATGAATTCATGAGTAATGAAATATTTTCTCTTATATTAAAGGCAGAATAATTTTAGTCCCTTTGTCAGAAATTAAAATACCAAATCAAGTGTAACTTGATTAGTTAAGACTAATCCGGTGTCAAATATAAAACTAACTACGGTTAAAAAAGAAAAACAAGTTCTGAATAGTTCTTTTCTCTATCACTGAGTGTTTCTGAGGCCCTGATTTAAAACCCAAAGAAGAAACTACTGAAAAAAATCAATGTGAAAAAGCCAATAATTGAATGCAAAGGCCCAGAAAAAAAGAAAAGGAAAATAAAAAATATTTCCCTCTTATCCATCTTCAGTCAGCAGCAGATATTAGTGGAATTCTTGATGAGAAAAACTATTTACTTTCTTGCTACAGATATGTATTGGTCAATCAAGTATTAGAATTAGTTTTTACTCAGGAGCTTCCAATGTGAGGCTTTCATTATATTGGCAGTTTTAGAGCCTATTGGGTGCACTCTAACCCTAAAAGGCTGTGAGGTCAAAAACAACACATTTACTAGGAGACAAATGAATGAGATTGATTTATATCCCAAGTTTTCTAGAAAAATTTAGGGTAGCATCTGTAGTGTTTCCTCCTATTTTCATCACAAGAACAGTTCTCTAGGTAGATTGAGCTGTGAAAAAACGACTGTTGCTGAGGGTAGATTAGAACTTTTGTCACACTGTTACTAGTCAAATACCTTAACCGTTACACCATATTGACTCTCTCCCATTATCTCCCCTTGACCTCCAAGGATGCCCCCTTTCATTTTAGTGGGAAGATTATCAGACAGAACATTGGACTGCCGTTTCCTATTATTTTAGTTTTAAAGAATACCAGCAAGAACTATGTGGGACTCAGAAGTGTTTCTTTTGGTAACTAACAATTATATTTAATGTGGACACTTTCTATGTAGTGTGTTAGATTCCTTATTGTTTTTAATTAAAGTATTTTTTTAAAAAACTATGAGGTAGAAATGAAGCCTGGTAGGCGGGTACCAAGACAGTTCTGCTGATAATAGAAAAATGCTTAAAGCCAGTTCTCTGTCATGGAAGATTTCACAGTACCTTCAGTCTTGTTCAGTACTTGGAAAAGCCTAATGGGGATATTCTGCTAGATGTTGGAAACATCAAACATGAAGTGTTGGAAACATCAAGCATGAATTGAACATTTTGCCTACAATTAACTTGGAGCTTGGTGGATAGTAAGGGATGCCTCCATAGGCATATAGGCAACCCTGTTTATCATATAGGGAATTCATGTTCTAATATTTTAATATAGCCTGGTTACTGATTCAATTTTTCTATTCACCTGTCTGCTTTAATTTTGGACATTCTAAAAACATTTATTCATATTTTTTTCTGTACTTATAAATTTTTAGCAACATCGTCAAGTATAGATAGAAGTGCACCATTGGAAATAGGTCTCCAGCGATCTACTCAAGGTACAGTTTACTTTAATAATTAAATATTTTATTAGTGGATTTTTTAAAAAGCTGCTCTTTAATCCTTATTAATTTCTCTTTTTCTTGCAGTCAAAAGAGCAGCTGATGAAATATTAGCAGAAGCTAAGAAACCAAGAATAGAGGTAAAGTGGTTTCATGCAAGGTTTTTATGGAATAAGAAGCTTGTTCGATGGTTTTAAAACTATTCAGATTTGTTTCTTCCAATATTATCTTCCATGGGTATAATTTTTGAATGTAAATATGAAGGCAAGTCATCCCTTTTGAACTACAACTTAAAAACTGTAAATAGCAATGCTTGAGATTCAGTGTTTGATTAAAGTACCAAAATTAGTTTCATTGATTTTTTCTGTATTACCCTGTTTATTTTTTTTTCCTTCAGTTTGACAGTCAATGTGGGTAGACTAGCTCTGTTGATCAATGAAAATGATTAAAGAAAAGGAACTAGTACTGCCAGTACTGTAATTCCTACTCAGTTCAATTGCACAGTATGAGATCAATATTTTCTAAGACTTTCTGAACTCTTTCTGGGTAGATTGAACAATTGAAATTTAACTTGATTTTTATTTGTAAATAGTTCATATAAACATTGATAATAGTGGCTATTAAAAAATAATTAAGAAGACCATACTGTCTTTCGTTTAAATGTTCCAGTATCACATGTTTGTCGACTCTTAGTTGTTTATTCTAGTAAGAAATAAAAGATGATCTTATGAGTAATATTCTCCTTATCAGGATGAAGAGTGTGTGCGGCTTGACAAAGAACGGTTGGCAGCTCGGCTGGAAGGACACAAGGAAGGCATTGTGCAGACTGAGCAGATCAGGCAGGTTTTGCTTTGTGCTATTGTTAATTTAAGAGTTACCTTAACAATAGCATGGCTACTAAATTTTTCTGAAATTTGTCCTTGCAAAAATGGCAAATTGTTAAAATTCAGCAAACCTGGGATTAAAAACATGGTAACTGTAGAAAATAACTTGCAGATATTTTATATCATTTTAGAATATACAGTTAGAAATACCACTAACAGATGTCCCGTTAAAAAGGTATTTTTCATTTAAAAGAGTACCTACCCTGACATTTTTGATATTGGCTGTTCAGTGTGAATCTAGTTGAATAAAATAGTAAGAATGAATCATATACTTTACAAATTGCAGCTTGCCACTGTTTCAAACAATTATTTTAAATCCTAGTTTGTCAGCCCCCAAATAATTACAGTCCTTAAGAAACCCAATGAAGTAAGATATTGACTATATTCAAAAGTAATGTGTAAACTATAGGAGAAAACTATTGAATGTATGTTGAGCTTGTCACTTGTTTTACCCAATATTAGATTATTTTCCCAGTCTTTTAAAAAGATTAGCTAAACCAGGCTTTTTGCATCCCTTGAAAACAATCAGGAAATTTCTGTTTTGCCACTTGTGTTCTCACTGAGCAACAGCAGGAATACTGTAGGGTGCTGAATATTTACATCTTTAGACTAATGATGGAATTAAGATAACAATCATAAAATACCCTTCTATTTCATTCTTATTTAATGTCTATTTCATTTTCTTAGTTATGTTTTCTTCACAATACTCATGAATAAAAGTATTTAAAGGACGATCTCAGGAGGAAAGACAAGCTTTTTTGCAGCTTTATCTTTGGAATTGCCTAGTGATACAATTTAAATTCTATTATAAAACTTGGTAATTAATCGTTTTCCAAGAAGTATTCATTTAGTAGCATGATTGAACTGTCAATGCCAATTTCTACCTGCTCCAATTTCTATCCATTTTTTTCTAGATCCTTATCCGAAGCCATGTCTGTGGAAAAAATCGCAGCTATCAAAGCCAAAATTATGGCCAAGAAAAGGGCCACAATTAAGACTGATTTAGATGATGACATAACTGCTCTTAAACAGAGAAGTTTTGTTGATGCAGAAGTTGATGTTACTAGAGATATTGTCAGCAGGGAAAGGGTGTGGAGGACAAGAACTACCATCTTACAGAGCACAGGCAAGGTAATATTGGTTTATTATATTTTTATCTGATTTCAAGTAGATGCTCTTTCCTCACTATTTAGGAAGAACACAATGCACGTTAATGTATGAGAGAATAGCAAGAGGAATAGGTAAAACTAAGAAATATTAAAGCTCCATCTTGAGAATTACTGTAGCTCTAGATTACAAAACTGGATGAAAATAAAAAAATAGTTTCTGAAAAATACTCAGGATCTAATTTGACAGATGATTAAATTGTATGTATAGTGTATGCTGTCTAGGATTTGGAATTTGTATTTTTCATATTTTAATGGATGATAGAAAAATAAACTATAGTCCATGTGGTTTATTTTTGGATCATCCTAGATTAAATTTGCATCCTGTATAAAGACATGTATCATTGCCTTGTGAATGAAAACTAATAATGGCTTAAAATCAGTTTATTTCTATAATACTATTTGTTACAATGTTATTAATTTGGGAATATAGTAACATTTCTTTTATGACAATTAATTATGACATTTTTTTTTACTAAAGAAACTTCACTAAGGCAATCCACAGTGATTATATTAGTGACACTTCAAATACATTGTTGGAGGAAAGTGTGATCCTTGTTAGATTTTATTATTTAGTCACTAAGAGTTTAAAATGCTGATTTTCAGAAATAAATCTATCAAACTCCCATTTCCCATTGAGACTTTACTGGACTACACTAGATCTCACATCTAGCTGTAATAGACAATATTACAGTTAGACACTTGTTACAGTTGCAGCAGTGTGTCACCCAATGAGTGGCTAAGAAATCTCGCTGTTTCTATTTGAATTGTTTAAATCCTAAACAATATAAAAATTGGCTACTTTTTTTAACAATAGGCATTGAACAAAGTTTATGATTACAGTAATCAACTTACAATATTGCAGTCTTTATATATCTTTTTGAGAAATACCTATCAAAGACTGTATAGGTAGTCTCAACTTACGAACATAAGTCCAGAATTTCAGCCATAAGTCATAAAAGATATAAAGCGGGTCACTATCTCACTGCACCTGATTTGACAACCTTTTTGCAGCAGTCATTAAGCAAATGCAGTGGCACACAAGCAAACACCAATGTCGTTAAACAAATGCCATGGTCGTTAAGCAAAACCATTGTTCACTAGGGGGTATTTTTTTGCAAGAAATTGGAAGTAAATGCCGCTGTCCAACAAAGACATGATAAATTGCAGCTGCATAACTGCAGGAAGCTGCAACAGTTGTAAATGCTGAGTGCTCAAGATGTGGTCAGTGACCAGGGGTGTATGTATGGTAGATGTCAGAACTTTGAAACCAGGTGGCAGTAGCCTTTTCGGGGTCCTGTCATACATTTGAATAGTTGCTAAGCAACCTGTTGTAAGTCGAGGATTATCTGTACATTGTAGCTGGGTTTCTATCCTGGGTGGGATTAAATTCAGCTTCATTTGGGCATATATACATCCACCTACCTACCTACCTACATATATACTTGTGTGTATATGTGTGTGTTATTGTTTATTCTTGAAATGATTGAGTGCAGTATTACCTATGTCAAATTATATCATGGCAAGCTCCAAGAGAACAAGGATAGCCTCTTAATGCTCACTATTTATTAGGTTTGGAAACTAGTGTTAAGATTTGTTTTGTATTCATTATTCATATTTATTTCAGAATTAACACTATTACAGGGTATGTTCCACTTTATTCTAGTTTTAAGTACCTTTCATTTGTTTAGAACAAGGCACATATTCTCCTCTGAATGATGTGCAAGTTCACCTTAATTTTTTTGTACTAGCAGAATAGTGATGGAAAGTTACAATCTCTGCTCAGTTTCCATGGTTCTCTAAACAGGTATCCTTTGATTACTGTGGTTTTATCTAAATTTTTAAAGCAATCTTAATTTTGATTTGTAGACTGGAATATTTCAAATGATTATTAAGAATCTGTAATATGTTATAGTACTGATTAATTTAGCTTTGTTTCTTGAAAAGTCCTTGCAGTTAATTCATTTTGTTGCTTATGTGGGAAATATTTCTTAAAAACCTGTTTATATAGTAAAAAGTTTACGTTTCTCCCTAGGAAATATAAAAGGAAAATATTTTTTTACATTTATTTTCTATCAGACCACTAGATGGTAGCCTTGTTACATATTTGTGAAGATTTTTAACCAGCAATATAACTCTCATATGTGATTATTGTAATTCCAGCGTTTTAAAGTACTAAGTCTGTTCCTGCTGCCAATTCATTCAGATTATAAGTTTCTGTATATGTTTAAGTTTCAAACATTTTACATTAACATTTTGTATGAACATTTATATCAAGGTGATTTAAAATACCACATAGAAAAAGTGAGTTTAAAATAATTCATCTAAATCATTTTTACCATTCAATAGAGCTATCAGATTTGAACTGCAAAAATCCAGTCAGTTACTATAAAGTTTTTGTGTCTTTACTGCCAGCTTTGTCTTTCAGTCATTTGAACTATAAATACCAGTTGATTTCTGAAACAGTTAAAGCACACTGATTGAAGCTGATGTTTGTTCACTGGGATTGTGATTAGAATACTCAGTATTTCAGGGCTGTGTAGTACTTTTCAGGATAGGAGTATCTGCTGTACAGAGAAGAGGTATCGCAATCTGCTTCTGCAAAGTCAGTTATAAGGACTTAAATTACCCTGTTGATGAAAAAAATTACGTTACAAAAATAGACCAATAAACAAAAATCTGTTTTCAAAATAGTTGTGTTTTAGGTGCATGGATTTAATTCTCAAAATTCATTTGAATAAATATGCATAGGATCAAACTACAAAACTTACTAAGTGTTTGCAAAATCAGAGCTCTTCTACCAGCTGTACTATGCTTTTTTATTTCTGATCACTGCTTAACAATTTTACATAAATTAATACTATTTAAATGTTTTAAACTGCTGTTATCGTCATAGAAAGGAATGAGCATCCAAGCATTTTTCTGAATGAAAGATATTTTTTAATTACCACTTTCATTTCCATTTGTGAAAAGAATTAATTACCTAACAACAACTAGAAATTCAAGGAATCCATTATTATATTTTCAATCCATCCCTTGAACTCAAGTGGCTTTAAAAATAAGCTTTTGGCTTTAAGAACATTTACTAGAAATTTTCCCTTTTATTTTCAGCTAGCCTCACTTTTGACCAGATAAAGAAAGTTCTGCTGTTACTAAAAACAAGTCTTAATTGTATACAGTAAATGAAAAGGAAATGAGCATTAATTTCTGTGCAGTATCTTCCTGATTGTTTTAGGTACAGTGCTTATGAAATTAATTCATTTTTTATTTCACATTGAACACTTTTTAATATAAAATATAATACACTAAATGTGACAATGCATGCTAAATAAGATGTGGACTTTGTGTGCAAAGTATCACAGTCAAATCCTATATTCATATAGTAACAGTAATCCCGGAGAAATTTATTAGAGAGAACTCTTCATCCAGAAAATTTAAATCAGGCTTTGTTTATAGAATGGACTAATGTTTAATTTCAACAATAGCTAAAAATTAAATAAGATTAGTAGATATAAAAATGGTGTGCTGTTTTGTGCTCTTGAAAAAGTCTTTTATATCCAGTATTCAGTTCAGTTGTAGACTAGAATACACTATTTCCTTTGGCTGGAACATTACGTGGAGGTGTTATGTTATATGCTAAGGGTAATGTTTAAAAAGGGCTGGGGAAAGGTGCCCATTTCTGGAAGATTTTTTTTTTAAGTTCTTATGCTTAGAATACAATGGTATCTTAAACCTTTACAGTGTTTATGATACCTAGTCTGTCTCTTAACCTCCCTTTTTTCTTTACTTCTTGATATATTTATTTTCTCTTTTTTTTGCTTCTACTTTTTATTCTTTCATACTATTTTCTTTGCTTTTTTGAGTTTAATTTATATTAATTTTTACTATTGTAATCAAAATCCTTACTAAAAATTATAGAGTTTTGATTTTACATAGCCTGTGAAATGCATCATTGTCATCATTGAAATAAAAGTTCAGTTCGCTTATTATTTTGCAAGTGATAGCTGGAATCAAAAGAGTTATATTTGATGTACTCTAAGCATGAAGCTTCTGTTTTTCCTTTGGTGACAATAACATACACATCTTGCAAGTAGGAAAGCATTTCAAAGAGTAGCATTCTGTGAGAAAATAAAAAACCAGTGGAAGTGATTCACATTTAATGCTGGCCTCTCTGTTGTCATTTAGAATCTCATGTCATACTGTGATTTCCAGGAGAGATCCAAGAAACATTTTTGCAACTAGAAAGTACAGCATGCACTGACAAAAGACTCTTGAAGTATTCAGATTTTGAATACCAAAATGTTAACTATCACAGAAAGAAATTTGTTTATTTTTTTTCTTTTGTCCCTTCCCCACAGATACTTAGAATATTTTACAAGCTGTTTCTGAAACTTTAAAAGGCCCTTTAGATTGTAAGAATGAAGGGTTTGCTTGGGGAATGAATTAAATGAAATATCCCTTCTCTGAACAGATTGTAAGAATTACACTGGGTAGTTTTTCATGATTTCTCCCCTTTCCTAGCAATTAGTAGTTTCCATCCCACTTTTTGAGAAAGCATTTCAGTTCTATAAAATATTGTTCATCTCCAATCGCTAATGCTTAAATCTCAGAAAGACAAACAATTGTAGGCCTTATTTTAGTAGAATCCCTAAAAAGCGCTCATAAGAAAAGAAGCAGTTCCCAATCCAAATTAGTGTCCCGTGATATCTGAAAAGGCAACTATTTGGCATGCTCTCAAATTTATAGCAAATCTAGGAAAAGCCAACAATGTTTTAATGATTTTTAATTAATGGCTATGTGATGTCTTTTTTCTGATTTTGACAGCAAACAAAAAAGTATGTAAGCTGTAGAGAACTGTAGAGTAATCAAGAGTAAACTTGAGGCTATTAAAAAGCAAATTGTTGATTGTTGCAAGTTATTGAAGCTTCTGGATTTTTAAAAGAATGAGTTGGGAAGAATGAATGGGGGTACTTCTGTTATTAGAGAAGTGCCTACTTAGGTACCTGGGTACTAGGTTTGGCTTTCCTCAGCCTCTATGCACTTGCAAGCATCCCTAGCCCCTTTCCTCAGCCTGTCTGCACTCACATGCATGCACCCATACATATACACATCCATGTTCCATTGCTCCCTGCAATCACACACACTGCATCCTCTTTATCTGGCTTCCCCTGCTCACACATACATTGTTTACATCCTCTTTCCCTGGCCTTCCTGCTACAGCATGCACTCTGCTCCCTAATTACCCAGACTTTCTGAGTTTGCACTGTACAAAGCACACGCTCTTCCAACTCATGCATGCCCTTTGCTGGACCTCTCAGGGCCTTTACCATCAATATCCCCAACCCTGTGATATCTTAGTATTCCTTTCCTGAGATGCCCTCTGCTGTTCCCTTAACAATCTGCACATCTTAGCAAGTACTGGCTGGATTGCCATTGCTAAGCGATGTGGTCATGTGATGTCACACATTATTCCAGTATCTGAGGGGGTGCCACAAGGCAGAGGGGGTCAGGTTGTTCACCAGAGCACCAGAGGGAAGGATGAGAAACAATGGTTGGAAACTGATCAAAGAGAGAAGCAACCTGGAATTAAGGAGAAACTTCCTAACAGTGAGGACAATCAACCAGTGGAATAGATAACTTTTAGAAAATAGAGTAACATTATAATTAAATAGATAAGATAATTAAATAGATAGATAACTAGAATATTAGACTTTGGTATGAAAAGGAAAAAAGGGAGAAGTTAAGATAAGGGAAGCTTTTGGTCACCTAAATATAAAGTACTTGGAAATCATAAATAATAGTGTTTTCTTGAATATTGATGGGAAATTAAAGTTTTTTTTGGGGGGAAAGCAATAACAGGACATTGTTTATACAAGGACATTAAGTGCAAACGCAATCAAGATATGCATAGGCTAAAAATTATCGATAAATGTAACAAAGATGTTTCTACTTAGTTGAAAATAAGAATTGTGTTTGCCCAATATGAGATAACAGATATTATTGGAAAGAGAGAGGAAGTATTTGATGTTCTAATATTAAACTTAAACTAAAAAATTATGTATATTACTGAATTATTGGTTAACCCAGACAACACCTATAATGGTTTTGATTTATTAGGGGATACTGTACTATCAATTAGATGATTGAACATGGTGGAAAATAGATAACTTTTAGAAAACAGAGCAATATTATAATCAAATAGATAAGATGTGTAACCAGAATATTAGACTTTAGTATGAAAAGGAAAAAAGGGAGAAGTTGAAATAAGGGAAACTTTTGTTCACCTAAACATAAAATACTTGGAAATTATAAATAATAGTGTTCCTTTGAATATTGATGGGAAATTAAAAAGCAATGGATGGGAAAAAAAGCAATAACAGGACATTGATTGTATACAAGGATTAAGTGCAAACACAAGATATGTATAAGCTAAAAATTATTGATAACTGTAACAAAGATGTTTTTATTTAGTTGATAACAATAAGAATTGTATTAGCCTAATATGAGATAACAATTATTAATGGAGAAAGAAAGGAAATATCTGATATTGTAACATGAGATTTATACTAAAGATTTATGTACACACTATTGAACTATTGATTAACTCAGTCATTATGTTGCTTTTTAAATATCCAATTGTAAAATGAGAAAATCAATAAAATAATATTAAAAAAACCAAAAACCAGTGGAATAACTTGCCCCCAGAAATCATGGGCACTCCATCACTGGAAATTTTTAAGAAGAGACTGGACAATCACCTGTCTGAGAGGATATAGGTTCTCCTGCTTGAGCAGGGGGCTGGACTATTCTATTTCTATTTCTTTATTCTATTCTATTCTATTCTATTCTATTCTATTCTATTCTATTCTATTCTATTCTATTCTATTCTATTCTATTCTATTCTATTCTATTCTATTCTATTCCAACTGCAATGCTTAGTGACAGCAACCCCAGCAAATTGCATTATAACTTGAGGACTACTTATAATATGCTTCTTAGCATAAGGCCTGATTATTTGAGGTAGCACCAGTGGTGGGTTTCAGCCGGTTTGCACCAGTTCAGCAGAACCAGTAGCTAATTTTTTGTTGGCTTTGGCGAACCGACTGAAGCCCTAGCCCTTTTTCGCAAGACCCACAACTGCTCTCCGGAGGTGCATGGATCCCGCTTCCGGAAGTCCGTTCTGGGCCTCGGTGGCCCAGGCCCAGAACAGACTTCCAGAAGTCGCGTCCACACAGAGAACCGGTTGTTCATGTATTTGAATCCCACCACTGGGTAGCGCCTATCTCTAATAGTGTCTGCTATCCGCTAGGGCTGAGCAGAATGGATGTACTTGGGGGTCTGCTCAATTGTAAAGTGTCAAAGGCCTCAGTGGCATGTCTTCCCTGTTCTGGCATTAATTCTGTCAACGCTGCTAATATAGGATATTATTGCTTTGACAAGATATGCAGAACTGTCTGGTATTTTTAGAGTTAATTCAGATGACAATAGAAAGGGAGGAGATCTATAAGGAAAGCGCGGGATAAGGAACGGAAGTGAATCTTTGCCCTTCAGGCTAATTGGAAGATGTGACTTATGACTGCAAAATAAGGGAGGGGTTTAGCCAGAAAAGTCAGACACAAGTAAGAGAAATTCAGATTTTGGCATCCATTCAATATGTGCCGACATTGTGTTCATGATTAAAGACTTTTCAGAATAAACAATGCCTGGAAGTTCTTTGAAGTGCTCCATTAGTCGGAACCTTGACACCATGCCAAAATCTAACAACTTTTCAAACCATTTAGGGGTCCCGGGCCCCAGTCGCTGTTCCTAAACAAAAGGGATAAGCTGACGAAGATTCGGGGAAGATCTCATTATGAAAGAAGAAAGATTGCCTGAAGCCAACACCCCGGCAGCAGCATCTTCCCGGGGGGGGGGGAGCGACAGCCAGCAAGCCGGGGGAGAAGGAACTCTGGCAGATCTCCCAGTTGGGAGCAAGGCCAAAGCAATTAGGAGAGCTGATTTGGTCATCAGACTGGGAGAAGCCAAGCGGAGATTCCAGAGTCTTCGAAACAGCTTTGCCACTTTCAAAGACTTCAAAAGCAGAATGGCAGAGAGATAACGGATCGCCTGCCACTCAAGCTTTGGGTGAGTCACTGGAAAGAGTTCAAAACCCAGAGGTGAGAAGCAAAAATCCACTCCTGCAGAGAGAAGCCAACAGCCCCTCCATTGTAGATCAGAAAGCCTTCAAGACCCTGTCTTCCCCTGTCAGGGACTCCAGCCCTGAAGAGAGAGGGAATTCCAGTCTGAGGCCTCTGCAACAATGGGGAGTGTGGCATTCTCAGCAGGCAAAGGGTAAATAACCTCTGAGCTCACCACAGCTAATAGAGACCTTGCAACAGCTTGAGGTGGTGCAGGAGCCAGGAGATCAGCAGCTGGTGGGAGAACGACCACAGCATGGAGATTGGCCCCAGCCCCCGAACGTGCAACCCCTGGGCATAAACCAGCCAGGATGGGGCCAGCAGCAACAGCCACAGTGGGGGCCCCAACAGCCTATAAATCCTCTGAGCTTGCCACAGCTAATAGAGGCCTTGCAACAGCTTGGGGTGGTGCAGGAGGCAGGAGATCAGCAGCTGGTGGGAGAACGACCACAGCAAGGAGATTGGCCCCAGCCCCTGAATGTGCAACCCCTGGGCATAAACCAGCAGCCAGGATGGGGCCAGCAGCAACAGCCACAGTGGGGGCCCCAACAGCCTACAATTGCCCCACCTTTCAGAGCAACTTTCGATGGGGACCCAGAGAAGCTGATTTTTTTTCCTCAACCAAGTGAGCTCTCACTTGAATTGCTGGGCCTATCTCTACCCGGACCCAGGGGCCGTGGTCGATGTGATTGCGTCTAGCCTAGAGGGAGAAGCATCCGAATGGCTGAACAATTTATATAATGAGCAAGCCCCAGAATTGGAGGACCCCCACCTCTTCCTCCTAGGTCTGAAAGAAAGATTTGAGGACCCATCCCTTGGTCTAAAAGCAAGAGGAACAAATCCACAAAATAAAACAGGCCAGCAGGCCTGCCCTGGAGTACGTGCGAGAGTTCCGCAAGATAGCAGGTCGAATAGAGGGGTGGCCAGAGCAATCCCTAATCCATCACTTCATTGAGGGATTAGACGATCACTTCTCTCAGGCTTGCTTCTATCGAGCAGTACCTGATCAGTTGCGAGAATGGTACCAGGCAGCGATGAAGCTAGACGTTCAGCTCGCCCGCTATAAGAAGCCTCCCCCACCTGAATCCGAGCAGAGCAACCCGAATAACAATCACCCCCACGAAACCCCCCAACTATTGCGATGGCTGAAAGACCCAGGCCACCTGCAGGCCCGTCAATTAAGTGTTTTCGATGCAGACAGGAGGGACATCGAGCAGCAAACAGTCCGGTCCCCTACCCCCGACTCCAGAGCAGACCAGAACCAGCGGCAAGAAGGAAACCTGCCCAGCGGCTAATGAGAGAAAAATCTAACCGGGTCACGCAAGAACCTGTTGCCCAGATTACACCTCCCACCCAAGAGGACGCCGGGACTCCGGGTGGACCTGCCTCTGCTCTACCCTCCTTTGACAGCGATGACGAAGGAGAGAACAACCCGATGGTGAGTCGACAAGTCCCGTCTTTTTCACTGGCCACCAAAATCCCTAAGTCGGGAGCACAAATAGACTTAAACGTGCTAATCGATTCTGGATGCACCCGATGCATTATTAGCCTACCATTTGCCATGAAAATGGGCATACGGGCAAAACAGCTCTCCAAACCTGTGCGGTTCGAGCAAGGTGATGGCTCCCTGATGGGAGGGACTTTAGTCACACAATTAACTGAGCCCTTACTCCCTTACGCCTAGGTGCGCACTGGGAGTTTATTCGCTTCCTGGTGGCCCCAAAAATGACTGAGACTGTGATCCTAGGTTTAGCCTAGTTGGACAAATGGAAGCCATTTATCTGATGGGAGAAAGGAATGAGAACTGTGAGACTACCTATAGGGCCTAAGCCTCCCACTGATTCAACCGACGTTGTGGGACACTTCAGGCCACCCAATGAGCAAGCGCACATGGCTGCCTCACCGCCACCAGGCGAACCACTCATCCCCAGCGAATACCGGGACCTAGCGGAGGTATTTAGTGAAAAAGAATGTGATGCTCTGCCCCCTCACAGACCCAATGACTGCTCTATCGAACTGGTGCCAGGAGCCAAACTCCCACGACCGAGAATGTATGCTATGTCCCCCCCTCGAAATGGAGGAGATGCAGCGATATGTAAACAAAAACCTAGCGAGGGGGTTCATTGAATGGGCCAAATCTACCGTGGGAGCCCCTGTATTGTTCAAAGAAAAAAAAGATGGGTCTCTTCGTCTCTGCATAGACTATAAGGGTCTCAACGCTGTGAGTGTGGAAAACAAATACCCCCTCCCCCTCCTAAAGGACTTATTAACCCATCTGGCTAAAGGAAGTGTCTTCACTAAATTAGACCTGAGAGAGGCATATTACCGAGTGAGAATAAAGGAGGGAGACGAATGGAAAACTGCCTTCAACTGCCCCATGGGGAGCTATCAATTCAAGGTCATGCCATTTGGACTACAGGGGCCCCAGCCATATTCATGCAGTTGATTAATGAGGTCCTACATGATCACTTGTACAAAGGGGTTCTGGTGTACCTTGACGATATCCTGATATACAGCACGAATATGACTGATCACATAAAGCTGGTGAGAGAAGTGTTAAAGAAACTATTGAATGCCAAGCTTTATGCCAAATTGTCAAAATGTGAATTTCACCAGACCCGATTAGATTATCTTGGCTACAGAATTTCCAACGAGGGCATTGAGATGGATCCAGCCAAGGTGAAAGTTATAATCGAGTGGCAGCCCCCAAAGACTCGCAAACAGCTCCAGAGCTTTCTAGGTTTTGCCAACTTCTATCGTCAATTCATCCCCTCCTTTGCCGAGATTGCCCTACCACTTACAGAACTACTCAAAACAGGCAAAGGAGGGAAACCGTGACCGGGCCAACCACTAGCATGGACAATGGACTGTCAAACAGCTTTTGAGAATTTAAAAAGACTATTTGCTGCTGAACCGGTCCTAAAGCACCCCTGCCCAGGGGAACCCTTTGTAATCCAAGCTGACGCCAGCGATGTGGCAGTCGGAGCTGTATTACTGCAAAAGAACAAAAGTGGAGTTTTACAACCCTGTGCCTACACCTCTAAAAAATTTACTGAAAGCGAGAGGAGATGGGCAGCCTGGGAGAAGGAGGCCTTCGCTATTAGGTGGGGACTGTTAAACTGGCGACACTATCTAGAAGGGAGCAAGGTGCCATTTGAAGTATGGACAGATCATAAAAACCTAGAGGCACTGAAAACTCCCCGCAAATTGTCCCCAAAGCAACCACGGTGGGCACAGTACTTTAACCATTTCAACTTCACTCTAAAGTA
Source organism: Azemiops feae (assembly GCA_023970755.1). Taxonomy (NCBI): domain Eukaryota; kingdom Metazoa; phylum Chordata; class Lepidosauria; order Squamata; family Viperidae; genus Azemiops; species Azemiops feae. Next base: position 1,029,117 of record JALGBA010003847.1, on the reverse strand, counting down.
CATACCAGGGAGAAAAAACTTCCTAGCTGATACGCTATCGAGATTGCCCCGGTACAAAAGCGAACACGAAGAGGTTAATAAAGTAATTATCTCCCAAAAAATCTCACCGACATGCTGGAAATGTAGAAGGTTTCCAGGGACTTATTATCACATGTGGGAATGTTCAAAAGCGAAAATTTTTTGGCACCAGATAAAAAATTGGCTGGAAGAAATACTACTACAAAAAATTGATTTAAAACCAGAAATCTTCTTATTAGGGATTATTAATGATAAATTTAGCAAAGCATCTTTCTACTTACTATTGCATATTTTAACTGCAGCAAGATTGGCATATGCCCAAAAATGGAAAAGAAAGGCCCCCACTGAAGAAGAAATAATAAATAAAATTTTGTCCTGCGCTGAAATGGACAGGTTAACTCTAGAGATCAAAAATAAAACTGAAACAGAGTATTATGAAATTTGGAAAAATTTGTACGATTGGTTAGAGATAAGGAGGATCACTGAGATGATTATTGATTATTGATTGATTAATAGATAACGCAAAGATTTCCTATTAGCATCTATATCAGGACACAACGGAAAGATATGTAAATACAGAAGTTTTTTACAGAAGTTATATGTACAGCTTGTTATACTCTGTCCTGTTATAGAAGGTATTTTAAGTTTCTGTTTTTCTTTCTGTAATAGCAGTGTTATACCCAGGGAGGTTGAATTATGTCCACTTTTGTTTTTAAATGTACATTTAATAAAATCATTTAAAAAAAAAAAAGCAATTATCTCCAATCCACAAACTGCCTCGGCAGGGTCCCAAATCCTGATGACCCTGGGGTAAAGAAAATAAAACGAGAGCTCCTCACCGATCAATGGTTCAAAGATAATCAAACCTCCCTGACATGCAGGGATGGTTTGGCTTACAAGGGGGGGAAACTCTATTTGCCTGAAGCCCTTTGTCTTAATGCTCTCAAACACAGCCACGATGTAAAACAGGCTGGACACTTTGGATATCTAAAAACTCTACATCTCACCCGTCGGCAATTTTGGTGGCCGGGGCTGAAACGGGATGTGGAAAACTATGTAAAGAGTTGTACCGTATGTGCCACAATGAAAAGAATTCCAGGGAAAACCCCTGGGTTACTGCAGCCGGTGGCAGACCCTTCTCAACCCTGGGAAGAAATAGGGAATGGGAAGAAGTTTGGAGAAACACGAAAACTGCTTTAAAAAAGACTTTTGAAACCTATAAAAAGCAGGCTGATAAAAAGGGCTCCCCAAAGAACATTCCAAGTTGGGGAAAAGGTTTATCTGTCGACTAAGTATTTACGCCTCAAATTACCCAGTAAAAAGTTAGGACCGAAATTCTTGGGGCCCTTTCCTATCGTAAACATCATCAATCCGGTCACCGTAAAACTGAAACTCCCTAGACTTTTAGGTAGAATTTACCCTGTATTCCATTGCAGCTTGTTGAAATCTTATCGGGGCTCCACTTTAAGACCTCCCCCTAAGAAGGCACCCGGGCCCCTCGTAGTTGCGCGGGATAAGGAACGGAAGTGAATCTTTGCCCTTCAGGCTAATTGGAAGATGTGACTTATGACTGCAAAATAGGGGAGGGGTTTAGCCAGAAAAGTCAGACGCAAGTAAGAGAAATTCAGATTTTGGCACCCATTCAATATGTGCCGACATTGTGTTCATGATTAAAGACTTTTCAGAATAAACAATGCCTGGAAGTTCTTTGAAGTGCTCCATTAGTCGGAACCTTGACAAATTCTCTGGAACAGCATTGTTTTTATTGCTTTCCTCCTGATGATGTTCAGAAAGGCATTGAAAACCTGGCTGTTCTCCCAGGCCTTGGGGCAGAGTGGTGGGTGAGCCATGATAAGCTTTATTTTTTTAAAAAAATGTATGGTTTCCTGGATGCATTTCATCTACTTTTCTTTCTTTTTTTTAGTCAATTTGACATTAGCCTTAAACAAACAAATTAATTAATTAATGTTCAGTACATTAACAACATTTAGATTAAGAATAGGGGCAGCATTTTGAGCAAATTTCTTTGTTTAGAATGATTAGCCCCTTGTGCAGTTAATATTGGGGCCACTAAATTAATTTAAATGTAATTAAACTGGAAGAAAAAAATCTGCTTCTGAAAAGTAAGGCTTGTCTTAGGATGATTCCTTGTTTGATAAATGCAATTAGCAGTTGTATCTCCATTATCCCAGAGAGATTTAAAATATGGTATCTTGTTACTTTGGAATCTGTTTAATAAAACACAGCTTTTGCATTACAGTAAGCTTCATAATTCAGTGCTTACTCATTCCTTTGCCACTGCTATTAATTCCAATTACTCTTGGAAATTACTTCATGGTTTGACCTGGGCTTGTGATTCTTGTTTACTTTTTTGAGAAGTTGAAACAAGTTTTTGGCATAGTAAGAACTTTACATTTTGGCACAACAAATTAGATCTATTTTTTTATATTACTATTATCAAAAAAAGTTCTCATGAATATTTATCAATCATTTAATCTTAGATATATGTTCCTAGCAGATTATAATTAATTTACTTCTTTTTACCTAACTTTGAAGAAGGGGAAAAAATGGGAAGTTAAGTATGTAAAGTATTTCTAAATAGTCAAGATTCCCAAACATGAGATCCCCTGATGTTTATATAAACTTATAGTATGTATCTACTTGTTATGCTTTTAATGTTTTCATAATGATAATAAATAAGATAGAGCCATTTAGTATATTACAAATGTTTTTATAGAGCTCAGCTGCTGAATACGTTCATTATTACTTAGAATTAACAGTAATGGAGGACATCTGTTGTGTACATATGCCATTCAAGAAGAAGTGCATATTGAGAGTTGATGCAAATTGGTTAAATATGTGCCTTTTATAAAATGCTAATTTGTCATTTTTAAGCTTCTCCTAAAAGGAATAATGCATTTCACTTATGCAGCTTCTCTTTCAGCATAGTTAAAAGAACATTTTTTTCCCTCACTTTAAATGTTACATGTTTTTAACTTGCCTTCAAGGCTTACATTTTTCTTGCCTTTTACCTGTATGTATATATATTGAGTTGGGACCCTTTTTCTGGTTTTGGAAAAAGAGTAGAATATATGTTTTTTAAATTAAGCATTATACTTAGTTTATCAATTTATTTCATAATATAGAATTGCATATTGATAATGCTGTACTTTATCTTATCATACCTTTTAAATAATTGAAAGTAGATTCTACTTTATTCAAAAGAAAGAAAGACTATCTTTCCCCAAATCGAACAGACTTAGCTTTGCTGAAAATATGATATGCATGTAGAAGAGGACTTTTCCCCACTGTCATATCATCCTTTTTGGTAGGGGAGTAATTTTAAATGTAGCTGGGCATGGGGATGTTCTATTTTCAGTAAATATAGTCTAAGAAATGTAGCCTAGTCAATAGACTAAGTCAATGGTTCTCAACCTGTGGTCCATGGACCCCTGGGATTCTGTGATGTCATCACAGGGGTCTGCGAACCATTGATTTAAATCTTAAATGTGTGTGTGTGTGTAGAGGTATTCCTATATTCTGTATTGATGATCCTTGACTCACTGGTCCATTGGCTTGTGTACAATTGTGTACTTCTCCATTGTCATGCCTATATTTTAGCCATAACTGTTGATATACAGAATTTAGGATCTAAAGTGGGAAGGTTAGGTTCAGCTTAAGAATATATTCAGTGTATTTTAAGTAACTGGCATATGACTGTTGTGAAAATTTTGCTCAACTTGAGCCATGGGATTTGTAGAATTACTCCACCTTCCCCAATATAATAGTAATGCTAGGAGTGAAACTTAACACCTTGCATTTCATCCATGAAATACACACATGAATACAGTTTTATTTTCTATGTCAGTTGCAGGTTGTATATTTTAATTATTTTTAGTCTTACAGCTATATTTTCTATCTATATTCTGATTTATTAAGAATATTCATTTTATAGTTTATATCAGTTACTTGTGTAACTGGTGGCTTCTGAAATGATGTAAAACAAAGTAAATACAGTAATTTATTTATTTACTTACTTACTTATTTATTTATTTATTATTTGTTTCCATATTTTAGAACTTTGCCAAGAATATATTTGCAATTCTTCAGTCAGTCAAAGCTAGAGAAGAAGGCCGTGCACCTGAGCAACGACCAGCACCAAATACTGCACCAATGGTAATACTGCAATAGAAAATAAAATCTTACTTTTTAAAAAATAAATAAATAAAATTGGGAATTCTTTTTTTATTTGTCTTCATTTTTCTTTAGTCAAAGAAAAAAAAAGTTATGTACATGTATTTAATCGTGAACTATATACTGTATTTAACACTTTACTATGTGTTTTGTCATGGCAATTGGCTGAAATGTATTGAGTCTTTAGAATGAGCATCTACACTCTTCAAAGTTTATATATAATTTGCACACCTAAATTCATAGTGCTTAATTAGAAATTCATATATATATATATATATATATATAAAGATGTAAAAAAGACGTTGAGACTCTAAAAAGAATACAGAGAAGAGCAACAAAGATGATTAGGGGACTGGCGGCTAAAACATATAAGGTTGCTGGAATTGGGTATGTCTAGTTTAATGAAGAAAATGATTAGGGGTGACATGATAGCAGTGTTCCAATATCTCAGGGGTTGCCACAAAGAAGAGGAAGTCAAGCTATTCTCCAAAGCACCTGAGGGCAGGACAAGAAACAATGAATGGAAACTAATCAAAGAGAGAAGCAACCTAGAACTAAGGAGAAATTTCCCGACAGTTAGAACAATTAATTAGTGGAACAACCTGCCTCCAGAAGTTGTGAATGCTCCAGCACTGGAAGTTTTTAAGAAGAGACTGGATAACCATTTGTCTGAAATGGTATAGGGTTTCCTGCCTGAGCAGGGGTTTGGACTAGATGACCTCCAAGGTCCCTTCCAACAACAACAACAACAACAACATCATCATCATCATCATCATCATCATCATCATTATTATTATTATTATTATTATTATTATTATTATTATTATTATTATTATATAAAGAGAGAGAGTGTGTGTGTCTTCGCTCAGTGACCACTTGTTAAGCAACCAAAATTATGAAGACACTGAACAAAGAGACTTATGACCAGTGTTAGTGTGATATTCACAGAGTAAATTAGATTGAAAATTAACTTTCTTTGAAGGTATCTATATATTAAATGATTTATGTGTTATCTATACTATTCAGGCATAAATATAAAATGTTTGCAAACAAATGTAACTGATACAAAATCACCTTTTCCTTTATTTTCAGGATCCAACTTTAAGAAACAAGCAACCTATTCCAGCTGCCTATAACAGATATGATCAGGAAAGATTTAAAGGGAAGGAAGGTAAGAGCGTACACCACAATGAAAGAAACACATACATTTTGAAATTTTTGGAGTTGCCAGTTTTGACTCTAGAAAATAATATCGAAGTAATTAAAACAACTAAATGCCAACTTTATTTTCACTATACTTATTGTGTGCTGTAATGATACTAGAGCTCGTTGTTCTCCTAAATTTGTGCTTTATACAGTATTGATTTAGATGCAATACCAAATCATCTTTCTACTTCACCTCTGCTAAAAACAGTGAGCAATTGGGGAGGGGAGGTGTTGCCTTTTTTGGGGGGGGGGAAGTATGAAGCAGAAAAACCAGAGTGATCTTTTATGTTTTACTTTTCTATTAGTGATATATCTAGGATGTTTTAAGTTGTTATTCAACAGAATCCTGCCTTTATACCACATGCATATAACACTCTGATTTTCAGAAAGCATAACCATTAAATTGTTCAAGTTCATCTATTGTTATTTTCCTAATGTATTTGTGTATATATGAGATGCGACCAATTAGCTGTTCTAGATTGCAATCATTTCTTGAGAGGCTTATGGATGATTGATAAAAGCTAAGAACTGAAAAGAAGATTCTGGAACAATATCCATAATAGATATTTTATTTTATTATTTTATTTTCACACAACAGCTGGGAAATAGGAAGAAATGGTTTCAAAATCAAGCAGCATATATTTAATAAAAATACCTTCTTATTTTCTGCTTATTAAGTCAAAACTATGTACCTTTTCTTCTATGCTGTTTTAGCAGATTCAATTTTATGTGCTTATGTGCATATATATGCAAACAAGTGTATATTTCCAACCAATCATTTGTCCAAATGAATGTGTTTATTTTTAAACTTATTATTCTGGGCCTAGCCATATAAATATCCTGCTTGCCTTATTATCTATAATATTGGTAAACTAGCAAGGATTTGGTGTGCGCATAAATAGTATGGCATAAATAACTTTGTTCCTTCTGTTTGGAATATCTGTCAATTCTTAACTTTTTTTCTCTGCAAAGAGTAAAATGGTGATTTGTACATTATTTGTAAACATAGATAAAACTGGTGAAAGATGAGGGTGGTTGGAATGAAAAGTTCATAACATGGTGCCTTAAAAATACTGATTGCTTATTTTATTTTGGTGAACAATTTCATTGTTATTTCATTTTTCATCTGTTGGGTAATGGTGATATAATTTTATGTTATTTTTTTATTATTATGGCCCCCATACTTAAGAAATTTGTACTTGGGCAAGTCTATACAAGGCAGTCATGTTACTTCAAAAGCAGCCGGAATGGGCCTATTCCACCCAACCTTTAATCTCAGTTGCCACTTAAAGACATCCATCTTGGTGGAATGTATTTGAATTCATGTATTGTTTTGCATTGTTTTATATTTTTACCTATATTGTCACCTGCCTAGAATTTTCTATTTGAAGCTGCAAATAAAGAAGCAAATAATGTTTTAATCAATGCAATGAATGTACCCTTGCTGCATTGGTGACAACTTGAAAATAGATTTTCAGAATACATTTGTAAGTTATTGATATATGTCATGGATGATTTATTTAATCAGTGGTCATGTAGTATCTCATAGTCTTTTAATACTGATCCAAGATTTTGCATTCTTTAGAGGTTTCATATGCAACTTTTCTTTCCATTATGGGATTTTATATTTGATATTTTTAGTTGTGATTCTGTTCCATAATTTATTTTTAAACATTATAAATTCTGCAATAATTTGTAATTTTTTAAAGTCCCTTCCTACTCAATTCTATTTACTAATTCAGAAAAACATTATTTAAAAAGATTTTAAAAGATCAATTATTTTAGAATCTAAATGTCTATGGAGATTTTCATTTCTCCAGGTCATGGTTGTCCTAAAGATGCTTTTTCAAGAGGCAACTGGACTTTCTTGTTTTTTCTTTGAAGATGTTTCGCTTCTCATCCAAGAAGCTTCTTCAGCTCTGACTGAATGGTGGGGAATGGAAGGATTTATACTCCTTGCAGACAGCTGGTCATTTGTATTCTTTTAGAGTCGTTGCCCTTGAAGACTTATCTGTGTCGTCAGGGTTATCTGAGTAGTGCAAATGGGTGTGGAGCCTTCTTGGAAGTGTTGAAAGGATTGTGTTGTAGACTGGAGATAGATGATGTGGTATCCTTCCCCTCTCTCATCATTTTTTAAAAAAACACATTTTTAAAATTGGGGGATTGGAATAGTTAATACCTAATAAAAATAATTTTCATTCTGTGGCACACCAAATGTATGGAAAATGGGATTAATTGTAAAAACAGTGCAGACTTACAACTGTCATCTCTTGTGTTACTGCCCTCATTGTCAGTGCTGCTGTTGCTGCTTTTACTGTCTTGGTACTGCTGTATCTTTTCAGTACTATATTATCGGTAATTTTTATCTTCTCATTTCATACAAATTCTAATAGTTTTCTTAACTGCTTTAAATTTTGTTTTTATCTTCAAAGCCAATTCAAGCACTCATCTATGGTTTTATTTAATTGTTCACTTTATGAAAAGTTATGTGGTGAAGTACAAAATATTATAATGAATGCAAAAATAGAAGGAAAAAAAGGATAAGGAAATAAAAAGTTCCATATTTCTTTCAGTCAGCTATTGAATATGTCACATGGACATATATTTGCATGTGCTCAGTGGAGTAAAGCAGTAGATTTAAGATACATTAAAATTACTCCTCTGTTAGATCCTTGTCAGCAAGGTAAGATTTCTCTCTCTCAATGTTTAAAGATGGAGTTTTACCCACATTGGAAGAAAGTCCTTGTGTGCAGATTTTTTTATGTTTCTCTGTACACATGAAAGCAGCTTTATCTACATAGAAATAAGTAAATGAATTGGAATGAGGGTACAGTGAAGTTTGCTTTCTACTATGGTGGCCTCAGCTATTAAAGATCAGTAGTGTTGAGTTTCTTTAGCCTCATTCTGACTTGTTTCATGTTTTTGATGGAATAATAAAAAATGGTCTGTATAAATTCAGTATATAATTTATAATAGTTATATATATAAGGTTTCTATGTCATATTTTCCTTGATAAGGATTCTGCCAAGCAGACAATCCACATTTTTATGACTGAACAGTTTTTGTGAAACATTGAAGGATTGTGTAAGAAATATGTACTCTATAGTAGGGGTCCCCAACCACAAGGCTACAGTCCATTACCGAGCTGTAGCTTATTTGGAATTGGGCTGCATGTGTGGCTGGTCAGAGTGCACGTGCATGCAGCTCAACTTGTGCTAGTAGTGGGCCAGCGCACACACGCACTAGTGTGTCCCAGCCCGCCATTGTGGAAGTTGAGCTGTGCATGAGGGCACCAGCCTGCCATGCATGCAAGGGCTGAATGCGCAATGGAAAAAAAAAATCCAAATAGGAAATTTCCTATTAGGCCAAACTTATAATATTTTAGAAACATTCAGCATTTTCTCTGATAAACCATTCTAAAAAAACCCTCAAAATCTTACAAGTACTATATAATATTGGTTAGCATTGTTTTTATTAACTAGTTAAATTCTTAAAATAGCACTAAGCAATTATTATCATTCTAAATTGAGAGCAATTGCACTGATAGTAGATTATGGAAAATGGCTTTGGTTACCTCAGCAAAGTTCTTCAGGAGGCAAAACCAACAAAATTCTTATCTCTTCTGGCAAAGATAAGGCTGTAGGAGATTGCAGCAGAGAATAACCATTTTGCTTTGCTTTTAAAAGCAAGGTGATTGATCATTTTGCTCCAGAAACTGGTTTCAGAAGGCTCATTCACTTTACATTTTGCCAAATTAAGCATCCCCTTGAAGATCTTCACAGTTGTAGATTACACAACCCTATGGAACATATTACTGTTCCATTGTGAGACAGAACTTTTAAAAAAAATGCCAGTTCTAACACCAGAACAATAGTCCAGAGACTTTAAGACTCTCCTCTGTTTTCTTAAATCCAGATACAGATAAAATGTTCACTCATGTAATATTCAAGCCATGTAATGGTTAATTCATCTGATGAATACTGTGAAGAACAAGTTTCCAAGTCCACCCAGATGTTTTGCAGGGGTGAGCCTGTGTGTCCTCTGGATTGGCTGCTTAATAGCTTGGCTCAAGTCATTCTGAAACTTGGTATCCTCTATCCATTGTTTGATGTCTTCTTTAGCCTTGTAGGTCTAGAAAAAGCTGCAACTGAGATAATATAAAATATGGGTGCAATTTTTGTAATGTTCAACCATGATTTATGCATAGGTGCCTTTTACAGTTAACAATAATACTACAGGAATTAAGTTAAATTTTAGCCAAGGAAAAAAAATTATGCCAAAGTATAGCCTCAACTCTGGACAATCCAGCTTTTTACTTTTGATCACATTACAGACAATCTGGGGGTCAAAAGGAAGCTCTTGAAAATCTGTTCTGCATTTTTATTTTTAGTGTCCACTATTTGAACAAGGACCCAGTTGTGTTCTCTGTAGTATGAGTATCTGATTAGAGTATAAATAGTTTAATTATAGATGGGATAAAGAAGTATATTTGGGAGGGGGGCAGATTCTTCCTTGAATATTTTACATACCCCTATTTAAGTTTCCTGAATCAGATTGCCCAAATTGGTCCTTGAATGGGGAAAGTTTGGTATCACCAATCCAAACTGCATACAAAAACGACTTCCCTCTAATAGTGGAATGCTTCAGTTGCATTGTCCTGTAATTCTTCAGCATTTTTCCAAGATACAGAGTCAGCTAAAAAAGGCCAGTGGGTATGTATAGAGACAGAATACTATTTATACTGCTATTTTACTCACACTTGCTATATAATGTCAAGTATTTATTTATCAAAAATGTATCTGCAAAAGTGATTCTAGGCTTGAAAGTAACATGAAATACCTATTTAAAGGACTTCCGGTTTTGCGTCGTAGAGACGCAGCCGAGGGATTGCGGGGCTCTGTACCCCATGGCTGATTTCACCATGCCAGCAGACCTTAAATGGGTCTAAAGTCGCTCCGGAGAGGCGACGAAGAAGGAGAGGCCCCTCCATGGATCACGGAAAGATGGCGGTCGATCCGTTTGATCCGGGGGAAGCCCTCCAAACTGTCAGGAGAAAGGCTAGCTGCACTTTGGTGACTAGCCCAACCTAACAGCAGCCAAAGTCCAAAAGCACCAACTAGAACAACTGTGAACAGTGTGTTTGAAACTGGGTGAGAATATCAATCTTTTTTCTTCTATTTTGCAACTAATTTCCTGGAAAAGATCCCCAAGAAGCAAAAATCCTCCGAAAGTGAGAAGGAAGGGGATCACCCTACCCTTCCATAGACGGAAGCAACTCTAAATCTTATGGGGAACAGAAACATATTGAAATGGAATTTAATATAAAGCTATAGTCTGGATAAAACTGAAAACTGTGGAAATTATTAAGACCTTTCCTTTGAAAGAGTATTGATGAAATTACAAGAAAATAATTTTTTTGTTTGAAAAGTTGGAAAATGAACAATTACTGACATCTAGTGGTGGATTAGAGCATAAAATCATAGCTGCCTTGGCTCAGAAACTGGCAAGACGCCCAGAAACAGATAATAACTTGTCCCTTTGATCCTCAGCAACTCAGCTAAACAGAGAACAGCTGGGAACAGAGGAGAGAGAATACATTGGGCTATCTACTACAGAGTGAGATTTACAATTGTTATAAAAATTGTTGACCCTCTTGGATTATAAACACTTACTGAGCTGTGACTTTTTTAGGCTCAAGAATTGTTTGCAGAGAAAGAAAAACTTGACTTTTGGCTACTGTTCTAGGGGGGAAGCTACTGAATTGTTCTTGGGTGGTTGAACATTTTGGGCTGCAAATTTTGGTTGATTGATAATTGTAGGACCCCTGAGCAGAAGAACCGTTATAAAACATTGTTTTTAGTGATGGATTGACAATTGGAAACACATTGGACTATAAAGACCACACATAAAGATAAGAACTATACAAAATTTGTTGTTTGGACCTTAAGATTTGTTGGTTGGATAAAACTAATATACGGGGATTATGGTATCTGTGAAAGATTATTCGGAGGGAGGAGATAAAATGGATGTTTCATACCTAACTAAAAGTGATAGGAAACCACACCCAAGATTTTTTTCTGAAGCTCCCAGCCTGAAAGATCAGAGATCTGCAGGAGTAATACTTCAAGACAAGGCAAATATCTTCTAGGAGAAAATGTATGCAATGTTGCAACTAATTCAAATGACAATTGTTTCAAATCATGATGAGATTAAAAATATTTTTGATGACATAAATGAGCACATCTTTAACCTACGATCACAACTAAAAAAACTCTCAGAAAATGAGGATAAAGAATGAACAATTAAATCAAACAATAGAACACAAATCAGAGGAAAGTGACCCAAAGATGGAGGCTACAAACGAAGAATTATAGCTTAGCACAGGCAAAGAAAAATCTGCAAGATTCTGTTATAATATTGGAAAGGGAAAAGGCATTTTATCTTTCAGGACTTCAAAATAAACCAGAGGATAAGAAAGAAGATCCGACAAAATGGATTATAGAGACATCAGGAGTACTACTATTTGGGAGACAAAAAACGAAAAGAGAAATTGAGGGAGAAAGCAAGTGGAAGCTCTTTAATGAATTTAAAGGGGCAAAACTCCCCCTCAATAGTACCCCACCTAATCTGTCTTCCCCAGCTCTAATAACATTCATAAAAATATAGAAAGAACTCTTTGGCAAACTGAACACTGACTCGGAAAGTTGTCTGGCAAAAGAAGAATGCTTAAGTTAGATTCAAGAGATCAGACAATTTGACTTACCAGATGGAATACTATATGACTAAACACTTGTTTGAATATGGCTAAAAGAATAGATAAATTTTGGATATAAATGGGTTCTATAGTAAGAAGGATGTGACTTATAAGTAGTATAATACTTTTGTTTTTTTACGTTATGAGAAATATAAAAATACTGGGATAGCTTATGGGAACGGAATGTCTGGACATTTAAATGTAATTAATTTTGAGAAAATTATAATTGATAAGAATATTTTGAATATTGAGGGGAAACTAAGCTTCAATAAGAATGTCGAAAACAGGACCTATGATGACTTAATAAAATGACTCTTCGCAAATACAACTGAAACATAAGCTGATTAGAAAAGATGTTATACACTGATGTTAATGTTATTTGTATAAACACTAGAAAATTGTTTATATTTAACTTTGTATGTATTGAAAGTACTAAGAATTGTGTTTACTCAATGTTGGCAAAAGGAAAATACTATTGGAAGAAGAGAAGATCAAGGAAATGTATCACTAGTTAGTATGTTGATTATGGAATCATAGAAATCAACTATTATTGATTGTTGTTAAATATATGAACCCAGACAACATGTTGTTTACCAAGCACTAAAGATTGTTATTGTAAAAAAATAATAAAATATATATTTTTAAAAAAGAAATACCTGTTTAAAATCTACCTCTGTCCTTCATCCTCCAGATTAGATTTTTGTTCTTCTTGGGTTTTGTTTGGTTTGCAAAAATGCTTTATACAGACATTCATGTACAGGTAGTACCCAATTAACACCTATTCAAAGATAAAGTGGCACTAAAAATGGGTTTGTGGCAGTCCTCAAACTTATAGCCATGGCAGTTACATGATTAAAAAAGTCAAGCCTACACACATTTATGACACCTTCCTCCACCCCTCTACCTGATTGTTATTGTCTTTACTTGCCTCCCCTTTGCTGTGATGATCATCCTGGCCATGTATGGAATGGCACCGCGGTTCTGAGACTTTAGTGCACTTCAATAATAGGGCTTTTTGTTATGATGGGACTCTGGGGTACCCTCCTCCACCCCAGGTCCACTATGCCTTACTGGCCACTTTAAGGGCCTTAATGATATCAAAGAGGGAGCCAATATGATTAATTAATATTTGATTTCAAAGGATTTATTTATTTCCAATATTACATTGTTGATACCTAGATATCCATATTTAGTTACATACAGATCCTACAGTGAGGTGTGTTATGTCAACTAAAATAAAATTTTGATTTGTTATCTATAGTTAGAAGCCATAGTTTCATATGTTTGATGAAACAGACATTCGAAGGCATGATGACAATTTTTCCATGTTTTGCTCATTTGTATTTAGGAGGTAGAATGTGTCGGTTCAAGCTTGTTCAACTTATCACAATCCATGACTTCCTGATAAATTACTGTTCTGGTTTAATTATGCTAATGATAAAACAGAGAATAGAAGGAAGCAAAATGGGCAATCAAATCAAATCTAAATTGTTAAATAACTTCAAAATAAGTTTTCCTTATGGCTTTTAGACAACAGTCAGAAACTAAATGGTTAATTCAGCCAAAGAGAACATAGTCTTTAAACTCCTATAAATTCTCATGGCCAGTTCTAACATATTTCACCAGATTTCTATTATCATAATTTACTGTACACCAGCCTATTCTTTAGTAAGAATGGTAAGAAAGAATTCTTAAGGGAGGTTCAGTCTGCTAGTCTTACTTAGAGAAAATACTATTTCTTTCATATTGTTGAAATAAATGTGCGTACATATTGCAAGCTCATCTATCCTGAATAATTACCTGCTTTTGCAATTTATGCTTTTGGATTGTTGAATAAAATTATCCAATGCTTTCTGTGATACCAACACAAAGAATTATTATTTAATGGGGGCCAATATTACGATTCATAGCCAGGTTTAGTTTAATTGCTCTTTAAAAAGTTCTGCCTATTCAGAGCTTTAGACAAAGGATGTTTCATTACTGATACCAACCCTGCTAACCACCCTGTCTTATAGCCTATTTGTAGAAATAAATCCAGCTGAAATAGAACTTTGTGTATAATTATAATTGCAATTAATTTGGGGTCGGTCATAATTTAATTGTAATTACATGCAAGTGTGCCACCCTTCCTTCAAGAAAGGTATCCTCTATGTGTGCACTTATAGTAGCTCAAATGTGCCAGAAACTGACCAGTACTGTTAGCTAGGAATGCTACATATCATATGAGTAGGGCCAAAACAATAACTTCTACTCAAAGAGTAAAGAGGGTGGAATTATTGTTTTAGTTGAAGGGAATGAGAGAAAAGCATTGAATGATTTTCTGAGAGAATGGGACAAAAGTGTAGGGAAAAAGTAGCCATTCAGAGATCAGGTAGTTCTTGACTTACAACAATTGGGACTAAATTTCCATCACTATGCAATGCAGTTGTAAAGTGTGACTACATTGCTTAGTGATGGCAATCCCTATAGTTCGGGTTGCTGTCATTAACTGAATCTTGTAATCATCATTTGAGGGGACTTCCTGCCAGGTTTCCACAACTAAGTCAGTAGGGAAGCTGGCAGGAAGTTGCAAGTCCCAGGTATGGGAGAATTGCAACTCTTAGGGAAGGGGATGCATGAGAATGCAAGGGAAGTGTTCCAAGTCTCAAGGAAGGTGCAAGGTTTGAGAGAGGAAAGGGTAAGTGTGCAGAGGTGTAAGGAAATGCACAAAGTGTGAGAGAGGCACAATGAGATTTAGGGAGGATGCACAAGAGTGCAGGGAAATACAGGCCTGGAGGAAGTGGCAGCTGGCCAAGACTGTTAAAGTCTTGGCCTTCTACTTCAGCCCCAGTGCTGTCACCACCTTGAAATGTGCCACTGTGCAAGCCAGCAAAAAGGGCAGAGATGGGAAGAAGATAGGTTGGGGGGAGAATTGAAATGCCCCTGCAGTCGTCTGTGTGAGAGTAAATGGAGAGTTTAGAACATGGTACAACATTAAGAGGAATTAAGATGTGGTCCAAGTAGATTTCAATTTACAATACAATTAGATAATTGAACAAAGTGGTCCTTAACCAAGATGCCCATACTACTGCTCCAGTAAATGACCGCAATCCCAACATTTCCAGATGCAGTCCTTAAATGATCACTTGGATTGTTAACCAGATGACTGAAAGAGCTGCCTGCTGAGTTCAGCTTCCCTATATGCACAGAAGGGATCTGCTGTGATAGGTTGCAGGAAAGGAGCTCTGATATTTGGGAACTGAAGAATGTTTCTCCACTTGCTGAAAGAGTTTAACTCTCCTCTGTACACAGGAAGGAACTTCTCCAGTGGACAGAGTATGGAGCTTGGATCTTTGGGATCTGAACTCTGTTTCTCCACCACATCAGAGGAGCTGATTCCTTTCTATGTGCAGAAGATGACTGCTCTTTTATTGCAGAGCACTTGGCAACCAGTTGTAAGTGCAATCAGGTTGTCAAGCACCCAGGTCATAATCATGTGAATATGAGAGGGACAGTGCAGTGTTTTACAACAGTCAGATATGCTTTATGGGTCGTAAAACACCCTTTCTACAGCTATCGTAACTTTGAACATAGTTCACTGATGGTAAGTTGGGGAATACCTATAATGTTTTATGTATGTGTTAAAAGTATTTACAGATAAATATATAATGCCACCCTGAAGATCCAAACTCTATTCTGTGCATGGATACATGCTAGTTGGGGGCAAGAATTTATCTCTTGTTTTATATGCAAATTTTGCCATATTGTCAACTGAGAATCTGAATGATTTGAAACAATAGATTATGATGCCATGAGGAATATGCATCTGAAAAATAATGTATCAGAGAGCAAGATAGTTAAGGAAAATGGAGTAAACAATTAGATGCTGGAAAAAACTAGACCAAATAAATGTATTTATGTATCTTGGTAGAAAGGTACCACTTACTAAAGATGGGAAAATGAACAGGAAATTTTAAGATATTCTAATGCTGGTGGAATTCAACAGCATAAATATATAAAATAAATAAACATGAAAAAAATCCACATAAGATCATTGAGAAGAATTGTGGAAATATGTGGCTTTGTCAAGCACAACATTTTAAAGTAATATTTATTTATTTGGGTGGATGGATACTCAGAAAATGTATTTATTGGGAAAATGCCATAGAGGATTTCTGGGGAAGGTATGGCAAATTGAAAACGGCTCTGTAAATGAGCACAGCAAAGACCAAGGAACTAGTGAGTAGACCAATTTCCTTGAATCTTTCCAGAAAAGGAGAAGGTAGAGATTGCCCACATGTGTCCCTCAGGATAGTGATTTTCTGCCAGGAGATAGCAAGACAGGGATCAGCTGTCTTACTACAACTACGGTGGAGATTTTAAAAGTTCGCAAACCTATCTTTCCAATCACTTTTGGAAATTTCCTATTAACTATTGGAAACCTATTAGAACAGAGGTCCCCAACCCCTGGTCCATGGACCAGTACTGGGCCACGGCATGCCAGCAAATGGTCCACACAAACAAGCAAAGCCCCATCCGCAAGATACAGGCAGCACACAAAACCACGCATCCTCTGGTCCGCAGAAAAACCTCTCTCCGTGGAACCGGTCCCTGGTGCCCAAAAGGTTGGAGACCTCTGAATTAGAAATCTTTACAATGAAAGGATTGAAAAGACTTCATCATGTTCATTGAGTTTATCTTCAATTCTGAATTAAAAAATAATAATTACAAGCTTAAGAATTTGGAGTTTGTAATAAACAACAAAAAACTAAATACGATTTGATCAAAGAAAGTTATAAACAGATCCAGGGGCCAGATAAATTTGGAAAATAGATTTTTTACTATAATATTTTAGAATTAACTATAAAAAATCATGTCTCCTAGTAAACTTATTTATTTTGACTATTCTAGTTACGAAGTCATAACAAAGATGAAATTTTAGACACTGGAGACTGGAGGAGACTACTGTGACAACATAGGAAACATTAAAAGAGATATTTAAAGAATGGAATCAAATATTGGAAATTACAATGTCAACACTGTCAATAATGTTCTCTGCTTTTATGGGTAGACTGTCTAAAAGATATTAATGAAGGAATGACAGATGTAGAACAAATGCTATTAGATGAGGTAGAGAAAGTAAGGAATGTGGAACTACAACTGACAGACCAAGAGAATGATTTGGAAAAGTATATTTTACTGGATATAGAAAAGAATCTGGCTGAATTTTTAAAAGTTAAAAAGGAATTATAAATGATAAAACCAAGAGAATGACCTGAAAAATGTATATTTTAATTGAATTTACAAAAGAGGCTTCTTAAAGCCTTGAAGAAAATTGCAATTGGATAAAGAATTGAAGAGAAATAAAATCCTATGACAATGTTTAATTGAATTAAAGATTAAGACTGTTAGAGGTTAAAGGAGGGAATATAAAATTGGTTTAACAAGATTAAAATAAAACATTTTTGTAGTATTCTAGCAACTCTTTCTGGACTTTTTTTTGCTGACATCAGGTTTGAAAAGTTGATATTTTATGGATTTTCCTATAGATAAAGAATGGGACATAGGATAAAACTTACAGGGGGTGAAGTTTATATTTCTTTATACTTGTGATAGAAGATTGAGCTCCCTCCTCTCTCTCTCCCTCTCTTTGACTGTACTTTTTATTCTTTTTTCTCTTCCCTCTCTTTTTAGTTTGTATTGGTTTGTAATTATTATAATTAAAATTCTTAAATAAGAAAAAGAATACCATGGTTCATTGATGTGAACATATAAATGCAGGAGAAATCTTGAGTAAGTTCCAGACAACTCCAGAAAATAGAACCCAAGTAGTAGGATTGATTACGATTTCTTCCCTATTTATTTCTTTAAAAAAACACTGCCTTAATCAGTATAAGACAGCTTCTTATGTTCATATATTCTCTCAAATATATATTCAATCACTAACACTTTCTAAAATCCATTTACCTTCACAGTATATCTAATGTACTGTATTATTAAGTGCACTTTAAAATAGATAAAATTGGCCTTAGAAGCAAATGTTCACTATATAAAACATTACATTCTGAGGCATGCCTTAAACTAAAGATTAGATGGTACGATGAATAAACCTGTAAATTTAGTTCCATTAGCAAGTATTAAATGCAAATGGAAAAATCAATTGTTAAGCATGAGAACCGTAACTGATTATCTGTCATATCTAAACACTTGTATCTTTGATTAAGAAAGTCACAATACTGAAATTTATATAAACTTTTATAACTTGTTCAGATAAGCTACATAAATTTTCTGGCATCTGAGTCTACACAACTGAATAATGCTCAATTAAGAGATGTTTGAAAAAAAATGCTTTTAACAGGGTTGATAATATTTATAGTTGTTGAGGGTTTTTAACTTTATAACCTTTGTTATAAAGACTGTTGTTCATTCAACAAAAAGTTATGTGAAACAGTAGCTTAGATACTGGTAAAAAGGCTTTCTAAGTTGCTCAGTATATTGTCAAAAAAGATTGTAAGACTATCTTAGCTTATTAATGTATTCTAAAATCCAGGTGACATATATAGTTATTCAGATGATATTTGGGGAAATGATGGCAAAAATAATTTAAAAAACTGGTAAATTTTTTATTATAAGAGGCTGAGAATTGCTTTGAAAATACTGTTTGACATCCATTTTTTCTTGATTTGGGTTGAGATTGTGGTATTCATTTTTCTTTTGTTGTTGTTTAAGCTGATATATACTTCTTGCATGTCACAACCATGTTTTAAAGAATGGTACTATGGGTCATAGTTACATTATAGAAAGGGATAGGAGAAACCTGGAAGAAGTCATTCTGTACTACAAGTATTACTTTTAGGCATTTTTCCTGTTAGGAAATGAGATACTTTTTTTCCAGGAAAACTTCTCATTTCCTAGGAAATATGTATATTCATGAAATTGGCTGTCCCTGTTGTAAAATATTGCCTTATTTGTAACATTGTGATGCAGATAGTGCAGCATGACATACGTTGCTATTAACCAAAGAAGGCTGGGCCTAAAGCAACACTCAACTGACACAGTGGCTAAACATACCTTTTTTTGAGCTGATTACAAAAAATGTGTGAACCTATTCATTATGATGTCTAAATCATAGTTTATGGCATACAGAGCACATTTAGAATTTAAGAACATAACTTGGGGACTTTCACAATATCTTTTCCATGATAGGTATGGTTGATTGCCAAACATTTGTCAGAAGTTAAACTGGTAAGGTTGCTCTCCACTACCCTTGCAAAACTCAAGATACACACATGCACTTGTGTATGTGCTAAGGGTGAGCATGTGTTTGTTTGTGTATGTGTATGTATGGCTGGATTACTGTGTTCTGTAGCAGTTATTCTTCTGCAAAGATAGGATTTCTAGATAGTTAATATTGTAATCAACAGTATAAATTGTTGATTTCTTGAAATTTCTGCCATTGCTGTTGCTGAGTTCAGGGATGGTATATGCTCAGATATCTGAAGAGTAATGAATCAAACCAGTATATGAAGTCTGACAGTCACCTACCAATTTCTAAGAATGCTTTAAAAGGCTGGGATTTGCTTGGCAATATAATAGCTATTTATTTATTTCAGTTAATGAATCTAAAAAAATTCTAAAACTATTACCGGAGATGGAAGACAGTAGAAAAGCAAAGAAATGGATTACTAATATCCATTGTTCCAAACCACCTGAACATTTAGTTTGTTTGAGATATATTTAACTATCATAAGAATATTGTTTCTCTATGTGGCCTTTTTTCCTTGCAAACAAAACCAAAGTTTACATTGGATCAGTTTCCTTTATTGTGATTTGTCTTAGTTGCTGTAGGATTTACATATGAGAATACTCATTAAAACATTTGGGTTTTGTTTTTGTTTTTAATTTCATAGAGACGGAAGGTTTCAAGATTGACACTATGGGCACCTACCATGGAATGACTTTGAAGTCTGTAACGGTAAGTAAACCATATTGGCTGAGTTTATTTGTTGCAATGCTGTGTGAAAAAATGTTCAAAATGTTTCTTACAGATGTTCAGTATGGCTTTCTACAGTGAGAAATGTCTGTGTTGCATGGCAACAAACATAAATTATCCTGAGACAGACTTGTCTACAGCTAAGGGTATATGTTCCTTCTCCTTTGACATTCTTGAATTCTGCAATTCATTGGGAAACCATTTTTTCCTGGAAAGGTAGAATTTGTAATAGTATGATATTTATAATATATTCTGACATGTAACAAATGATCAGGTTAAATAACAGCAGTTGCATATAAATGAATGTTCTTTCAAAAGGACAATTTGTGTTCATGTTGTCAAATTCCTGAACAGCTGAAATCAGAACATTCTTAAAATTATGTTTTAGCCTGAGTTTGTCTTAAGATCTCTGTTTTTATGGAAGTGAGCTCAGTGTTCACAAACAAAAGCTATTTTGATCTCCACGTGAGTAGGATAGATGATACAGAACTAATATAAAATCCTCGTTAAAGAGTTTTGCCATCTGTATACCTACATAACTGATGAATAGACACCACTACCCAGTCTAAAAATCTGTGCATTTATTTTTTGGTTTACTTTCACTAATTTGAACATAAAATAATGCCTAGAATATGACTGTATCAAAACCAATTAGTGTTAACCTGCTTAACTTTCCCGTCTTGGAAAATAGACTTTTATGTCATTCCCAGTCTTCCTGTAGTTCAGATTGTAGACTTTTTAAAAAGCAACTAAAACTAAAGAAATAACCAAAGTCTTGACCTATAAATAAATAAAATATTTTGTTCGGAACATTAATTATTTTCCATATGCTAGTGATGACCATAGGCTAGATACATGAGTGGTTAGATTGCTTAGATTCTGTTAATGAAAAACAACAAAAAATGTAGGATTATACAGTATATGATCATTCTGTTTTCTCAAACTTGACCTATCCATATCTACAGATTACAATTGTTATGCAGGCTGAAGGAAATATGAATTGTAATTTATGTAACATTAAATTGGCAGTGGTTACTATAACTCATATTCATAATTCTCTTAAGATTTAGGAACTCTCTGTGAATTAGCTAATAAATGTCATTTCATAATTGCAAATCACTCTTCCTGAATTTATGGTTTACTTTTATGTGCTTATTATATGTAATTATAGAAAATAATTATGTTTGCTTCAACTTTGCAAATAAGTCTTGAAAATCTTATTCTGTAGAATATAAGGATTTGAAGGGCTCTTGGAAATCATCTAGGCCAATCGCCTGCCCAGGGCCAAAATTCATATTACTATATTATCCATGTCAGATCACATCCAGTATCTGTTTAAATATCTCCAGATTTGAAGAATCTGTTACCTGAGGAAATCTGTTCCATAGTTGAGTAGTTCTTACAGTTAGATTTTTTTTTTCTTGATATCCAACCAAAACCTTCATCCTTGCAATTTAAACCCATTGTTCTTGTCATGGATTCTAGAACAACTTAGAACAAATTTGTCTCCTTTTATACATGGCAGCCCTTTAGGTATTTGAAGAAAACTATTGTATCTCTCCACAAATTTCTATCCTCCAGGCTAAATATGCACAACACCTCTAATGTTCTCTCATATTTTCCTTTGCAGTCCTTTATTGATTATTTTTCTGGATACACATTTTTAATATCTTTGGAAAAATATGGCATCCAGAAATGGACAAGTATTCGAGGTGTGAATACTGACATCTCTTCATCTTGACATTATACTTCTATTGATGCAGTTTAGGATTGCATTTGCTTTTTTCACAGTTTTGTCACACTGCTGGCTTATGTTCAATTTGTGATTCATCAGAAAATCCAGATCTTTTTTATATGTTCCCTGCCTCTTTTATCCTACACCAGGCATGTCAAACTCGCGATGTCATGTGACGTCGCGTGACGTATCGCAACTTTTTCCCCATTGCCGGCAATGAGGTGGGCGCGGTTTCAATATGATGCATACGGCCCGTGGGCCGGCAGTTTGACATGCCTGTCCTACACTTCACATTTTTATCCCTGTTGAAATTAATTTTCCTAGTTTTTGCTCAGTGTCCTGTTTTTCAAAATCCTTCTACGCCTTCATGCTCTCCTCCCATGGTGTTTGCTATCCTTATATTTTTACAGATCATTCACATATTTGATAATCATTTTCTAATCAGTGTCGTTTATAAATAATTTGAACCTGATTTGCTATTTATCACTTCCTTCCCATTTGTCACCAAGCCATTGATGTACACTCATTGAATTCAGCTGTTCCACTGACTGTATTCATCAAATGGTAACATAATCGAGCCCATATTTTTCCATCTTGTCTACTAGGATCTACAGAAGAATTTGTCACATGCTTTGATAGAGTTCAGACATTCTTGAAGTAAACTAAATTGGTTGTTATGTCAAAAAGGAGATTAAGCTTGTTTGCCTTGACTTGTTTTTGATAAATTCAAGTTGCATTCTGCCAAGCACTCTATTCTTTTTAAAATGTTGCATACCAACTCTATTAGAATTGGTAATCTAATGTAGCATTTTGCCCAGTACTGACACCAAATTTGTCAGTTACTATTTATTCTCCTTTTTTAAAATAAAAACATTTGCTTCTCTAATTTTATGGAAGTAAGTTTGTCTTTGATGATTTCTCAAAGTTCAGAGAAAGAGGCTTCACAATGATATCCACAACATCCTTCAAGACTTTCAGGTATAACTGATTTTGACCCTGGCAACTTTTAAGATATTTAGGGGGTTTATAATATCTCTTCGTTAATCTTGTGTTACCACTGTTTCCTTTTTCCTCATTTTTGCTTGGTCCAGTGGAATATAGTTCCCCTTTGTGGATAAAAAGTATTTGGTGGCCTGCTTCCTTGGCAACTTCATTCATTTACCATTTCTTACACATGTTACTTGTTATTACTGTACCTCTTAGTTCAGCCAAAAGCTTCCTGGTCATTCATAGACATTTCCTAAGTGCACCCAGCATTTTTTCCTATCACTGGAGTGGTGTGTGATTATATTTTTGATATCTTGTTTTTAAGATGCTCCCATCCTGCCTTCAACTTGATCAAAGGATATTTGTCAATGGGTTCTCATTTAATACTTTTCTAAGCTTGTTGGAATTGGCTTTCTTGAAGTCTACATGCATATTTATTATTTTTAGATGGATGTAGCACAACGAGCCATATATTTAGCTAAATTTGGGGTTTTTATCTTCCTATTAAGTCTTTCCCAAAGACCTAAGATAGAGAGATGATGTTTGATGGTATTAAAAGTATTGCTTCAGAAGGTAAATTGTTCCAAGTAAAGTAGTATTATTATTTTTTATTTATTTATAATATTAGCATATAGTATGTAAAAAATGGGTTTAGGAAATTTTGATGTAACCAGATGCACAAATCAACATCCTGATATTGTTTACAAAGGTCAACTCAAAGAAGCATTTCGTTAGCTTGTCTGAAAATGCACTGAAAATTAGAAACAGTCTGACCTTTTTACATTGATACAAGTATGCATTGTTGTACTTTTTCAAAAAGTTTAAACTTAGAAAATTTTAGCTGTTCTTTATCAGTCAATCTTTTATGTTTTAAGTATTGTAAACTATATTTTCAAACAACCAAAAATGGCAGAGTTGAAATAAGAAAATTTAATAAAGCACAGTTTTGTAATTTAAATATTTAGGCAAATTCAAAGTTGAATATTATATTGGGATATTTGTAGATATTTTAAGACTTGATCCATCTTTTCACATTGCTAAATCTTAACTAAATGTAGTCCTAGCGGGTAAAATTATGACCTTTAAACTGTAATATACTTTTAATATCACTGAGTAAAAATTGGACATCCCTCCTGTATATTATTCCTTTTACTGACGTGACTACAGTGGTTCTTACATTTGTTTTTCCCTTGGAGTACTGGAGATTTCCGTTATGTTTATATAATGATTATTAGACTATAGATTAGATTATAAACAAAAGACTATTCCAGTTTACAGATGAGTAATATTCTTACAAGATTGCAGATCCTTTACCTCACATCAGAATCATGGGAGGTTTATATCTGTAAAATAATAGAATAACAGACTAATCGGGTTGGAAGGGATCTTGGAGGTCTTCTAGTCCAACCCCTGCTCAATCAGGAATGTCTGCAGCCAATTCACACCTCTTTTCCTCTCATGTAGACACAGGCATTCTCTAACATTTACTTACTTAATACAATTTGTGAAGTGATCGTACACTTGTCAGCACCCTCAGTGCATTTTGCAGTGTTTCTTTGATTTTGATGGACCCCATTGTATAAGGAAGAGCTGAAAACTAAAGTGCAGTCATAATAGCAATTTATGGGATGAACAATTGGAATACTACGTGCAGTTCTGGGCTATTTTGAGACTTCAAAGGAAGTTTCATTTTGCTCAGTGAGACCTACTTCCAAATAAACATGTATAGGATTATACTGATAAAGGAAGCAGTTTTTTTTTCTGCAAAGAAAATCTGAAGTGTTTAGAGTCTTTTGTTTCAAATAAAAATGGAACAATGTGAAATAAAATAAAACTATGGCCAGGTTACCATGACGATCCATCCAAATTAGAGTATTAAACATTAAATAACTATTGAGCATTATGAAAAATGAACCGTTAGTACTTAAAAATGGTGTAGTGATGAAGATGTTAATTAGGAGAGTGGAAGTTTATTCCACCCTCAGCCCTAGAGGTTCACTAAAAAGGACATTTTCCAATTCTCTTCTGTATTGATCAGAGCACTCCTAAAATATTGGTTCCAGTTCACTTCATGCTCTAGAAAAATGATTGACAAACTGGATTGTGCTCACATCAGTGCAATTAAGGTAATGATGAGACTAGGAGAAAAAAAATTAAGAACAGTTGGAGACACTGGGTATAACCTGGAGAGATCTATTTGTAAGTCATGATAGCTCACTTTTAAGTATCTGAAGGGCTATATAGAAAATGGGAAAGGGTTTTTCCAAGTAGTTACGTATGACAAGTGAAGAAATTTATTATGTTTATTCAGTTTGTTTGCTGCCTGCCTCCAACTTAAAGAGTTTAAATTATAAACAAGTAGATTTTATTTGGACATCAGGAAAATAAACCTTATGGGAAAAGCTCTTCAGCAATGGAATAGGGAGCTTTGGGAGATGGGAGATGTACCTCTGCTGGAAATATTTAGGCAGAAGCTATTACAAATGATGCAGTAATAGATTTCGGCCATGGGCAGCTGGTTGATGATCTTCATATTATCTTCCACTACTTACATTCTATATTTCTACGATGGAGGATTAAAAAGTGTTTTAGTTTTTTTATGTATTCCACTTGTGCTGTAGCAAATTGAAATGTCATAAACACATGAGCTGCAATGATTATTAGTTTTGGCTAAGAATATGAAAGGAAAATTTTGATGGTTCTCACTCTTGCTGAATGAGAAAATTGGGAAAGGGGGCTCTATTTAAAGCTTTTCATTAATTTTGGCTCCTCAGTTTAAGAGGCTTATACACCACTATTGTTACATGTTGGATTGAAACAGTATCAGTGAAGTAAATCGGGTATGGTAAATACCTGATTTCAAGTAGAATATTAATATTTCTTTTTTTATATAAATATTTTATTGGTTTTTAACTATAACAATCTCCAGTGCCTGGTGTACAGCGTGTTGTCTTGGTTTATATTTTAACAAGAAAAAAAGGACAATAATAATTAATTAACAATAATGATTAAGTTTGATAATTCCATAATTAATATATTAATTAATAATATATTTCTTTGATCTACCCTTCTCCTATTTATATTCTCCTTCAACCTTAACCAAAATATAATTCTTAATATTTTCAGTATATAAATGATTAGATATAGGCATTTTTTATATTTATACAAACAATAATAATCTCTATATATGACATTTTTTTCAGCTTATATTATTCTTATAACCATCATCTCATTAGTTCAGCATGTATCCTATTTTCATAATTTTTGTTTACGCTTAATTTCCCTTATATTCAATCCTTCTTATCAGTCATAATTTCTTCATATGTTGGTCATCTAACTGTCCAAATTTTCCCATTTTAAGTACATCATCCCAATATTTTATGTCATGCATTATAAAAATACTATACTTTTTATCTATCTTATAGTATCTAGACATAACATCCTTTTTATTCAGTTTATATTTCACTTATATTAATAAAAGTTACATCAACCTGCTATTTTTATATTTCATATATTATGGAACATACTACATTACTTAAATCTCTTATCCCTCTTGTTATAGGGCCCTTTATGTTCAAAATTCTCATTTCTTTTAGCCATGTTCAAACAAATGTTTGTTCATGTAATAGTCCATCTGGTAGGGCGAGTCAAATCTCTTGTATCTGTCTCTGGTCTTCTTCTTTTGCCGAGTAGTTTTCCAAGTTGATGTAATCCACTTACCCGGAGGTTCCTGTATTTTTACAAATGTTGTTGGGAATACAAAAGATGAAGTAAGTAAGATGAATACTTTCTGTCTCCCAAACTTTAATGGTTCTCCTGGTAATTCTATAGTCCATTCCATTTTTCTTGTTGTATCAGAACCTTGTAATTTTTTTCCTATTTGTATTAAATTGTAATTCTTTTCATTTGTTATTTCATCAATTTGATCATATTCTTCTAATTTGTAGTCTGTTATCTGATTTATTTGTTCATTCGTTGTTATTTCCTGGGTGTTTTTTAATTGTAGATTTAGATTGGAAATATGCTTACTTAAATCATCAAAGTTGTTTCGAATTTCCTCGTGGTTTGAGTCTATTGTCATTTGTATTTGTCCTAACACTACAAATATTTCCTCCTGGAAAGTATTTATCTTGTCTTGAAGTATTGTTTCTGGAGGCCCTTGATTTTCCAGTCTAAGTCCTTCAGGAGAAAATATTGAATGTGGTGTCCTGTCATTTTTTGATATGTATGTGATATCCATGTTGTCTCCCCCCCTTCAAATAATCTTTCATCAATGTTTTAATTCAAAAGTCAATTTATCAGTCAATCAAAATTACAGTTGAGTGTGTTAAACCACTTTAAATCCTTCCTGTAGATTGTCCTCTAAAAGATTAGCCAAAAGCCAAGTTTTTTTCTTTTCCATAAACAGTTCTTAGATTTAAGCAACAGTCCAGATGTTTTTTTTTTCTTTCAGACACTTTTGAATCTTATAGCTGGCTCTTCCGTTGTTCCCAGCTGTCTTCAAGATTATTTGCAATTCAAAGGAACAGCTTTTTGTTTATTTCTAGGCATTCTGCCAATTTCTGAGTCCTTATTATTAGTATTCTATCCTCTGATTCTCCACTAGATGTTAGCAGTTATTTCTTTTTTCAGTTTTTTTTCAATCAAAAAGTTATTTTTGTTATATATTTTTATAATTCCATCAAAATTCCATCTTTAAGGTATAATCTTGACAGTTTTTTAGTTCATAGATTTGTCCAGATTGTAGTATTTAAATCAAATTTTAGTATATCTCTTTCCTCTTTAATATTAATTTGCTGCTTCTGTCTATAAGGGAATGGGGATATAGTCCCCTCCCTTCACTTCCGGAGGTTTTCTTGCTTTGGGGATCTTTCTCAAGGATTCAATTAGTAGATAGAAGAAAGAAGATCAATACTCTTACCAATTCCAAGCACGCTGTTCACCGATGTTCAGGTTCGTGCTCTGGGACTTCGGCTGCAAGTAGCTTGGGCTAGACGCTGATCTCACGCTAGCCTTTCTCCTGTCAGGTTTGGAGGGCTTCCCCCGGATCAAACGAAGCGATTGCCATCGCTTCGTGATCAACGGGGGGCCCTCCTTCACGGTCACCTCTTTGGGGTGACTTTGGACCCATCTAGGGTCCCCCTGGCAGGACGAAACTAGCCGTGGGGAGCGGAGGTCCGCTCTTGCACAGCCATGCGCTATGGGCGCAAAATAGGAAGTCCTCTAATATTTCTGTTATTTCTAGTATGCTTTTAAAAAAACACAAATAGTGACCACTATGTCTGGCCTTACTAGTGTAATAATGCGTTTTGGTAGGTTTCCATTGCAGTTCAAATGGATTTAATTTCAGGACATTAAAGCTATTAATTCTTTAGCAGGGTTTAAATATTTGTGTTGCCATGTCTGTATTCTTTACTGATGGTGATTCTGATATTCAGAGTACTGAGAGAAATAACCATAGAAGAAAATGTGTCATCCACTTCTATATTAAGAATTTATGAGCTGATGTTTATGATAGTTTTCAAGAATGAAGTATATAGGCTGCTTTATTCATAGATTCTCCCAGGTCCATCAGACATGTTGTCAGGCAGACTGTGCCTTAACACCTCCTAATCTCTCAGGAATTTTTTTTCATTCAAGCACAGCTTTGAATTTTTCCAGTCCACACAAGAATCCATCCTATATGTAAGTGGCCTGAGATAAATGCAAGGTGCTTTTTGTTTTGCTTTGTTTTCTGGATTCTGACATGCCTCCATGAGAAAGAGATCAGAGTTGAATCCTAGTAGCAAAAGCCTTGGCAGTTAAATAGCGTTGAAATCAAAAAGAGAAATCAGTTGAAGGATAGGAACCATTGGGTGCATAAGGACAGAGGGAAAAAGCTTTAAAAGCGGCAGTTGAAAGGAAAACAATAAAGAAGAAGTGGTAAGGAAAGAAGAAAAAAAGCAGGTATCCCTAAAAAGAGGATTGGTAGGTAAAATAATTCTGAGGCTGATGTAGCAGAGTCTATTTTTGGGAGGGAAGGGCAACAGTAATATTTCAGCTTCTTTGAAAACTATTAAGCTAGATTAGTTATTTTGTTTGTTTGTGTAGATGGTGAAAATGGAGGGTATGAAAATTTGGGAAGAAGTGAAGGAGGGCAATGTCTTTGATTGTTTTTAGTCAGAAGCCATGGAAAGAGCCATGTGTCCTTGTAATGTGAGTGATTTGTGGACTGAGAGGAGGCTCTGCTGGTGATATATCAGCAAGAGGGCCTGTAGGGAAATACAAAAGTACTGCTGCTATAACCAATTAAAAAGTGAAGAGTGACAAGAAGATGGACAAGATGGGGAAGGCAACGTTCTTTGGCCTTGAGAAGATAGATAGCAGCTAAATTGAAGAATTAGATCTTGTCCTTATCAAAGTTTCTAAATTGGTCAGTTCCAGAGGAGAGGAGCATTCAGTGCAGGAGGTGGATGATCAACAGGGTCCCTTTTTTTCTTTTTTTTTAATAAGTTTTATTTAAAAAAAAATTGTTTTACAGCCAAGTGCTTAAGACACATCGTGGAGATAGGGCACTCCATAGAACAAAGCAAAAGATACAGTCATATATATATACAATTTAAACTACTTCTTTAAAAGTTCCCTCTCTACTTTATCAATCAAAAAAAGAAAAAAGAAAAAAAAAAACAATAACAAAAAACAAAAACTGTCAATCATATTTTCACCCGTTTTCAGGCTTAACTAACTTTCAATTAACCTATTTCAATTTGATCTTACATAAACATATAGTATATAATTCGAGCATTCCTACAATATAAATTGTTTAAATTCTCTCTCTTATTCTATTCTGTTCCACATACATATTTTGTAAATGAACATAACTTTATGTATTTTAAAACCATTACATTTTAGCCTAAAGTAATAAAACAATAATTATTTCTATCATAGACATATAATATAACTATTATATTTTAATGTTTCTCAACTATATTCTATTTCATATATTCTATCAAATATTTTTATAGATCCATCCAAATCCCTAAAAATTCCTCAATTATTTCAATTTAGTCCACTTACTACATTGCTAATTAACATTCAATTCTTATGAGTAAAAGTATCAGTAATATTTCACCAATCTCAATCTAACTCCTTTAGTTTTAGATTTTCCAATTTTCCCTATTGCCATTCCAAACCATAATCAAATCCATAATTTAGATCTAATGTTGACTCAGACCAAAATAACCTTAAAAATCTCAAAAGTATTAGCTCAATCAAAGTCTCTAAGAACCCTTTTTACCCATCAGATAAAATTTTAACTCTCATTTTTAAATCTAATTCTAGCTTTCTTTTTGTGCCAGGCAGGTTTCCACAGTAGGGCCTCTAGTTCCTCCCATCTTAGTGTTTGGCTATAAGCATTTTCCCACCATTGAGTCCAATCATAGTCTTCTTCTCTTTTGTCCAGTGTTGTCTGCACTATCATATTGTCAGCGTTTTTAGTGCCTCGTATTTGGAAGTCCATTCCTGTTGCTTTTACAATTGTAAAAGTTTTAGTTGGATTCTGCCTTTGCTCATCAGAAATCTCCATCATTTGCATGTGGGATGTATCCTCTTCCTCATCAGTAAATTGTGAATATATTTCATCCATCTCGTTAAGTTGTAGATCTAATTGTGTGTCATAGTCAGTTAAGATTTGAGCTTCAGTTTTTAATTCTGAAACCTCCTTTTTCCTAAGCGTTCTGATATGTTCTTTAAATTCCACTCTCATTTCCAAAAAAATTTCTAATATAAGTCCATAATTAATCTGTGACTAGGATTCCATCCTCTTTTTTTTTTAGTGGAAGTTCAGCTTAAAAGATAAATTGCAGCGTTGTAAAGTATAGAGTCCAAACCGAAATAGGGAAAAGCAAATAGTCAAGTCCAGCACAGAAATAAAAAAAAAACAGCAAGAGTCCCAATCAGTAGCAGTCAATTATTATATTATAATCCTAGAATGGAAAAGAAAAATCCATTTTTTGGAAATATATTCAATATTGTAAAGTCAAACGTGGTACAAGTAGAAAACTGAGCAAGTTCCAAAGGAAATATACCAGTCTGGGCGTCACACCAAGATCAGGGAGTGAGAGTTCAGCTGGAGATAGTTACTTTGTATCAGTCAAAGTTTCTGGGCTTCACGCCAAGTTCCAGGCTAGATTGTAGCCAAAACAATCCACATGAGTCCGCCCAGAGAACAGAAAGTTTTTTTTTTTAAAGTAGGCAATACTGTTCAGGAGGGGGGGGAGGGGAAAAAAAGCACTCCACCCCCCTCCCTAAAGGTTTTCACCTAAACTAAAGATAGACAAGCCAAAAAAAGGAGTTACAGTAAGGATTTTTTTTCAGGATACCCGAATTCCAGGAGCTTGTATGAACAAAAAAAAAAGAAAAAATAATTATTTTTCCAAAGCCCGTTTTCCCCAGTATCCGAACGCTGCTTTCTCAAACTAGGGAGATAGTTCTTAAAGCTGTTAACAGGGAAGTAGATAGATTAACAAGAGGGAAGGAAAGGTCTCACCCGGATCTTCCACGGTGGTTCTTTTTGCTTAGATGTTGCTGTGACTTTCGGCTGGAGCAGCTAAGTGATCGGCCATGTTACTCGCCGATCTTTTCCCCGTCGGCCCAAAGGTGATTTCTCGGACCGCGGAGGGAGCTGCTGCTCCCTCCGCGATCGACGAGTGCCCTCCTCCACGGTGGTCGCCCCTCCAGGGCGACTTTCAACCCTGTCCAGGGTCTACCGGCGGGGGGAAACCAGACGGCGAAGAGAGCAAGTTCTTTGCACGTCCGCTGGCGCTGCAACCGGATCCGGAAGTCCCCCCTTTTTTTTTTAATGCAGCTGGAAGGTGGCTGCTGCACAGGCAATGACTAGAGATTACTGCTGCTGTTGAAAGCTGATCATTTTAGAAATCATTTTGGAGGACAGTCCATCCACAAGATCAGAAAATAGAGTCCACCTGACTGAATGAGGACTTTTTGAATGTTACCTTCTAGAAAAAACATGACAGTCTAGATTATCCCAGATTGCAGTGCTAATTGGAGATACACTTTACTGTACTTCTTTGTCCTGGTATCTGCCATCTGGAATACCTGTCATTTCTCAAGCTCCCGTCTTCAAGCTCCAATCAGCACTGCAATCTGGGGTAATCTAGGGTAATATTGTTCAAGGCAGCCCTTAAAACTTGGCTTTGTCCCCAGACTCTTGATTAGAATGGAGGGCAGATCCTCTGTGAGATATTTTGGTTGTTAATTTGGTTGTTTAATTGATTATCTTTTTTCCAGATGTTCTTTTGATTTATATAGGCTGCATTGTTATTATTGTTATTTATGTATTCTCTAAACCACCCAATGTCATATAAATTAATGCAGCCTATAAATTTAATAAATTCATAGTTTTTAAAATTAGCAGAATTATGTGTTATCACTTACCGTGAATTGTTCTGTTCATAAGGCTTAAGTCCCACTGTAACCAGGGAAATATTTTTAATATGCAACAATTCTGAGTTAAACAATCTCAGTTCTATTCTGTCCCTACCATTGTTTAGTTGGCTTTGTTGTGAAACTATTAGATATTAAATACTTACAAGAGACCTCTTAAAACTGTTGCCATGGGATAGCATCATAAGAACATGATGACAATATGGTAAATTGTCCAGAACCTTCTATTTGACTATGAAAAGGATGCTGTCGTTCTGTAGTTAGTTTACATCTCTTTGAGTTGTTCTTCACTAAGGGCCACAATTAACATTTCCCCTTTAAATAAAAATGTACTTCAACATTTAGTATATTCTTGTTTCCTTTGTAGTTTAATATTCATTGACTGATTTCTATGTAGATTTACTGTAGAATTATCAACCTACTATTATGCTTTCATGTCAGTTTCCTCCTCTGCTATTATATCTACTCAGAGTGTTGTTAAATATGGCTGCAATCAAGGTAATTGCAAAGATGTTTGATATTTTGACATGGAAATAGAAGTTGACCTCTCACTCTGCTATGTTTCCCTTCACTGGAATTAGCAACTGCACAAGCTTGTGTTTGTTTTAAGAATGCAAAGCATATTCAAAAAATATGACATTTTATTTTGCTTGTTTAAGCATTCATAAACTATTTCAGTAGCTAAATTTTTAGGGATCAGTGATTGTTTTCCACCTTTACATAATAACACTTCTTCAGTGGGATACTACAAATGGTTGTCTGCCAAATTAATGTAGTCAGCCCATGGGATACATCAAATAAGAGTTAATCCTTCTGGATTGTGACCCAAATGTGGAAGAGTTTCCTCCCCTTCTCCCACCTGAGGGCATCCTAGCTGCTGCACTTCCATGTTTCTTTGCTTGCCCCTCTGTCTGTCTTTGGTCACAAAAGCATGAACATTCACAAAGCTAGCCATGAAATGTATAAGACCATTCAAGGATTTTATAATACCTGAGGTCTTTATCCTTTTTAATCTGTTCTAGTTCTACTTTCTAAGCCATTGTGAGTTCTCTCACAACTCAATGTCTCCACAGTCACTTGCATCGTCTCTGTGGACCAATTGCTGGGTGAGATTAATAGGATTGTCATAGGCTGCTGCCGCTTGTCCTTTGTGCTGGTGGCAGCAACAACTCCATAGCTGCTGTTCTTTGCTTTTTCGAGGCTCTTTGGCACTCAGATTTCTGGCAATGACTGGTACTTTGTAGTTGCTGGGTGTTGGGGCTGCACTGGGTGAGTCTTGTTACGGTGAAGGAGGCTCCTAGACAGGCTTCACAAGGTCTCTTCTATTGCTCAGGAATGGTCTGTCCCACTGATCTCCACCCCTTCTAGCTGTGGAAAAGATGCTATTATTCCATGTCATCATCTCAGTTGTTACAGCTTTGTCACTTCTGTTAGCCCCAGGGCTAATACTTCTCTCTGCTTCTCCACTGCTCAGATCTGGTGTCTTTTAACTCCCTTCTGAATTCTTTTCCTTCTCAACTTTTCATTTTTTCCCATCTTCCTTACCAACCACTACTTTTCTTTCTTTGTCCACCCTATTTCCCCTTCAGACAGAGCCTATTTAAATTGAAAAGGGAAGGGCAAGCCCTTAGAAAACAATGGGAGGAAGAGAAGCTCGGGCATTTTTTTCATAGTGTGTTCTTTCTCTCACCGAAAGATATTGACTTAAAGTCTAGAAAATGTAAAAGCTTTTTAAAAAATTAAACATGTAATTTTTTTATTGTGGCAGTGTTTCTTCCAAATCTGAAACAGTTTTTTTCCCCCAGCCAAGTTATCTTTCCTATTTTTATAATGAATTTAAAGTGCAAATTTGAATCTTTGGATATACATCTTTTCAGGATTTTATGTTATTGAAAGAAAGTTTTCATAATCTTTTGTTTAAATACCTTAAACAACCACCACCACCCCCGCCGCCAAAAAAGCCTTCCATAATCATAATCTTTTGGGATTGTAGTCCATGTCAATAACTACATGGAATATTGTCCTAAGATACAAATTACTAGAGGGAGCAGAAACATTTTCAGTCCTGTGCATAAGTGTCCACAGTTAGCCATGATGATACCAAATGATGAAACGTTTGTACAACACAAGCTCTGCTATTTCATACTTGCATACAAATATATAAGAGCCAAGGTTTGCGTCACAACACATATTTTATCTTTTGCCTCCCCCCCGCCAGTTTTTCTTATTTTTAAGTAAAATACATGTGTTAAGCTTATTGAAACTATTTATTGTTGCTTTAATGGAAAAACATGCCACTGAAAAGGATGTTTGCTTTTGAGCTACATGCCAATGGAATCTGCTTTTTAGTATTCATAGGTTGTTTTTTTTACATTTTATTGAAGGAGACAAATTGTTCTTTATATTGGGGGTGGAAATTGT
Organism: Azemiops feae; assembly: GCA_023970755.1. Lineage (NCBI taxonomy): Eukaryota > Metazoa > Chordata > Lepidosauria > Squamata > Viperidae > Azemiops > Azemiops feae. Next base: position 994,386 of record JALGBA010003847.1, on the reverse strand, counting down.
CAGCTTTAATAGACTCCTTTAAATTCCAATTTTGAGACAGAATGTAATGAATTCTCCAGTGACAAATAACTGGCAGATTACATCCAGTATAATGTATGGTATTTTATACAAAAGGAATAGAAAATGGCATGGAAAACTGATATCCTTTATTAATGTATTATTGTGTATTACTGCTGATATTGGGATAAAGAATATGGATTACTGTAAGTTTATTGATATAGTGATGCTCTAAAAGAAAATTAGTCCTTAAGCTAATTAGATAATTAAGATAGCCAGAGCTATCATCTCACAACTTCTCCACATTGGAGTAAAATGGTAGTGGATACAAGAGTTGTTGGAAGTCAGATGGCTTATAAATTGTATCTCCGTTCTGCCTTGAATGAATTAAAAACCAATTTTTGCCCCTTTTTCTTATGGGTTTGTGAAAATAATCACTGTTCCATTGCAGAATTTAAAAAATAAAGTGGCATGTGCTCCATTAAAAACTATTTAAAAATAGAAAACATCATTACTACGGAGATGCACCTCCACTTTTTTGCATATTTTTTAACCCATTGTAACTTATGTCATATATGGCTCTCAGCCATCACATAGTATCCCTCATGTGAAATCTGGTATTTGTGATGCTAGCTACTAGGTAAAGTTCAGTATTAATGGATTGAAAGAATCTTCTTGAGCTGAAATCATATTCTGGTTGCCTTAAAGATTAAGTTACTTTATCGCTAATTACACATGACAGATACTATGTAGAAATGACATTTCATAATACTATATTCCAATTAATTTAAAAACATGTTGCTTCTGTTTATCTGTTTCCTTTTTTTTCTGGGAACATAATTGCCCTAATGAAATAAAGAATGGCTTTTATAAATAAAATAAAAATGGCTTTCTGAAAGATTATAAAATGATATTCAGTAGGAAAATAGTTATGAAGTTTAGTTCACAATGAATAAAATACAGTTCCATGAAAAGTACTGGAAGAGTTCATGCTAGAAAAGACTATATGGAAATGATGAAAAAAAATCTCTTTTCAAATTCTCCCCTTATAAAATGGAAAAATTCCTTGTGTAAAAATCTTAATATGCAGTAACAAAAAAAAAATGGGGAAATGGTGATAAAGAAGAAAAAGTAGGATAAATTTGGTGTATCCTAAACTAGGATTCCAGGTTTTAATGGAAGATATTAAGATGGTTTCTGTGATTTATTTACTATGGTCTTAATCTAGACTGCCCACTGCTCTATATTACATACATTGCATGATACAACAGTCTTCCCATAGTTATACCATTACTGTATCATTATCAATATAGATAAAAAGCAGCCTTGGCTAACAGTTGCTATATAAATTATGTGGCTGGCTGGCTGGATAGATGTTAGGTTTACACAGAAGTGGTTCACAAAGTGTGTTGATAAAGAGTGAAGCACCCTTCCTCAATGCATCAGAGCACCATCATTCTTTCAAGGTTTACATTGCTCATTTCCAAGACTGTATCTAATTTTCTGCCTCTGCGTGCAGATACAGCTCTCCTATTGGGGACCATCAGGAAAGTATAATACCTCCTTAGGCACAGCAAACCCAGAATGTTGTTGACAGTCTTCAAACAGGCCAACATTACTTTCAAAATGCACAGTAGCTTTGAGGCTACTATAGTAGGAATAGTGCTTTGCTTATGTTAACACAGTTGGTCAAGATCTTTGTTCAACCCTACATGTATTACCAGGATACCTATGTTACTGAAACATTAGGACAGTCTTTCTATTTATACCGTATTTTTCCATCTATAAGATGCACCCTTGTATAAGACGCCCCCCAATTACTGGTACTTCTCGGTACCATCACACAAGGGAGGCGACTTCCTCCAATCAGATGGTGCTCTGCGGGCTTAGTCCCGCCTACCCCCTCAGCCGTCAATCACTGTACTGAGGCGGCTTCCCAGGGCCTCTTGTGGCTTCAGCCCGCGCTGGTGAAAAATGGGTCATAGAAGGCGGCTACAGTGGGACGAGCGGCATCCTTGGGGCAGCGTGATCCTCCAGCACCAGACGGCATCTCGGGCCAGCTTTCTCCCCATTCAGGCGGCATCTCGGGCCAGTGATATCCTCCTGCACCAGGCAGCATGGCAGCAACATGTAAAGAACCCACACAGGCATGCTCTGGACTACGGAGGTTACCATTATTTTTTCGTGATTAAGACGCTGCATTTGTATAAGACGCACCTGATTTTTGAACAGGGTGTTTGCAGGAAAAAATAGCGTCTTATACATGGAAAAATACGGTAGTTAAGATAATTCAGCCATCCTGCCTTGCGAAATGATGGACGTCAATGGATCATCAAGAGTTTGGCTTGATATTTTTCCTGTAATTGGGTTAATTTAATAAATGATTTTAGGAAATGAACACTTATTTATAGCACACAAATGTAGGTGATTACTGCATCTTTTATTATTTTAATTATATTTTTCTTCTTCTAAAAGCTCAGGCTTGAAGAGAACTGAGTTTAGCATGAAGCTGCCCTAAAAAAGGCAAAGTTGGTGCCCTCCCACAGCTTTTTTAAAAAAATGCAGGAGATTGGTTAAGATTTGGAATGGAATGCCTTTAATCACACCCATCCTTACCATCAGACTTTGTAACAACAGTTACAAAGGTCTGAAATCATTCAATTAAAATGTAGGCATTCTAAGCCTGGTTCATTGGTGTGATTTGGGGATGCAGGGAAGCCACTTGTGGACTATGGCTTGCCCATTCCCACTTTAACAGTTCAGACTTGTTTGTTATGGGCAAAAATATTAGCTAATTTTATTTTATAAAATATAATTCCATAAAACAAAAATATATTAAGCTTAAAAATGCATTACAATCATAGATGGAAAATTTAGTGTCTATTAAAGCCATTATATGTTAACCCAACTGCTTTAATTTTATTTACTTTCCATTGGAACAATTGGGATTTCTTGTGTAACCAGTCTCATTAATTTCACTGGAATTTAGCTTTCTCTGGCTCCAATCCATTGAGAATAAAGGGAAGCAATTCCCAGTAAGCCAGAAATACAACGACCTTTTCACTTCTTTCTGCTGGTTGTAAATAAACCCCAGTTGGTTTCCTTTATATTTTAAAAGTTTGTTGCTGCATTATTTCACATTTAGGATTGTTCTTTAAGAGAGAAGATTATTGGAACTATACTCCTAACAGTTTTGGTTGCCTAAGGAGGCTATCAAACTAAATATTTTTTGCTATTGCTATCAGTAAATTGGCTGATTAATTGCCCATTATTATGTACAACATTTTGATTTTGAACAGTTTGTTTTGTTTTAATGCTTACAAAATGTGGCTTAGTTAACTGTAGAAATATAAAAATCAGATTACAATGAAGCAGTATCTATGAACACAAATCTGATTTCAGACAGATTTTGATGTGTAAAGGAAACTGCTTATTCCTGGTTTTCTAGTACATTTTTTTATTATGAGTGAGAAACCTAACCTCTTATGAAGGAGTAACAACTGATAGTACTTTATTTAATGGAGGATGAGGACAAACAACAGGTACTATGATGTATTCCCCTGTTAAATCCACTACATCAGTATAGAAACAATGAATGTTCCGTACTTTTTTTCAACTTTCTATGGCTTGATTTCCTTTTAATGAGCTCATATTTCAGCCAGTACAAGTAAACCAATGAGGTAATTTCTCCCAAGTTGGGTATGAAGTAGTTTTTAATGCTTGTAGGTAATAAGAATACTGCATACATAATTAATTAGATTTATCATGGGCAAAAACAGCCAGTGGAATTTTGCAATTCCACATTAGAAATACGATGGGCATATATAAATTCTTCAGAAAGGCACTGGATGGGATAAATATGACATTTTCTGTTTTCTAGTTTTCATTTCTCTGCTACTTTGTTAAATACATTTCTAAATCAAGGACGGTGTGGATGGTGCTTCATGCCCCTCTGGTTGTTTTTGACCTCTATAACTATTAACTCTGGCTACCATTGCCAATGGAAAGGAAGTATAGGAACTGCAGTTTGAGAATAACTGAACTGTAACACATAGTCAGTTCCTGCCCAAAACATGATTATGTTGATAAAATAAAACTTCTAGTATGGCAGATTAAAAGACAAAAGTTGAAAAGTATTCATACTGGTGGTAGCCTAGATCATTGCATGAAGAGAAACCTCTGGAGAATGTTCACCTATTTTGCAAATATAGTATTTGCTTTTCATGAGTATTCCGAAGGACTGAGTTGAGTTTCCTGGTGATGGCTCTTGTTTTGTTTAGTTAGATCTTTGAAGTATGAAATCATAACATCTCTAAGCTTGAAGTTTGGTTATAAACAATAAAGCAATGATCTCAACAGTTTAGCATTTATATTAATACATTTTGCCAATTTGAAGCTGCAGAAAAGTTCTGTTAAAGAACCTTAATAGAATTTCAATGTGTCATTGATAAATTTTAAAACCTGCTTATTCACCAAATGTCAGGATTAAATTGATAGTTTTACAAACCATTTTCTGTTCAATTTGAGAGACATTATGGAGAACATTGTTAGTTAATCTTAAGCTATCTATTTTATGTATACTTTATCCTATATACTTATATTGTGTGTTTGTGTGTGTGTGTATGTATATATATAGAAAGAATACTTTAGTTAACTAGAGTAATTTTTGTTGAGTGGGTGCTGTTAGGTGAACTGAAAAAATAGATGACATCACAGGAAACCCGAGACATACCTATTTTTTAAAAAAATATGTAGATTGTTATATATTTTCCAAATGAAATATGTAAATATAGCTTTTGAATTTAGTATATTCTCTTAGTCTTTAAAAATAGTTCCTTTCTATTTTGATAGATCATTAAAATATTAGGTAAAAATTGTCAAGAAATAATGGTGTGCCTTACATGGCAATTAAAGTGTTTTCACTGTTGAAAGGGCTTGTTTTACAAGAAAACAGTTCATTAAGAATATTTTAATGAGGCAAGCTGTGATCCGTATGAGATTTTATATAGTGGTCAGTGTTCTTATTCCAAGACGTTATCTCTACTGGAGCAAGGGAATTCTTTAAAACCTCTGATAGCATTGGTGCCACATAAAATCATGCTTGAAAATTATGTATACTCAGCTGAAATTTCAATCAATGGAAGGAATTTGATTTGTATTTTTTCAGTTATGTTTTTCACTCTCTTTCATTTTTTAAAATAATCTTTTAAAAATTAAATTAATATAGAATATTTGCGTAGTGAATTTTATTGGCACATAAAATAGCAATTGTACCACCAAGCTGTGCATGCTTATTATTGCACATTAACACAAATATCTTGATACCGCCTTTCTCTTTCCTGCCATTGAAAACCTTTTGGTTAATATTCTTTTTGTAATATTTTAAAGAATTAGATAATTTTTTAAAATTAAAAAAATAATTTTCACACATTAAGTGCTTCATCTTAAATATCTCCCTCTTAAGCACATCGTTCCCTCCCCCCCCCGCTATACATGCTTTCGACTGGATTTTTCTTTTTATACTTTGTAGTAATTTTTAGAAAAGTCCTTTCTAGTGCAGTTTACGATGACGATATTTTCCTGCTTTTTCTTTTGCTGTGTTGGCACAGGCATTGTGCTTATTCTGTTGCAAGTGGTTCCAGTATTTGATCAGTTCGCTAGGCTGGAACTGATGGGAGGTAATTAGATGACTATATTTACAGCTGGAATAAGAAACCCGCCAGTGATTGAAGACAAACTCATTAGGTGGGGGCATTGGGTCAATTCTCAGTTTGGCAAGACAGATGCCTACATATACATCTTCTAAATGCAACCGTCTGATACTCAGTGAAACCTTAAAAATTCTTTCCGCTAAATCTCCAGAAAACACATAGCCAGTTCCAGAGCAGAATACAGGATAGCGTTCGCTTGGATACAGATCAGGTGGCATGTACCACTTACTGTCTTTGTTCCGATTAGGTGCATACCCCCTCATTAGGTAGCCAGTAAAGTATTTTTGCCGGGGAGGCAGTTCTGGCTTCAAAAGCTTATGTATTAAATACTCCGTATTTACAAACATGTCACTGTCAGTTTTCATAACATATGGAACGTTTGGGCAGTAGGTGGCCACCCAGTTCATCCCCATGAGTGTTTTAATTGTTAAGTTGTAATAAGTATCCAAGTATTCTTGTTGGATAATATCATGGTATTGCCTGCTTTCTTCTAGGATGGCTTGCTGAAGGTATCCATTTAATTTAATACTTAAACCTAGCAAAAAAATCCGAACTATTTGAATCCCAGGTGCCAGGCTTTCATTCCCCCAGGTTTGCCTGATAGCTTGCCGAGGTTCCACCTGGCCTGGTTCTGCAGCTATAAGAAGTATTAGGAACGGACTTGATTCCTGGCATTTTTCAGGCTCATTGATGATGTATTTAAAATGATATGTAGCTGGATGCCCAGTTCCTTTTGCATTGTATATACTCCCATTAGCACTGAGCGTGTTCTCTAAACCAGTAACTCCCTGAGGTGACACTCCTGTATCATTGGAATTAATCATCTGTGGCCTCAGGGTTTGAGGGACTGCATCTTTCCAAATGGTCCTTAAAGAGCTGTGGTTTGTTTCACTTTTTGTTGATCTAAATCCCCGTGTAGTATATGCCACAGGGTTTTCTTTGTATCCAACTCTCCCAGGCAGCCAATCATGGTGATTAAAAAACAGAAATATAGCAAAAAGGAACACAAGAGAGAGTAGACCAATGAAGTGTGTGCGAAAGAGAGACCGTTTGGTATTCCAGGTCATCTTGGCAAAGCAGCAATGCCGCCTTCTCCACTGAAGCATGTTGTAAGTTTCCAATAATGGATATGAGAATGATTGAAGGAAATGCTTTCTTTGTTGGGATCCACTGCTATTTCATGGAATTCATCTTGCGTCTTTTATAGGCAGATGGCTAGTGACTGGCGAGCTCTGCAAAAATCAAATGAGATTTAAGTGAATAGCTTTTCAAAGGTTGCTTTCATTTTATAAGGAACATATGAAAAAGAAGAGGGTTTTTTTTTAACAGAAAGAGGAAACAATGTTAGTAACTTATGCACTACTGTTAAATTTTCAAATTATTTCTTATTTATTGGTTTGGCATCCAAACCATCTTGGTTATTTATTCCCTTTTTACAGTTGATAAGTTAGTTCCCAAATTTTCTTGATTACTTCTAAGCCCTGCAGGTTTTGAACTCATATTCTTCAAATCCATACCCAATACTTGCCCAATTTGCTGTTCTTAAGCTTTTGATTTGTGCAATCTGTTTTAAAAGCTATAAGAGTAAATATGGCACCGATACAAAAGAAGATTATGTGCCTGTGGTTTTAGAACTTTCTATCTTCAAGAATCCCTTTTTTATCTGCCACTGAAGTTCTTGGGTATAGCTCTTGGGTATAGTTCTTGTTACTTTTTTTTTAAAGTACTTTCTAATAACGGGGTTGCTACAATCCCATATACTTACTTATTGGGATATATGTTTTAAAATAGGTTTGCTTGGAGCAAGATGATTAATGACTTGAGTCAAACCAACATACGGGTTCTCGGTAAAGATCAAATATAAAGAACTTGATCCCCAATGGCAGGAGTATGTGAATTAATTAAAGCTAATTTGAATGCATTACTAGTATGATTCACAGTATCTAGTCTCAGTGTCTCTTGGGAAATTGTCATACATTGATAGAGGGGCAGTCGTAAATGATTGATTATAGCAGAGTTCTGTTAGTCACAGTATGTTGCTTGGCTTGTTTCCATTGGCCCCTCCTGTGTCCAGAAAGTCAGTGAGAATATGCACTTTTTAAAATTAATTTTCAGGATGCAGATAACTCACTTAAATATCCTTCAGAACCAACAAATATTGAACATTTTGATTCATAAGTGGTTTTAATCCTTTTAAATGTGCTTAAAAAGTTATAATAGAGTTGGATATTATTTTCTTTACATGATTATATTATACTCAAAAAACCACATTAAATAACACTTCCGCTTCTAAAAACTGTTGCAATTCATTTGGAATTTCAGCTGTGTACTTGCACATACAGACCCATTCCCTATGCACTCTAGTATTTCCTAGAAATAAATCAGTCTTCGTAGAAAATATATACATATCAGATACTATAAGCAATATTTAAATATTATTGGTAAGTCATAACTAAAATTTTATAAAACATTTCTCACTATTACTTCATTTTTGTATTCTAGAATAAAGGTAATACGGAAGTTTCATGATACTGCATATTAAAACTCAAATATTATCCTCAACTGAGCCTTTTTGAACACAATGCAAATTAATTTGTGATTCTACACATCACCTTTCTTATTTGTTTTAAATGCTGGGGCTCTGAGCAGGAGTAAAAATCATATGTACATTTAATAATAATAATACTTTTTAAAATGTAAATTTACACTATAATTAATGACTTCGCTGCCTCTTAAAGCCTATTTTGACTTTTTTTTTTCATTTAAAAGAGTACTGTTTTGCATGGATGGCATATTCAATGTCAGTTTCTCATTTTAAAAATGTGATTGAGAGGGATTATGATGTTAAATTGGCCTTAAACATGGTGTTACCTCAAATAGGAACTTAAATATACAGTAGCAAAACCAGTTGGAAATAAATGGGAATGCAGTCTTTTAATTTTTCTAGTAGACATTAAGGAAAATTCAGTACAGTATGGAATATATGTCAAATTTTTTGGTATCTCAAAAGAAGTATTTTCTGTCATTCAGAACAAAAGCTCCAGTTAATCATACTAACTACCACTAGGAGGAGCAAGTAGTAGGCTTAGCTTTGAATTGTAGGTTGCTGTACATCTTTGTAGAACTTATACCATCCTTGAGCTATAAATTAAAATTCTCAAAACTGTTTTCTCTGGAACAATATTCTATTTAACTAGCCCCTTTGAACTTGAAAGGTAAACATCCACAAAAGCCCTGGATCAATTCTAACATTATATTTTAATAATTTCTGATTTATAATTTACATTTTTAATTTAAAAATTAATACATTAAAATCACCTTTTTGGATGATTTGTTTGTATATTAATATGTATTAATTTCTTGAGATAGTTAACTGGTGCAACTATGTGGAGGACACCGTAAAGACTTCCTCTAAACTATGCCTTTTTAGAATTAGATTTTATTTGAACTAAGTCTCCTGTATTTAAGTATTTAAATATGATATTTATTCATTACAGCCACATCCTTAGTACACTTAATGTGCACAGAAAAGGACAATCTTTTGTTCTTAAAAGCATATGTCACTCAATTATATTATAAGGTGATTTAAACATTAATTGATATATTACATTATATCCAGTCAAATAATACATAAAATACTTAACATAATCCTAGCTGAAAACAATTACATTGGTTTTGTAAGAAAATTAGCAATTATATCAGTTACTTAATATTTTTGCATGTATCATGTTACAATTTTGTAACAAGGGAGGGCACTTATTTTAAGATTTAATATGCCTACAATGTAGTTAGTATAATGTGTCAAGATACATAGATGCATGTACATTTTAAAGTTGGTTTCTCCGCAGAATGCAAAATGTTTACTAGTTTAGGATGCAAAACACTGTGTGGCATCACATGCACTCTGGATCTTTCTCAGTTTCAAGCATCCCCAAAGCCACTCTTGAGGGTCAGGAAACTACATGGCACTGAGATAAACAAGAATGGAACTGTGAAAGCTAGTGCTTGCTCTCAGATCATAAATGGGCCACTTTGGATCATGGCCTACATTAAAAAGCTATGCTGAATGCCTGCTCGAGTTTCAGGTGCTCAGCTCAGATTGAATACTAAATTGATGTTGTTTTGTTTTGGTTATGGACTTGCATATTTAAGTTGCCCATAATTTATTTTTATCTCTTGAGAGCTCCAGTCAGTAATCAGAATATTTGAGAGGGAAATAAGGAAAAATGAAATTTGATCTATTAAGCAGGGCAATTTTTTTTAATGTCTGTATTAAATAGGGCCTGATATTAGTTTTGACATACCTGCATTGAGACTTACCAGGTGGGGGAATCTTCATTAGTCATTTTAAAATCCTAATCATTTAAATAAAAATCCATGGAATGTAAAGCAACTTATTTTTTGACTAAGGGTTTTTAAACATTATACATGATAGATATTTCAAAATACATGTTCTCAGGCTGTTTATTCTATTCTTGTAATTTACCTCAGATTTTGTCCTATTATTCTCTCAAAACCAGATTTATCCATTTTTTTCTATATTATTATACACATTTATGCTTAATAGTTGTTAATGATTTAGTATTAGTTGTTGGCTCGGGTTTTGGAAGAGAAGGACTCAAGCAGTAAAGCAGTATTAAAATTGCAATAGATTGAGGTCTTCAATTTTTATTGCAGATAAGTAACCTGTGTTTTTTCCAATAAGCATTTCAAACAAAACCATCAAGTTAAATTGATTGTAAATGCTGGCAATTTAGTTGTTTAATAACAGCTTTTTATTACTATACAGCCCAAAACATCACATGCTACTCAAAACTTGGGATGATGTGATATATACCCCCATCTTGAAGGAAACAGTATATTGATACTTCCTTCTGAGAATTCTGATGGTTATTGATATTTCTACCCAGTTGATCCTGACGCTCAAATCCTAAATCACTATCCTTTTCTTTGGAGCCCTTTTATAGGATTGTGTATGTCAAATCAGGTGTGGCTGCTAATAATAATCAGATGGCACCGGGTGTTAGGGGCTGAGGGAGTGAATCAAACCTTGAAAGGTTGAAGATGCTATTGAACTTCCTGGACTGCCTAAGTCTGCTCTGATGGTTTTCAGAATATGTCACATAATAGCTGTGTTACTAGTGTTACTCAAACACTAGTAAGAGTTAAATTGTTCCTAGTTTGATTACCTGATATTTTTTAAGACAGAGAGGATGAAGGAGATTTTTTTATATAACCCTGTTATTGCTATTAGTCTTTCCTCACCTGTCTGTCTCATTTTTCTAATCTCCCCAGTAGACTACAGGTAAGGGTTTTCTCAACAAGCACATTTCAATCCAGTCACATTTTTATCAGCTGTGCACACAAAAAGCCCTGCGTATATATACATTATATAAATATATACATTAACACAGTTAATTATCCATGGAAGCATTAACTCTGACTTCTAGGTGAGTGGATGACAATGCTCTCTATTCTGTTAAGAAATCATGCACTTGAATGAAATATCATACAATGATTTGACATACCTTCCTTGTTCAGGCCATTTGTATCATGAAATGATTATGCCCACTGCAAGTAGTTTTGGCACACCATCCCTTCAGTCAAAAAGATGCTATCAGCCATGCTTTCATCTCCCTCCCCCCAACAGCCTGCTGCCCGAGACTGCTTTTCAAGGTGTCCACTGTGTCCATCTGTATGCTTCCTGCTCCGCTTCCTTCCCTGATCACCAATCTGCTTGTCTTGATTTTTCTGTGGTCATCTCTCAAGAGACGGAAGCAGCACTTCTAGTTTCCATCCTCGCAGACATTGTCTGCTGCTGCTGACAAAAGAAGCATTGAAGCTTTTACAGTTGGTGGTTCCCTTCTTGGACAATGCAGTGCTGTGTTCTCTCTTCAGTATCCATATTTCTAGTGGCGATGTGAGGCAAAGCAGCAAGAACTAGCTAGAATCAGGAGCTGCTCTCCGGCATTTGATAATAAGATTTAGCCCACTTTCTTCATTGTTGCTAGGCAGTAACCCAAAAGGATGAGTTGAAAGATGTGAGGAAGAAAAGGGATTTAGCTGAAGGTTTTGTTCACAAAAATCCAATCCGTAGTTCCTCAGCTGCTGCACAGGAAGGCAGCAGTTTAAATGTGGGCTTTTGACAGATGCTGTCTTCTGACAGAGCAGAATTTCACGTCATTGCTTGCCTATGTCCCACGTGACAGTTTGCATTCATTCGGACTAAATCTGAAAGCAGCCAGAGAGCTTACTGCTTTTGCTTCTCTTCAACAGACGATACACACATCCAGCATAGCGTTGAATGAATAAAATGAGAGATAATGGGGGATTGATGAGATCAGTGTGTTTTCCTCAATTGCCTTCCTCTATTTTTAGTGCTATACATTGCCACTTCCTAAATGTGTCTTAATGTCAGATATTAGTTTATCTTAATCCAAACAGATTTCTGCATTATATAAATGCAAACTCTTTACTATTGACATTTTCAGAAGCTACCTTGAGATTTTTATAAATTATGTTGAGGTAAATTTATCTGCTTATACTAGACACATGCCTTACTTTGAAAACAGTTTCTGCCAGTTTGAACTTCACCATATTTTAAATATATAAAACAATTACATCATCAGGGTAATAATTTTGATACCCATTTCTTTAAAAAAAATGAGGCCAAAGGTTTAATTGGTGAAGCATTTTATTTCCATGTGGTTAAAAAGCACTTGAAGAATTCCATTAGTCAGGCTTGAGTACAAAAGCATCATTGTTTTTATGCACATCTGAGAGGGGGGCAAATGATGTCGTTTGCATCATGATGTTATTGCAACAATAATATATTTGTGCTGTAAGCATTATTGTGATTTCTACTGGATTCCTTCATCTCAACTGAGATTAAAAGACACATTGACTTTGATAGGGAGATATAACCTTCTTGACATGCAGTGCTTATAGCTTTGTTTTCTATGAATTTATTTCTATTTCCTTTGTATTAGAGTTATTACTCTTGATAATAAAATAATTTTAACTGTGCATTGTGTAAATACATTTTTTTTAAAAGGCTTTCCAAAATCTCCTGCCATTCAACTCCATAGGATGATCCATGGTTTGTAATGCAGTTTGAAGGAGAAAGGCTTTTTCAGCTCTTCTATTTAAGATTGGCATCATGTTAAACATTTGTAAATATTAGAGGTTAAACATTTTTAGCAATTAGATTCTCATTCATTTTCTTTCCAAGCTAAAAAAATCCCCAAATGTAATTGTCTGTGACTTTAGGATTCTTTTGTGAAGGAATTTGTCAAAACCATTTTGCAAATCCAAATAAACAGAATATTATTGCCAGAATATTGTTTTACCCATTTATTGACATTCTCCAAAGCTTTAAAAGATTATAAATTCAAGACTCAACTTTTTCAGAAGCCACTTCTATTCATTTTTTTTTTTTAAAGAAAAAGAATAGGTCTGGTACTTTTTAAAATTGAATAATGCTTTTGATCAGCGTACCCTGGAGAGAGATTTAAATAACAGATTTATAATTTCCTTGATCTTTCTCCTCTCCTGATCACTTTTTTTTTAAAAAAATGACTTTGTTTTGGCTACTCACTGCAGAGACTGGCATTAGAAATAAATTAATCTGTTTTCCTCTACTTCTACTTCTTCTTTATGTATTTTGTCTGTTCTGCATTATGAATGCTGGTGTAGTGGTTAAGGAGAATGAGGAGATCCAGGGCTAATCTACCTCAGCTCAGAAATCCACTGAGTGATTTTGGACCAGTCATTCCTAGTCCTTACAAACCTTACGAGTTTGTTGTTGTAGGGAAAATTAGGAGGAAGTAATTTGTGCACCACCATGAGCCCTCTGGATGAGGTGTGATATAAATATAATAATTCATGCTAAAAATTAGAGAAATATATATTCTTCTTCTATAGGGTGTCCAAGCTTAAGAATCAATTCTATGTAATTGAGCCAATGGAGTGGTTGAAGTGAACTCCTGGATTATGATGGTTATTCTGGATAATCACTCTCTTCTGATTTCATATCAGGTACATATTATGGATAATATCTTTAGAACTCAGACAGCCTGTACCCATTTAGTCATTGTTTCAGAGATATTTCCTTACCAAAGAGGGGGGGGAAACAGAATGACTATAGGTGGGCAAAACAGCAGTGGGAGAGGGAGAAAGCCAATTTCCTTCTGGCTTCTGTATTGAGTTTCCTTGTGGAAAGCTGTCAGGAAGCATCAGAAAGCCACCTTTACTCCCTCAAGCAGCCACAACTTTCTCAGATTTTATTCCCTTTGGAATCATGGATTTCAGAATTTGGACAGTTCTGTAAGTAAGTCCATTTGAGATACCTTGGTTCAAAAATTGTTGCACCATTTTGCCTCATTAAAGATTATGGGAACAAAAGTTTTAATAGTATATGGATTGCTGTTACTAGAAAGGTAAATGTAAATGCTAAAAGGACATATTTAACACCTTTGTGGAAATATAACCATGGATATATGTATCCAAACTATGTGAAATTTTCAGGAATCAAAAGTATTGTCAGCTGCCCAGATTCACCTCAACAATGAGATGGCCGGCAAAGAAATTTAATTAATTAATTAAATGGCAGAGTATGTATGCTGGATTTCATCAACGTCACAAAATGATCACATCAGATCACAAAATGAAGTGAGATAATTCAGAATAGATGTTCATTTTTCCAAAGTGGAACTAAACCATCTGAACCCACTGTGTGCTAATTCTCACAAGCTCCATTCCTTTCTCCAAGGTCCATCATATTGAGAAAATTAATAAGGAACTATGAGAGGAGGGGAGGCTATACTCATGTGTATCTGTCTAAAATTTCATATGATTTTTTTTTTTGCCAATAGTTAGCTGTACAAATTCTATCACATCCTGCCCTAAAATAACATTCTGGATCATTAAAAAAAAAAATCAGCATTGGCAACAGCACTCCAGCTGTCATCCTAGTTTACCCATTTACTCAATGTGATCCAGGCACTAGCCTAATAGCACATTGGCCTGGAACAAAGAATATTTTTTCTCAGTTTTGTTCAGTTGATCCAATAGGAATCCACTGTCTAATTACTTGAACACCTGCATCTTGGTTTGTAGACTTTTCAGTTTGTATGTCCATGGTAACTCTTCTCAAAAGTTGTTTTGTTTGTTTATACAGTTTTTTAATGGTTCTTGTCCTATTCTGACCTTTGGCTATTTCGTCATGTTTTATTATATTTTATGACCTATTTCCACCCACCCGCACATTGATAAACCTAAGAAAAAATTGTTCTCACATATACCTTTCCCCAGAATTAATTTATGAAGTGGTTCTGCCCCATTTTCTTCTGATACCATGTCTGATACATCTCTATCCTTTCATACTTAGTTTGTTTCAAAATAACCTAATTCACCTGTTTTTCCACATTAATGTTGCTAATATGCAGCCTAACTATAGCGGACACTCCAGTACTATCTATTTCACTGTTAAGAAGGTGTAAAATAATCTGCAATCATGTTAAGCAAATAAGTCAACTTACAGCACAATTTCCTGTATCTTTTGTCATATACAGTACCAAGAGTCTACCATCCCCAGTAAAATATATTTGATTCAAGATGATACCTCTGATTGTTCTTTTCCCAAAGATTGTTTTCCCTTTTTGGAATGACACTGTTCTTTACTGATACATTCTTTGTGACTACAGAGGAACTATCAACCTGAAAATGGAATCTGTCTGTTGCATCTTCAAAATTTGTTGTACATAAACTTCTCTGTCCTTTTAGCCTTTCCAGTTCTCCAAGGAACAGAGGCTCTTTGCAGATTCATTTCAGCACCTTCTAAGGAAAGGTCAAACACACTTTGTTTCTGATGTTGGCAAAGACAGGAATAAACAGTAGAGCCATATTAATAATGACAAACCTGTATTGTTAAGGTTAGTAATAAAATGAATCTGGTAGTAATCCAATAATGCAGAATTGTGGAGAAGAGGGTTGCTATTTATAACCAAGTACTACAAATATAAGATTAGTATCTAGTGTCTGTGTATGACTTAAAGCAGTGATGGCGAACCTTTTAGAGACCGAGTGCCCAAACTGCAACCCAAAACACACTTATGCATTGTCGGGTGCCGGGTGGGTGTGGCCCATTGGGTGGGCATGGCTGCGGTGGTAACGGCAGACTGGGTGGGACTAAAAAGTTCAATCAATCAATTCCAACTTTGCAAGATCTTTTTTTTCCTGCGAGAAGTTGAAATTGACTGATTGAACCTTTTTTTTTTTTTTGCACACGGCGGAGGCCTAAAGCGAAAAGGTTTTATAAAACCCAGCTGAAGGCCTAAGACTGGGGCGACAGCACGCGTGCCCACAGAGAGGGCTCTGAGTGCCGCCTCTGGCACCCGTGCCATAGGTTCGCCACCACTGACTTAAAGTGTCTTGTTTCGTATAGATCTAGCTACTTCAGTCATGAGCTTTTCATTCAGAAGAAACCTATCTTCTGAACATGTGAATAAATAGATGCTTAATTCTTCCTTATATTTTGCAATAATAGTAATAAATTATAGTGTTAATTTCAGGTTTTCATCATACCAGAGACACTTAAATCAAAATGCTGTGTATATTTCTAGTTTTTCATTTCCCTTCAGTTTAAATTCTAACACCCTAGCTCCTATTAACGGAGAGGAATGTTGAAAACCATGAAGTGGCAAAGGTTGTGGAAAAGGTTTTTCATGCTTTTAATAATCCTTGAGATCAGTTGTTATCCCAAATGTATAGCAGAAATACATTTTAATATACTTCATTGTCAGACTTCAAAAAAAAATGAGTACAAATTATGAGACATAGTTTATATTAAATATACATGAACTGAGAGTTGAAATTTCTTTTGTGACAAATATTTGAGGGGAATATTGCTAAAAGAACACTGTTAAGATTAGGCATTTAAATAAGCTACATATTTTTATTATTTAATTATTTTGTTGAGAAAAGCACTATTCTCATCTTTCTAACCTTATCAACAAATTGTATGAAAAGCATGACCAATGCATAGATTGTCCTACTTTCTTTTTTGAATTCACAGACTGTTAGTCTTTCTTGTATGAAGTTTGTTAAAGTGCTAAAAATCCAAGGCTTTGCTGATTTGTGAAGAATGGCTTCCATTAAGTATATTTCCTAGAAATAGTTTAAAATACGGTCAAAAATTTATTCCTGCTAATAGCCAAAAGACAATGTGTCCTGTTTTAGAGATATTCAGATATCTTGAACAGTAGTCAGAGTAGTCATTGCCTCAAAATTTATAGTAGCTCTGAGGTTTCATTAAATAGATTTCTGAATGAAACTTCATAGTGTATGTCTATATACACCATATTTTTATTGAAAATTCAAACTGTAGTAGTTACTAAAATAACAATCTTTTTGGCATTTACGTTTGTATCCTTAAATAGGCAAACTATTATTTTAGAGTTTAATACAACTATAGAGGAAATAGGGGAAAAAATCTGAAAAACAACTGCATAGTCATAAATATGACCAAACAATTGAATAGATGGGCCTAATGCAAGCTTTCTACTAAAGCACACCTTGAATGGATTAGGATTTCCTTCCATCAGTGTAGATCATTGCACAGGTACAGCTATGCTGTACTATGTGGATTAGTAATGTATTGCAATATTAATTAGATACCGAGACTATTGTGAGTGAAAGCTATAAACTACAATAAATTTCCACCCTAGTAAATTACTTGATTAAAAGAGTACTTGGCAGGAGTAGGAATACCTGCCTTCTGACCTGGGCATGGCTTTTTGTTCTGCTTTGTTTCCAGATTTATGGTGTGAGGGATGTATGTTTTCAGGGGGAGGGAATTGTGCTTTGTTAAGGCCAAGACCATTAGAACTTTCTTTGATGTGGGCAAGAAGAATCGACTGAAGTTTGTTCATATTATGATTCTAGCTCAGATGCAAGAAAAATTGTCTTCTTCTGAGCAGCTGTTATCTGAGTAGAATTCAGAACCTGCATCGACAATTGGGCACATGAGTTGAGCTTGTTCCTTTGCTCAAGGGTGGAATTATGTGTGAAATTCTTCCCTACTGAGATCAGAGAGACCTTTATTGAAACATGCTTGCAATTCATATTTTTATTATATAAAGGGATTGGAAATTGTATGATTGAAAAGCTGTACATAAACAGTCTTTTCAGGGTTTTTTCTTTTGGTATTTCAGGAAAAAATGAATCATCAACTTGCAACATATTCAGTTTAGCAAATCTGATATCTATTACTTTATTTACAGGGCACTTTAAATACCATTCTACTTTTAAAAAGAGCCACAAGTTAATTGTTTGAACATAAAAGGAATTAGTTTAGTGTGGTGATTAAACCTAGAAATCAGGATATTGTGAGTTCTAGTCCCACTTTAGGCATGAAAGTATCTGAGTGACTTTGAGTCAGTGACCTTCTGTCGACCCAATTCATTTTGCAGAATTGTTGTGTGGAAAATAGGAGGAAGAAGGAATAGTATGTATGTTTGCCATCTTGATTACTTATAAAGTAATAGGATGGAATTAAAACGTATAAATAAGTAGACATCTTCTATCCATAGGGAAAAAAATAATGTGAACTAGTAGTTCAAACTGTACCCATATAGTTTGTGGAAAATATACTAACAAATATTCATGATTTTTATGAACAGTCGATCTCTCTTTGTTAACACTTAGTGTCATTGCTTATATCTGTTGCTCTGTAGCAATGGTATACAATCTGAGATCCGAAGACCTCCACGTTTTTTAATATGATAAGAAAAGAAAGTTGTTAGAACCTATGTTATAAAACTTATTAACTGTGTTTAATATTAATTAAATTTAGAAAGTAAATAAAACTTAGTTTACATCTATTACTATTTTTTTTTAACTGTTACTCAAAGATCTTGTGAGACCCATGGCCTATAAAATGTTCTACACACCAGATGTACAATTGGTCTGAACAATGCTGAAGTGTTAAAACTAATGTTAACTACAGTGGGGGAAAAAGCTAAGGAGGTAAAGAGGCAGCAACCACTGTAAAGAGTTCCTCTGAAAAAAATACTTCTTTATCACTGTATTTTTAACCTATTGTTTTAAACACGGGTAGTCCTCAACTTATAACCATTTGTTTCGTGATCGTTTGAAGTTACAACAATACTGGGAAAAAGTGACTTATGACCGGTTTTCACACTTACAACCATTGTAGCATCCCCATTGTCATGTGATCAAAATTCAGCTCCTTGACAACTGGTGTGTATTTATGACAGTTGCACTTAACAACTGCATGATTCACTTTGATTCACTTAACAACTGTGACAAAAAAGGTTGTAAAATGGGATACAACTCATTTAACAAATGTTTTCCTTAGCAACAGAAATTTTGGCGCCATTGTGGTTGTAAGTGAGGACTACCTGTACCACTCCTCAGCTTCCTTATTGGAAGCCTCAACATTTAGAAAGGGTTGAGAAACTCCAGGACATCACTAATCATCATGGGAAAAAGAAGGAAGACACAGTGTACACATTCTGCAAGATCAGTTATATCCAAATCTACAAAACAGTTGAAAATTGACAGTTACCTAATGAGCAGGCAGCCAACTCCTGTAAGTATACCTATTCCCTCAGTTCCAGCCAATGGATATGATGCTTTAAAGTGGAATTTACACGCAGAGATCAAAAGCCAACTGCTTATATATCTCTCCTCTTCAATGAAAGAGAACATTTTCCCTTCAGAACACACAGCTACAATCTGCTCAGCAGCTGTACAGTTCTTACTGGATAATGGTGTTGATACTACCCTGATGAACTTAAAGAACAAAACATAACTGACTTTCTAACCAGGCAAAGTTTGCAGATAGCACAAACCTTTGGTTCTCTCTTTGACCTGTTGTCCACAGTTAACATAAGAGTGGACTCCTTAAAAAAGGTCTTTGTAAAACTTACTGAAAACCAGTCAAAAGACCACTCTGCAAAATCACAGGTCTCCTGTATAAAATGTGCCATAAAAGCAGCCAGCCAGGAAGTCATAGGCATCCTTACCCATAGGAAGCAATGATCAGAGAGAACTGACAACGTCCATGAGAAAGGGTAAGAAACAAATCCCCAGTGGTCATGTAATCAAGGGAGACATTTAAATCACAAATACTGTCTAAAGTCTAAACAAATCATTGTAGAAATATTAAATAATAGAACAAATAGATTATGGGAATCAAAAAGAACAATTATCTTTAATTTGGTCACTATTCAGCAAAAAACAGTTGATTGGTTTATAGCAGAGGCTGAGTGGCTTCCATCTACTAAAGGCCAAGAGAGAATTTTACTTATATGTACGCAATGCCTAGTTCCCAGTAAGTGGTTTAAAAGGAAGCCTTTTCTGCATACTTCAATATTTGTAAAACGTGTGCTCTATTTAAAGAATAAATCTGATTTCTCAAGGACATGTTATACCAGTTCTGCCCCTGAAGGAGTACTGCCCAGACAAACAGTTTCTTCTACCTATTGCAAAACAGTACACAAAGTACCTTCTGGGGGACGGGGGGGGGGGGATATGATTAACTCAGACTTAGAACAAGCTGATATTATTAAAAGACTGGAGAGTTTGAAATTCTAATGGCAACATGTAAAGTAGCCAGACATCTAATTGATTTTCTATTACCAAAGTAGTTGCCATTACTTGGAGAAAAGTCTTGTTGGTATGTAGCTCCCCTTCTCTGTAATTCCCCTTCTCTGACCTATGGAATCTAGGTATGCAGATCATCAACATAGAGTCCCCTGGAGCAAATCCAAATTCTTTCTCCCAGCCACCTGTTAAAATAAGACAACGTCCAGAAACTTCAAACAATGAAAACTGGATGCTGCTGATAGACAAAAGGAAGGCATTGACTGCCTAAAATCCTGGGAACCACAACCTGAGCCAGGTGGTGTGCCATACCACATGAGACGGATATTGGGAGGTAAATATAGCCAATAACTTTCATACACTCCAGCCAACCAGGCAAACCTTTGCCCCAGGAACCACAGGAAATCAAAATGGTTACAGTTTAATATATCTTTTATGAGAGTTTAAAAAGTAAACAGGATTCTAGTTTATTTGGGTATCATTTGATTATAGTACAAAATAATTACAAGATTTGTATACACTTTCTTCTAAGAACATGTTTTATAATGCTACATTATAAAACAGTAGATTCTCTTTCCAGCATATAAATACAGTGACAATCTAAAGATGGCCACAAGTGTCACTGTTGCCTTCAATTTTTTTTCAGCAAGTTGAATGCATTGTTCAGAGTCTCATTTCTTGTTACACTGCAAACAAATACAGCTGTGTTTACTATAAAGATTCATGCTGTGGAATAGATCAAATCTTTAGATTAAATCTTTTATTTGGAGATCTTCAAGTCTCTGCCTTCCCTCCATTAATTAACATTTGCCTCCTGTGTGCTAAATCAAACAAAACAAAACTATGTATTAGCAAGGATAGCCTTGTTGTTTTGTAAGTCCTCAAATATATATGTTTCTGTCTTGAAATATTAGTTATATGTATATTTTTAATCTTAGCCTTGCACAAATAAACATTTTAGTATCATTAAGGATTGTTAATTTGTAATGCCTCCTCATCATTAAAGCAAATTAAGCATCCTGGCATTTTATCTTACCTTACTTGGTAACTAGAAAGCACTTAGCAAGTTGGGTTTTTTTCTCCATATTTTAATAGGCATTAATCAAAATATGAAGAGAAGAACAGTGAGTTTGCACATCCATATTTGCTTCCTGTCTCTTAATCATAATATAATTGACATCAGGACACAGTCATAGATTTCTGATGGATAATATCTCCCAAAGCAGCCTACGCAGTCTAGACAATAGTGTGCTGTGAGCAGAGATCAAGGACACTGTGGAAAGTGTTTATGAGAGAAATGGCCAAAATGTTCAACTGTTTCACCAAGTTGAAAAATCCATGAGTGTCTCCAAGGTGGTACAGATTTCTCTTATTTTAGCGGTGGAAACATCATTCCATTTTCAATATAAATTTATTACAATATGTATCCAGCAGGGTTTTTTTAAAAAACCAAATTCTGGACAGCCCTGTGTTTGTAATATTGTTGAAACATCTGTTTTGCATTCTGACTAAAACTAAGGGCAATTTTTTATCATGCATAACTTTTCAGGGCATATAGAAAGTAGTGGATAAATCTTTAGAGTCATAATGTGCTCTGTTAATAATGAAGGAAATATTGGGAAGATCCTGTGACTTGAGGTTTTCTCCTGATTTCATATTACGGAGACTGACAGAAATGAGCAATCCTTATGGAGAGGGACTGCTGTAACTGATCTCCTGTTTGTGACATTTTCACTGGCATCTGGTTAGACTGAATGAAGCCCTTGCAATAGATATTGAAATAAATCTGCATTATATACTAGCTTTCTTACTAAATAATAGCTTTATCTAACTACAAAATACTCTTTTCCTTCCCTGCTTTCTCCCCAAGCTAATATCCTGAGATAGGTCAATTGGTTTGAAAAATTCTTGAACCCTGCTTGTTAGACATAGATTATTATATTTCTCAATACTATTTTGTACCATAGTACACAATATAAGTGTATTTTTGCCTCTTTGGAGTGAAATGAATAGTGAATCAAGGGAAAATTAGTTATTTAATCATGTTCTGTGAAACTGGGTACAAGGAGTGAAATAACAAAGGTGCACTAGAGAGCCACAAAAGCTGCTTCCATATCCTTATAAGAAAAACTGATTGTAACTATTACACATGCTAGTTATATTGATATATTGAGATAGTTTTGAGAATATTCTAAAAATATAATTTTCTATATGTTTTACTGCTTTGTCCCATAAAGATCTAAACAAACAAAAGCCCTATGCTTTCTCAGATGAACATTGGGTTTCTGAGATCTGAAACTTGTCTTACCTTTTTAAAGAAGACAAGCTTGTGAGAAATATATCTGAGCAGCATGTATATATAAAACAGTTTATGCTTTTGGAATATATAGTGCTATAAAATGTTGAAGAGCTATCTCTTAAGTTTCTAGTCATTTGTTTTATCTTCAACTCTTCTCCCCGCGCCTCCCCCCCGCGCGCCCCGTCCTTTTCCTGGTTTTCCTTTATGCTGATCAACAGTCAGCTTTTATTGGTATCCCTTGTTCAGTTTTTCCATTCTCTTTTGAAGTAGAAATACATTCTACTTTTGTGGTGTTGAAGGAGACTAGAAACATTATGCTCAATTTCCTGTTATTTCTATAGAGAAATACCTTCCTGATTGTGACTCTCTTCCTCCTTGCTGCTGGCATAAGCTTCTGTCTAGCTTAGGAGCACTTAGTTGTCACCTCATTCAGTTCATGCAACATTGGCTGAAAGAATAGCCTCAGGCTTCTATTCCTCCTCCCTTCCATAACTCTACTAGTACCATGGAGAAAGAGCTAGATTACTGTGAACTTTGCTAGAAACTGACATTGAATCCCTAATGACAGCAAGAAAGTGTGGTTGCAATTTATGTGGCTGCTTTTGCATCTGAACCAAGAAGAGAGGAAACAAGATTAGATTTTGGATGCCTGTATTACTCTTTCATGAACTCCACCATGAAGTCTTTAGCACTTTTTAAGAGGAATAGACATGTGTTTGTTACATTTATTACATTGATATAGCCACCCATCTTTCAACAAACTCTGGGTGGCTTCCATTTAAAATTTAAAAGATATACAAAATCATTTTAAAACTATAATTTTTAATTTTTTGAATTGATGCATCTAACACAAATGCTGGGAGGACTTACATGTTGCATCTTTTATAATTGATCATTAATGCTGATTATTTTTTAGCTTAAAGTTGACTTTAAAAAACTTGGAAAATATTGCTAGTCATCAGTTAATACGTTGGATTTATATGCAACTGAAGTAGAAATTCCTTGTAATACATTTTCTTA
The DNA here is from genome assembly GCA_023970755.1 of Azemiops feae. Lineage (NCBI taxonomy): Eukaryota > Metazoa > Chordata > Lepidosauria > Squamata > Viperidae > Azemiops > Azemiops feae. Next base: position 970,731 of record JALGBA010003847.1, on the reverse strand, counting down.
AACAAATGTTCTCAGGTTAGTATTGGAGTTCCCTCATGCCCCTGGGACATCATTTTGAAATTATGTTTCATAGCCTCCATGGCAACCGTGGTCTTGTCCCGGGTAATTTCAGATCTAACACATATAGGTTGAGACATGTCGGACTTCTTTATCTCTGACCTACTGGTACAGGACATTGAATTAAATCTTTTGTTCTGACATATCAGTTCTTGACCTAGATGACATTTACTGCCTTCTAAGATCTACTCAGATTCAGATGTAAATCCAACGCCACTTTTCTCAATGATCCAGTGGGCAGTTCTGTTGAGTACCTGGTTGTCTTCTGGAATTGGAAAGTAGTTCAGGCTCTTGACACAACTGCCTCTGAGTTGCCTCTGACAGCTAATTCTCGAGATCATTTTGATTTCTGAGAAACTGTGAGAATAAAGCAACATGATGACATCTGGAACACTGATGGAAGAGAATGAAAAGTGAATCTGATTGAGCAGATATTCAGCCTAGAATGTAGTGATAAGGCCAGAGAAGCATCAGTGTTTCTCCATCATAATTATGTCAGATGGTAACAACCATCCAGTGGCACTGATAAGGCTGCACATTTTCTTTACGTGAAACTATCTTTTTACATAACATTTTACTAGTAGAAATCTTTCTCAGAGTTTTGATTCTAAATGAATTAATAACTGTTGCAGCATCTTGTATTATTAAATGAGATTCCTTTTGGCCTGGAGACTCTGATGAAATTGATAAGACCTGTGGTTTAAACTATGCCTGTCCTTCAGGAAATGGACCAGTGATGATCAATATCTTATTAGAGAAGGAAATTGTGTCAATAGACTTGAAGGAAACTTTTCTATGTTTCCTTCAAGCAATGTACCTCTTTCTTGGACTTGGCCATATTAGATGCCTATCACCCAGTCTCCAAGTTCTCTTTTGGGGATAAGGCTATTGAAAATACAGTGGGGTATAAGTTGCTGAGCAACCTAGAAGAATTAGATTTTTTTAGATCATTTCCTATAAGACTAAGGCTACGGTTTACATCAGAATGAGAGTGTATACTCCTTGTGGTTCTGTTAGATATCTTGGAAGCCATCAACAGTATAGACCATGGTATCCTTCTGGACCTCCTACAAGACTTTGGGATTGAAGTACTATTTCGTGATGGTTTTGTTCCTTCCTGAGCAATTGATGGGGGGGGGGGAAGAAGTTATGGTTGTGGATCCTCTTTGTGACATGCTCCAGGGATTGGTCTATCTACCCACTTTGCAATATATACATGAAACCACTGGGAGAAGTTGAAGAAAGTATTAGCAGGATCAATCCTTCAAGATAGGCTAGAACAGGAAACAGATAGAGCAAAGCTTATAGGAATGTCATTTCATTGTTATTGAGTATAATGGCAGTTTCCCCTTTGCTCTCTCTTATACCGAACAGAATCGAGGGTTATTTTTAGTTTCTTTCTCGTACCTTCCACTTTGCCCGGACTGAATTGTCTTTTGTTTTCTTTAATAGCTTTTGCCAAATTTATTTTCACATTCCTCTGCATCATGCTGCTGATACTCAGCAACTGGATGGGAAAGAAGTAGTTGTAGATGGGGAAGCCTTTATCCAGTATTGGCTGGATCATCAGTTACAGCCCTATTTGGAGCAAGAGGGCCTGGCAATAGTAGCTCTTATATTACTACATGACAACTGAAGATTGCTGCAATGCATTCAGTATGCAACAATATTTGCAAATCACTTCGAAATTGTTTTGTGCAAAATGCAGCTAATAATAATAACAACAACAATAACTTTATTGTCACTTTGAACGTACACCAATCGGCATACATCAAAATGAAATTTCGTTGCACACAGATCTCAAAGGGCCACCACCTCCGATATACACTCCCTGTTCGTGGCAGCTCAAGTTTCAGAATATCCATTTTAGTCTCTAGGGAGCAAACGATGGCAAACAGGACAGATGGAAATGGAGCTCCATGGGGATTAGCCCTCAAATTAGCTTGTATTCCTGCACGACAACCTCGCCTCCTTTTCTTTTTCTGATCCTGTCTCTTCCACCTTTTCCTTAAAGGGGCCTCGCTCTTTTTCACCCCTAGAGCATGCTGCCGTCACCTCCAACTCCTCCAAAAGCCTCTCTCCCTTCCTCTGGGCCTGCCAACAGCCTCATCCAGTTCCTTTGCTCCATAAGCCCCGGGACCTCTCCTCCTCTGCCTCCTTCGGAAACAGCCCTGATTTGCAATAGAATCCATTGCTGTGCCATCAGTCAGATCTTGCTGCTGGCAGAACAATTTCAAACAGCGCAAAGGACTTTTAACAGTCTCACCAACAGTGTCCGATTGTCGGTCGTATGTTACCTTAGTCCCTCCACATTGCTCAAACACATTAAAAGCTTCCTGATCATGTGGCCTATATCCCTTATATCCCTCCAAAAACTTTTCACCTTCGAGAGCCAATGCAGCCGTAGCTGATCCAGGCGCCGCCATTTTAGAATCATACTTGATTATGAATGGGTGAGAGCCTCCATAACCATATAACACATGTGCCACAATCCCTATTCTTTTTTGGTGTTGCCCTCTCTTTTATGGATATCCTCCTTATTGTGTTAGGCTGGCATGCACTTGGAGGACATTCTGGAAATTGTTTAAAAAGGAATCTTTCCAGAAGGTGTTTGGGAAATAATCAGTTTGTGTTTGCAATTTTTTTTTAAATAAATACCTTGGGATTACAGCAGCATACAAATTAGACAGACAAGCAGGCAGATAGAATTCCTATCTGTATTTGTCATGCACAAATAAGAAATTTGCAGCTGGTTGAAATGACAGGAAATGGAACATATTGGCAACTGCTAAAACATTTCATAATGCTTAGTGAATATACATGCATGCATGTTTCCAAACACTATTGCTCAAGACAGTCTATCTGAAACTATATCACTACATAATCTATGCAAATAATAAAGCATACTGTAGTCCCTGTTCAATTTAGGGGAGTGTGAGAGATAACATTTGAGCTTTTCTTCAAATTTGGAATATGACATTAGTTTTTGTTGCTTTCGCTTGTCTTCATAGCTTTTGACACAATCCAAACCATGACAATACCTAACAGGCTATTCCAGTTATCTCTGTAAATCTCTTCCAAGGTTGTCACAACTACTAAGTACCTCCTGTTTTCCTGTTTTTAATGCTGTTTTATGGAGACATTAATTATGGACCACAAACTTAAGCTTGAACAATGGGATTTACCCTCATTCCCTGCTCCTGAGCTTCCCGAATACTTACTATCCCCCCACCTCCCACAATCTCTTAGTCTTTGGGGATAAATTGGAGGAGGGCGAAGTAAAAAAAAATGGATTAGATAACCATTCTATCAATGATTTGAGATTTTTAGAAAAAAATCCAGTGAGATACCTTCTTTATAAATATGATTTTCTGAAGCAGTTGAGTTTGTATGCTTTCTTCTGTTTATTGACTTTGGCACTAGAATGGATTCTTAAAGTAGCCATATAATCTCATATGTTTTGGATCATTTGGCATAACATAAGTAGGAAGAAAATAATTACTGTATAATTTAATGAAAGAGCACTTTCATGAAATTCATTAAGTGCTAAATGTATATTGTACAAATATTTATATGTAATTTGTATTATAAATGTTTGCAGATTAAAAAAGATAAACATGAATAACATAATGTAAGAGTAAAGAACAATAAAAAAAGGAAAATGTAAGGTGGGAAATTAAGAAAAAGTAATTAAGAAATAGAAATACGTAAAGTTATATAAAGAAGTTACTCCTGATCTTCTTTAAGCAGTTACAAACTTCTGATTTCTCTCATTAAAGTTACATGTATTGTACAAATGCTTTTAATATGGTTTAAGTTATTTTTTCTGATTCCTTAATACAAATTTGCCTAAAGTATACATCATGTTTTTTTAAAATAAGCTTTAGTAATTTTAATAAGCTTACAGTTTATTTTAAAGATACACAGCAAAGAAGTGTAAAGAAATGGATCACCTAGCAATTCACATAGAGAATTTGATCTCTTATGCATTACTTTAGAGCCCCTAATGTTATTTATTTATCAAATTTAGAAACAAATTTAGAATTTCCCTCTATATATTATAACTTTTCTGCTTTTTCTAATAAATTACATGAAAGATTTAGAGCATAACCTAGGATTTTCTTGGGTTTGAGTATTGTGACCATCAAATAGATGTAGACATCTTGATGGATTATCCTACATTAAAGCCAAACATTCTGTGTTGAAATATCTCCCATTTACTACAGAGGCAGATTGGGAAGAGTCTGAAAATGCTTTCTAAGGAAGGTATATCATCATCCCAAGTTTTGTCCTTGCTTTGTGCTAAAATGTATCTATGGCCATCAGCTCTGCTGTCCCTCAATCCTTATACATCTCCAACCTTCCTCCCTTGGATTTCCATCGAATAACTAATTATAGCCTCTCAAACAGCATCTTTTCAATACTGGATTATACCTTTAAAACACTTAGCAGTTGTGATAGTAAACACTGTCCTGGCTAATACACTTGATGGATTTGGGGCAATCCTGTAAATAAAAATTTTAATACCAAAATTAAAGAGGGTAATGGGTTTTTCAAAAAAAAATTCTAGCACTAGTTAAGAATAAAATTATTTCATAGTCTTAGCCATGAAAGCCAGCTGGGTGACTTTGGGCTATTCACTTCTCTCAGCCCAACATACCTCACAGGGTTGTTGTTGTTGTGGGGAAAATAGGAGGAGGAAGGTGTGTTGGATGTATTTGCCACCTTGAGCCATTTGTAAAAATAATAAAGGAGGAATACAAATAAATTTCATAGACTGATGTGGATATTATCCATCTCAAGTTAAAAAGATTAGTACTGTAAAGTATTTCATTCATCGTCTTCATTGTTTTTGAATTTCTTTAGCTAACTCTTCTACCAAACAAAAGCAATTTCTTTCTGGCTTTCAAAAAAAGATTTAATAAATAGGTTGCTGGGAAAAAAATATTGCTTTAAAAAAATTGTTTTAATATTGTGCTTTTGTCAAGTAAATGTATATGTGTGTGTTCTCTTTCTATACAGGAAGGAGCTTCAGCACGAAAGACTCAGACCCCAGCAGTGCAACCTGTGGCAAGGCCAGGTAAAAGCAGTAGATTTATTACTTTATATATCTATCATAGTAAGAAGAATAAACTATTTTAAAAAAAAAAAAAACCAGTATATTGGAAATGCAAATCCATCTTCAAATTCATTCTGACTTGCTATGGAAACTACTGAAGCTTTAACTTTTAAATTGTGATTTTTCCCCATAAAATTCAAATGAATACATCTATATTTCTGCTTGTACATGTGCTAATATGATATAATAATTACAGAAATGTATGCATTCTGTAAATTTCAGGTACTTTGAATCATTTCTATGTACAGTAGTCTTTGGAAGGTATGCAAAAATACTAGGGATCTCTACCATATCACATTATTGTTTGTTAATCTACAGTACCCAGGATCTTGAGAAGAACTATGTTAACCTAGCAAAAAGTATGATGTGATCATATTCTGAAAAAAGCTTAGTCAACTTTTAGTACTGGAAATATTTATATGATCCCACTGTATTTCATTTCTTGTGATGCTTTCAGAAGGTAGTGCCTGATGTATGTAATACATTATATACTTTAATAATGAATATCATATAAGTACTTCGAAGGCTGAATAATGACTATCTGGCTTCAGGTATATAGACACTTGAGGGGAATATGCCTTTAATTGATTATTAAAAAGTAATATGAATGTTTAAAAAATGAAATAAAATAGGAGAGTTCTGTATGAGTTGTATAATATCTTAATGGTAAAATTAAAAAACAAAAAACAAAGCACTCTCTTCAGCTTTTATAAGCAAAAGTACTTGCAGGGTTTTTTTCCCCAGTAATAAAGAAAAACTGCTGGTTAAATAGCCATCGCTAAAAATATTTATGCAGCCATTCTAAAGTATTTATCTTGTGTTGCTAAACTTTCTTCTAAAACTGATTTCAGAATAGAATGCTAATGTATTCGAAGTAGCATAATGTTGGGATTCTTTACTGATTTTGTTATCTTTGCAGTTGTGTGCCAGTGTTTAGAAAGGTCATACTGCCTGTCATACTTATCTCACCAGGGCTGTTGAGAATAAGAATGTGCTTGGAACTGACAAGCAACAATATGAAAAGAGTAGAACTAGAAAGAGCTGAAATACATCTGGATAATTTCTGGATATCTGCCACACATGAGGTCACACTGCCAGATGTGATTTCACACATATTAACTGAAAACTGCATAGGCTTCATCAGTACAAAAGCCAGCCCATATCAAGATTGACCTTTCATAATGCAGGATATTGTGGGAAGAAAAGTCTTCATCCTGGTTCATCCAAGCCAGGAATAAATAAAACAACATGGCGACTGCTTTGGGAGGAAGGTTACAGTTTATTGAAGAGCCAGAAAGATGGTTCTTGCAGGAAGGAGGAGAAATCAAGGAAGAAGGGCTGAGCACATGTGGAGTAGGTTTTTATACCCTCTGAAAGCCTTTTGTTTGGAAGTTTCCTGTTCCTGTGGCATGAACTTGGAGGCTATTTCCTGTGTCACGTATTCTGACCTCCTGAGTTTAGGTGTGCCTCTCTGGTATTCTTGATGATCCTATTATGTCCTGTCACAGGTGGGGTATGCAGATTTTAGGTCTTTTGTGTCCTTGATTTTCTAGCTGGCTCCAGCTTTCTGATGGTTACATCTGCATTTGTATAGGGTTGTATAGAAATTGGAAATTGGAAACATGGTGGGATAAAACCCACAAGAGCTGATGTAGTTCCCCTCTTCCAAAAAAAAAAAGAAAAAGAAAAAAATAGATCCAGGAAACTACAAACCCATCAGCCTGACCTCAATATCTGGGAAGATTCTGGAAAAGATAATCAAACAAGAATCAGCAAACACCTAGAGGCAAACAAAGTCATTACTAAAAGCCAACATGGGTTTGTCAAAACAGATCATGCTAGACACATCTTACTGCATTCTTTGATCAAGTGACAAAATTAGTGGACCAGAGGAATGCTGTGGATATAATTTTCTTGGACTTCAGTAAGGCATTTGGTAAAGTTCGTATAGGGTTTCCTGCCTGAGCAGGGGGTTGGACTAGATGACCTCCAAGGTCCCTTCCAACTTTATTATAATTAAATGCAAGAGTGAAACCTTTCTAGCAGATGAACTTAAAACATTCCCTCCTGCTAACTTTGGGCTGTTCTTAAGAGTACACAGAGAGAAAGGGGAAAAGAAAAAACAAACAAACAAACACATTTCTCTTCACTCTGTTTGTTGGCCAGACAAACAGAGTGAGGTGTTTCCTTTTTGTGGCTTATTTTAAGCAGAATTTCTAGCAGAATTTAAAATTCTTTTCTCTTTAGATTTGAAACAGTTAATAGTCACATTTACCTCACACACAAAGACTTTGACAAACATATATACACAAAGACAAGGAAAACAGAAAAAGAAACAGAAGTCTTAGTTTTACACATCCTAGTCATTCCCACCATAAATTTCAACTCAAGTTAGGGAAGGCTTAAATCTTAAACATACCACGTGGTTGCATAGAGAGAGAGAGAGAGAGAAAGAAAAAATCACTATTTCTTATACTTTAATTTCCTTTTAAGTACCTTTATTTAGCCAAATTGGTTTCCCAGCAAAGCCCTAGCAAAGCCCATTCTTCACAAATTTGTCTTGCTCGCTTCTTTTTCATTCCATCCAGGACAGGCACTCACCTCTCGTCCCACACCTCGAGCAAATCTCTAATAAGTGTCCTAATTCCAACCCTCGAACTTCAGCTACCCATGTTCCCCTTCCGATGTGGGGTCCAATCTGGCTCAGTAGGGTTCTCTCATGGCAGCACTTCCCAGCTGCTCTTAGTGACAACAACCCTGCCGCTCCGCCTCAGTTTTTGGGCACTAAAAAATTGCCCAGGAAGACTCCGGTTCCCTAACTAATAACTAATCACGGAGTTAGGGAACTCTCTGCCGTCACTTTGCGGACCTCAAAAATAAATTGTCCGAGGAGGACCTGCCACACAGGTACCCGGCCTCCGTTTCCACCCCGCCAGCAGTTTTCAGACTTAGGAGAAGTCTGGGAAGACCTGTGCTTTGTGCACTAGTACCGGCACTTCCTATAGGTGGGCTTTGCTTACAGGGCCTTACCAGCTAGTTGCCCAAATCCAATTCTCTCATTCACTCATTCCATTCCATTTTCACACAGCCTCTCCCTTTTCCCTAACAAAAGTCCTGCACTCTGACCAAACCCCCATGCTTTCTAGGGTCTGCCACTTAAACAGAAGTGATTGGGGGGGGAAAGGTCTTCTCACTCACACACACAGATATACACACATTTCCTTTGTTCCCCTGGGCTTTAAAGTTAAAATTTAGAGGTACTCGCCTTCACCTTCTTTCCAAACCAGTCCTTGAGCCCAAACCCAAAACTCCCTTTACTACCCTGGCTCCACATGGGCAAGGCCTGGAAAACCCATCTACAGACACAAGGGGTCTGCTGCCGGCAAGATGGGGCTTACCAGTCTCAATCCATTGGAGAGGTTAGCTTGGAGTCCCATCTGGGGTGCCAAATTGTGGGAAGAAAAGTCTTCATCCTGGTTCATCCAAGCCAGGAATAAATAAAACAACATGGCGACTGCTTTGGGAAGAAGGTTACAGTTTATTGAAGAGCCAGAAAGATGGTTCTTGCAGGAAGGAGGAGAAATCAAGAAAGAAGGGCTGAGCACATGTGGAGTAGGTTTTTATACCCTCTGAAAGCCTTTTGTTTGGAAGTTTCCTGTTCCTGTGGCATGAACTTGGAGGCTATTTCCTGTGTCACGTATTCTGACCTCCTGAGTTTAGGTGTGCCTCTCTGGTATTCTTGATGATCCTATTATGTCCTGTCACAGGTGGGGTATGCAGATTTTAGATCTTTTGTCTTCTTGATTTTCTAGCTGGCTCCAGCTTTCTGATGATTACATCTGCATTTGTATAGGGTTGGCGCCTGCTTTGGGCAGAGATTTGGGGGCAGGGTTGGCTTCTGCTTTTAAAAATCCTTTTGGGGAAATATATTTTTCTGCCCTTTTAATATTTCCATCTTTGAGGGGCTGACTTCCCACAATATAAAGAAATAAAGTACCAGAAAACACCTGGTGCTTTCTCTCAGGGTTTCTCTAGAGAAAAAAGCTTACATTTCTTTAGTAATTTCTTTATATTTTCTTTACATTTTTCTACTCCCTGTTATTTTAAAATACATTTTTTTAATAGAGTCGCATAGACAACAAAGTACTTGAAGTCAGTGTGATGCAATCGACAAATCTTTTTAGCAAATTAAATAATTACATTGTGTTGGAAAGGCCAGCACCCAATCCCCATTATTTTTAGTCTATTTTTCTAGCTTATTACAGTCATTTGGATTTTATTTTTATTTTCTAGAGTCACCTATCATCAGTTTGGGTCAACCATAAATGTAATTAACATTGTGCTACCTCTGCAAAAATAGAGGGGCCAGGACTGAAACCTATAGCATCTTTTTTGATACTTCACTCCTGGGAGATGTCAAACTGTTGATAAATCTGGGCATTCACTTAATTGTCATTTCATCAAAACCATACTTTATTAGCTTGCTAATCAAAATGCCATGCTTTAGTTTGTCAAATGTTTTTGCTTAAATTAAGATGTATCAATTTTTATACTATTACTACTAAGAAATTTATCTAATGAAACAGTGGTTCATTAGATATGGTTAGATATGGTCAGAAAACTGAGAGTACATTTGCCCACTTCCAATCATCCAGCCTATCAGAGACAGACAATACATGAAGATTCAGCCAGACAGTCAACACATTTCTTCAGTATTTTTGATTACAGTTTATTTGTCCTTGGTGCTAAATTTGTTCAAAGTAAAAAGATATTTCTTGATAATGTTTCTGTCAATCTCAACCTTCAGTTTTGTTCTTTCAATCCATTGTTGACAGTTTTCTAGTAGGTATTCTCTGTAGAGTTCAGTCAGTCTTCACATCTGTTTTTTAAGTCACAACTAGTAAAAAGGTTTTCCTTATTCCCTATTGGTTTTCATAATAGGACTTTCCCCCTTAAATTTTGCTGCTAAACTCCAAGTTTGTTTGCTTAATTTGTTCACTTAATTTACTCTTTTAAAACTGATTGTATTGTATCTTTCCTAATGTATTTAAAGTAGCCTCTGCTTACTCAGCAAGAACTATTCATTTAATGTTCACTTAACACGCAATGCTTTTGATCGTTAGCTTTCCTGAACATTTTGATACAAAAGAAGACACAGGTAATCCTTGGTTTACATCACAATTAGGACCAGAATTTCCATTGCTAAGCAAGGCATTTGTTAAGTGAGTTATGCCTGATTTTGTGGCCTTTTTTGCTATGGTTGTTTAGTGAATCACTGAAGTTGTTAAGTGAATCACATCATTAAGTGAATCTGGCTTGCCCCATTGACTTTGCTTGGTCAGAAGCCAGCTGGAAAGGTCACAGATGGTGATCAAATGACATCAGGATACTGGAACAATAGTAAATACATGCCCATTGTCAACGACCCGAATTTTGACCATATGATTGTGTCATAAATATCATAATTGCAAGTACCGGTCATAAGTTACTTTTTTCGGTGCCATTGTATTTTCGAGTGGTTGCTAAATGAATGGTTGTAAGTTAAGGACTACCTGTACTGTTCTTATAGCTCTGAAACCCCATCTTAAGATATCTTTTATTACATTAATCCACTGTTAATAATTTTAGCTAAATGATATGCAAGAATCAAAACTGATAGTTGATTAGGATTTTCTTACATACTTATGTCAGCAAAAAAATTTAAAGGGTGATTGCTAACTTTTCAGGTGATTTAGTTAGTCCAAACAGTACAATATTGTTGTTATTATTGTTAATAATATGTTATTTACATGCAAATCTTCCACACTGAAACCTTCAGATATCCAAGGTATTTCACACCCATGCTCCTTTTTGTCTTTGAAATATTAAAAACTGGAATTATATGCCTTGAAAGTGCAGAGAGAATTAACAAATAGATTCTAGGGAAATTTCATTAATTCCATTGTGATTCAAAACTTAAAACAGCTATTCTGTGCTTTTTTTTCCCTATAGTTTCTCAAGCAAGACCTCCTCCAAATCAAAAAAAAGGTGAGTTGTTTTCAATTTTACAGCTGTTTTTATCTTATCAAATTGACATCTTGTATTACGGATGTTGTCATAAATTTATTAATTAGCATTTTAGTATAATTGTTCAGCCAGAGCTTGAAAAGTTTATGATAATGATGAAAATTGCATTTTATTTGCTTTAAATATATATATATATATATATATCTTTCTATAGGATCTCGAACACCAATTATCATTATTCCAGCAGCTACCACTTCGTTAATTACTATGCTTAATGCAAAAGACCTTTTGCAGGATCTCAAGTAAGTAACTAAAAGATTTACATGATAAAAGTCTATTTTCAAGTATAAATGAAGCACATGGCAGCCTTGACTAGGATGGCCTTTGTATAGTTTTGGGTTATGCATCACTTGCGGCATTCCTAGATCGGAAGCTTTGCTCGTGGTTATTCATGCCCTTGTAATCTCCAGTTTAGATTATTGCAACTTATTGTACATGGGGTTGCCCTTAAGGACATTCAGAACCTTCTGCTGGTGTGGGCAGTTAATGGTGTCAGTTTTTCAGCAAATGCATTATCACTGCACCATCAACTTCATTGTATGCTTCCAGTATGCTTCTGGGTACAAATCAAGGTGCTGATAAAGATTTTCATGGCTTGGCACTTGGCTACTTACAGGACTGTCTCTCCTTGTTTTTACCATCCCCTCCACTCTGGCAGGAGGGGCGTTCTCTGGGTACCATCAGCTAAGGAACTTCAGCTGGCGGGGCCCTGCAGGAGGACTTTTTCTGTCATGGTGTCCGCTCTATAAAACATCATTCCATCTCAGATTAAGTCAGCCTCTACTCTGCTGGCCTTTTGCAAGGCCCTAGAAATACGATCCAAGAGTGTGATAGAATTCATCCTTTGACTTTCTTGATATTTATGAAGCTCAGCTGCTATGGGTTTTTTTTTTTTTCCCCCCAATGTTTATATTATCTGTTGTATTGTTTTTATTTTATTGTAAGCCACCCACGGTCACTCATGAGAGACATGTGGCCAAATCAATAAATAAATGCAAATGAAGTAGATGCCATTTTATAACAACTGTTTTTATTGTATATGAAAATTGTATTTCAACAAAACAAACAAAGAAATGCACTCAAAATTGAACAAAAATAAGGATTTATTTTTGAAAACATGTACTTATTTGCCCTTTGTTCTCCAGGCTGTTTTCTTCTTGCACATTCAGTTTACTTTGTTTCCTAGATGCATAATGCGTTTCTATGTTTGGCAGATAATTCCCCATATTAAGTATGAGAGCCATTAGATTTGAACTGATTTCTCCTTATTTTTCAAAGAACATGTTATGGATATTTAACCATTATTAATAAACCATGCAAGGCCAGCATTGAAGTAGTATATGTGAGGGATGTTCATGAGATTCTAAAAACTGAATATGTAGCATTCCAGCACTGAATATAGTCAGGTTTTCATTCTTACCTGCTTTACCAGCATTATGCAAATGCTTTCTCCCTAAATCATCTCAGTGAGCTAGTGATAAATCCAACAACAAAACAAGTACTGCATATGTCCTGGGCTGATGCACTATGATTTTCAGATCTAAATTATAGTATGAAGTGTCAAAAAATTGTATTGGCTGACCTATGGAATTGTGAAAGTAAAATTGAGGGAGACGTACAAGTTCACTTCCTTGAGTTTTGGAAGATAAGCAAGATGTTAATTTAATGTTGACAGTGTGGTATAACAGTCCATATTTATTGTTACAATGCCATTTTATAGATAAATCTCCCACACTGAATGTCAACACATTAATTAAAATAAAAAATAAGACAACTATCCTCTTACCTTTTCAGTTGCAACGGTGACCGGTGACCTTGCCTGAATTGTAATGGCTTGAAGCTCTAATTAGTTGGTGAGGGGAAATTCTGACTTTGTAAAAACAAGAATTATAATCAAAATAAATAGTTACCTTCAGTACAGAAGTATCCTGCATTAGTTATTCCTTATCTGTGCTTCAGGAATCACATATAATCAGAGAGGATAGTGAAAGTGTTCCCTGGTTCTGTTTCTCCCACAATTCACTCAAAATGTAAGATTGCTAATTTTTTCCAAGTTTGGGGCATTTCTCTGTCAAGATTTCCAGGTTTTTTAAACACATTTTTTAAATTTAATTTTAAGAGAAAAATAGATATACCCAGGCACCATTATTTATGTAATGGTTCTCAAATAGTGTAGTGTAGTGATCTGCATAAAATAAAAGGTAATAAAAGTACTGTCTGGTGTCATTTTATAATTACTATTTTCTATATCACATCAATTTTTTTCTATTTGTGCTTTATTCTATTTATGTAGATGAGCAGCAGAATTGTTGATTTATTGGGGGGGAAACCCTTTAAAACATTCTATCTTAAAATTGTAGGATATGAAAGTTCTATGGGAAGCTTAAATATACTTTATAATATATTTTTATTTTATCTGGGTTTTTGGCGGATACCTTATAACAAATATAGGTTTGAATTTTGGTTGCAGGAGAGTATGGGACAGGGCAGAATGAATTGTTTGGGAAAAGCAGCAGTGGAAAAAGAGTTAAATACTTGTCCGTGCAGCTTTTTTTTTACTGTAAATCATTCCCTCTCATTACCATTTTGCCTCAATATAGAACAGGGCTACCCAACCCAGTCTGTGGACCAGCACCAGTCTGCCACATGCCAGCCACTGGGCCATGCAAACAAGTGAAGCCCCATCTGCAGGATGTAGTCAGCACACAAAACCATGTCCCCTCTGGTCCGTGGAAAAACCTTTCTCCATGGAACCAGTCTCTGGTGCCCAAAAGGTTGGGGGCCGCTGATATAGTAATAAATCATATTTTGCTTTTAAGGTGTTTTTCAATATATATAACATATGTTGGTTGTTGGAAAGTAAACAAAGATCAAGCAGAAGTTGCCGTTGATCTTCTTTCTACTTTTTTATGCACTTCGTGAAGCTGTATTGATTGTCTACTGTTAACACTGTCCCTCTATCATCCTATAAATACCATATTTTGCCATTAAAGATTTTGAGATATTGAGGAAGTCGGTGTGCACTATAATCATGATTGATATTCTGTTCAAGTAATTTTCATTCATTTAGATTACTTTATATACCAATACAAGAAGCCTAACTCCACATTTTGTTTTATTGTGGATCCAGCATCACTTCCTAGTCTCTGTTGCTATTTTCCATTTCATTCCTATATACATGTGTTTATTGTTCTGTATATCTGCCAAAGAAGGACTAACGAAAGAAATGACAATTATTCATTAAAAGCATTAAATATTCGATTGGATGGTTGTCAGTTCTTCACAGCAGGGCACCAAAAAGGAAATAAGAATTATAAAGACTTCTATCAGGGGTTTTTACTGTCAGGATTAGGAATAAAGTATAGAATGTTAAAAATTGATAAAATTTTGAGTCCTCAATTATTAGTAAGCTGGTGAAGGAAGAGACTTTTTTAAACAATTTGAATTGTTTCTTGCTGGGCTTTTTGTAATTAGCTCCCATGCACCAATGAACTCCATTCTTATCTCTTATTTATGTTCAGTATTCCTTCTATTGCTTTTCCAGACTCACCAGCAATCTTTTACAAAGATTTAAAAGAGCTTGTGAGCTGCTACTCCATATTTAAAAAAAAATCTCCTAGTACTGTATAAATCTATTTTAGCTGATTCATAAACTTTATTAGAAACACTGAGAATTTTTGGAGTATACTATCAAATCTTGAGGTGTATGTAGACATGCACACAAATAACGTGTTCTCTGTTATGGTTAATTTTTTGTTATAGGTTAAAACATACTAAAATGTGATCAAAAAGAATGCAAAGTAGTGTCATTCATCAAATGAAATCATATTTCTGCAATCAGTTATTTAAAAAAAAAAACTGCTTACCATGTCTGCCCAAACTACATGCAGTTAAGAAGGAAACTGCTGCTGTCTTTTAAGGAGAAATGAATGGGTTCTGTGGAGTAATTAGTTAATGATTAACTTGATATAAATATTGAAAAGACATGTATATGCACATAGCTTTTAGTATATTGAAAGCCTAATTATCTCCATGTATCTCCATACCCTTCTGGTATCTTGTCTGAAAAGAAATTATTATAGTTAATCACAGCACAAATGTTACAGTATCCATCTCCTGTCTGTGCTTAAAAAAAATCAAAAGTGGATTAAAGTTTTCCTTCAAGTCTTAAATCCCTTCCAAAACATATCTTCCCTCCTTTCCATTGTAAGCATCCCTTGTGGAATTCCAATATTGTTGTTGAATAGCATTAGTTACACTTAACTACGAATAGTCCTTGGTTTACAACCACAGTTGGGGCCAGAATTTCCATTGCTAAGCAAGAAAGTTGGCAAGTGTGTTGCACCCAATTTTATGACCTTTTTGCCATGGTTGGTAAGTAAATCTACAGTCAAATCCGGCTTTCCCCCATGAACTTTGCTTGTTGGAAGCTGGTAGAGCATATGGGATATTGCAACCATCATTAGTACAATACCTTGTCAAGCATCCAAATTTTGATCACATGACCATGGGGATGCTGCAATGGTTGTAAGTGCGAGGACTTATACTTTTTTCAGTGCTATTGTCATTTTGGTTGCTAAACGAATAGTTGTAAGTTGAGGACTATCTGTATACAGCTTCTCACTATAGAATTGAATTAGAAATGAATGACTTTCTCTTTACAAGGGTTTGCCAACTTCTCTGATTCTCACACTGCAAATTGATAGCAAAAGTTTGAAATAGTCTCTTGGAGCAAATGTTTTTAAAGTGCAAGAGATTGGAGGATATGAGGAAAGCTAGTAATATTATTTTACTGAATTATATGTTTAGTTATATAAATTTGCTAATAAAATTAAGTGAATTCCTGATTTTATAGATAGGGTTAGCCTTGCAGTTATGCGTAGTTTTAGGATATGAACTTGAATTCAAATCATTGTTTAAAAGCTAATTACAGTTAATCTTGCAATAGGCATAGCCTTAATTATTGTAAAGATAAAGTTTGAGAAATTTTACATGGGAAATAGACAAATGTGTAAAATTATAACTGGTTACTTGGTCTTTGACATTCCCTTTCGGAATAAATTCACATTTGGTTGTTTTATTTTATGATTGATAAATTGATCTTCACAATCATTTATGTTACATACTCAGCAAACAACCAGAAATAGAAGAGATAGAGTGGATTGGTGCCAAAAATATTCACAACTTTTTTCAGTATAAATAAATTACAAAAGCAAAATTAATAAAATATGAAACCACTTGCTGAACTCTCAGTTGCTATCTCTCCATTATTTGCACACAGAAGAATTTCAGTTGCATTGCCAAGGAAGTATTAAGATATCTTGAAGATGATTAGGAAAAAAGGAAGTCTTAAAAACAGATGAGAGGTTCCTTCTCATACGATGGCATGTTTGTTCCCCAAATATAAATATATACTAAAATGATCTTTCAGCATTTTAGGGTTTTTCTTCCTATTTCAGTAGCATGATTTTATTAGCCTTATACCAGTCTATTAAAACCTATTTCCTTGAACCATCATATTTCAATTGGTACATTTTATTTATTTCATATTGAAAAGGCTTGGCAGTCTAGAGTATGTGATTTTCTTATTTTAGCTTTATATTTGTTCAGAAAATTTACCAGACTAGTGCTAATGGGTTGACTTTAGCATTAGCACAAACATTGGCCTATACTGATAAATTCAATTTCTTCAGTTAAATTAATAGTTATGATTATGTCAGATTATGTCTCTAAGGAGAAGCTAATCTCAAAAGCAAACAAATGCAATAAATTTCATTGTTTAAATATAGTGTTTGTGTTTAATCATTAGCATTGTTGCATGTGTGTGTGTGTGTGTAAAGATTTGGCAGTAGGGTATTGTCTTTTTCATTATAGCACACATATAATTAATATTTATATTAATAACGATCTTAGTAGAATCAGACTCTTTCAATTTCCATAATCCATATTCTTAGGTAAATAGGCCTGTGTCTTGCTACTATAGTGTTGATATTCTCCTCTAGTCTGAGTTTCCAACTTTAAACAAATTTCGTGAACAATTAAATGTCCACTTTGGAAAAGACAACTATAAGTCAACCCATTAGCACTATTCTGGCCACCGTGGATGATATTAAAGTTGAATGTTTTTAAATAAATTAATACTTATTCATTAGAGATTGATTTTTTGGGGGAGACATTGAGCAGAATCTGCTGCTAAACTGAACCTTAACATTAGCAGCCTAAAACAGTGATTATTGCTGGACTGCCTAGCTTTCCTTTTCCTTAGTCGAAACAGTGTTTGCTTGTCAGAAGCTGGCTAGGAAGGTTGCAAATGGCCATCACGTGATCTCGGGACCCTGAAACCATCATAAATACATACCCATTGCCAAGAGTCCAAATTATGATCGTGCGACCATGAAGATGCTGCGATGGTTGTAAGTGCGAGGATCAGCTGTAAGCTACTTTTTTGAACAAATGGTCATATGTCGAAGACAACCTGTTGGCTTCTTAATTGTTTATGCTTCGGGAGACTTAACATATCTACTTGTAGATAATTGAAATGAGTTGCTTGATTTGTTCAACACTGATCAAGAGTTATTTTTTTTAAAAAAAAAAATCAAACTCATTTTTCTAATCCAGTACAATCCACCTTCCAAATTATTTCCACAAGTAGGCTATCTGTTTTTACTTTAACTATATAAAGTCACCACCAGTCTACAGTATTAATTCTTTCACCACCTCTTGTTTTTAAGGTTTGTACCATCTGATGAAAAGAAAAAGCAAGGCTGTCAGCGAGAGAATGAAACTTTAATACAAAGAAGGAAAGACCAAATGCAGCCTGGTGGAACTACAGTCAGTGTTACAGTGCCATATCGTGTGGTTGATCAGCCTCTTAAACTCATGCCTCAGGATTGGTAAGAGAGAGCCTTTTGTTGCAATTGGTGTTGCCTTCCTCAACCAAATCTAAAATCAATATAGTTGTAAATAATATATTCTTAGTCATTATCCTGAATATTTTACTTTTGATACAGAGCTATCTGCTACCTCCTTACACGCATAATTTCTTCAAAGTTATGATGGTGCTGAAAAGTAATTTGCAATCAGTCCTCATATATATGACCATCACAGCGTCCCTGTGGCCACGTGATCAAAATTCGGGCACTTGGCAAACAGCATATATTTATGACTGTGTCAGTGACCCATGATCATGTGATCACCACTTCTGACAAACAAAGTCAATGAGGGAAGCCAAATTTGCTTAATCACTGTATGATTCATTTAATGACCAAAAAGAGTCATAAAATTGGGCAGCATCCACTTAACAATGACACCACTTAGTTTCCAGTCCCAATTATGGTTGAAAGTCAAGGACTTCCTATAATACTGCTTTCTTATACCTGGAACCTCTGTGAACATCAACTGGGAACATAGCTAAGTAAAAAGCATAGCATGGTAGAGAATTGCATAGTTAAACTTTGAGGTTTATAGCAGTCTGGCTTAAAAATGTGAAAAAAATAGATATTTAGAAGGTATGTGACATTTTGTTGGCTTTCTTTGAGTTAATAGAGCCTGTCCTTCAGCTGCAATTCTGAGCTTAATGGCAAAAAGAAAGTTGAATTCTCTTTCCCCAAATTACAGAATATACATTGCATTGCATTTTTGCAGTAGCTCCCAAAAAGAAGTTTTCTGCTCATTATTTCTCTACTCCAAATTCAATTCTTTCTTTTCATAATGGTTTCCTATAATATCTTTATCCTACCCATCAAGGAAAAATATCTCAGTGATTTTCAAAAAAAGAAAACAATTCCCTTATCAGGGGATTATAGGTTTACCTGTGGTGTTTTTTTCCAAGAAGATTTTGAGCCAGTAGTTTAATTTTTAATGTTCTCAAATTTAACAAAACCAGGATACATTTGAATAAGTGTACTGAATTCA
This sequence comes from Azemiops feae, assembly GCA_023970755.1. Taxonomy (NCBI): domain Eukaryota; kingdom Metazoa; phylum Chordata; class Lepidosauria; order Squamata; family Viperidae; genus Azemiops; species Azemiops feae. Next base: position 951,575 of record JALGBA010003847.1, on the reverse strand, counting down.
TGAACAAAATGTTTATGTTTGAAATAAGAACAAAAATATTAATGTTTTAGGGCAGGGGTAGGCAACCTTGGCTCTTTTATGACTCGTGGACTTCAACCTGAGCATGGTTGGCTCAGGAATTCTGGGAGTTGAAGTCCACGAGTCATAAAAGAGCCAAGGTTGCCTACCCCTGTTTTAGGGTAACAGCTTTGTTCTTTCTCTTAGAATAGAATATTGTTGTTGTGTATCTCACAACGAAATTAATCCATTACTGAAGTTTTTGTGACTGAAATGTGATGGCTTCTCTCTCTTTTTATATCTATATTTTAGGGATCGTGTTGTAGCTGTGTTTGTCCAAGGTCCTGCCTGGCAATTCAAGGGCTGGCCATGGTTACTACCTGATGGATCGCCTGTTGATATTTTTGCAAAAAGTAAGGTTTTTACTTTGATGTAATTATATGCAGTGTATTCGTTCATAAATTATCTTGATTTTATTATGTCTTGATGTTAAAGTTTGGTGGTTCTGTCAAAGCTGCTGGGGTCTCATTAAATATTCAGTTAGTTAGCAAACCCAGCTTGCAGTCCAGCTTCTATTAATTTATTTATTGTGTTTATATTGTACTTTTCTTCTGTGAGTGCAAGGAAATGTACATAATGCTTCTTCAAAACAACAACACTGTGAGGTAAATTGGGCTCAGAGAGACTAACTGGCCCAGAGCCATCTGGGAAGCTTCGATGGCTGACCTTGAATTTTAACCTAGCTATTGAATGCAATAGAATTGTTAGTCGCACCAGTCAGATTGAGAATTGAGAAGTCAAGCTAAGAACTGAAAAAAGAACTAAGATGTAAGTAACTTCTGTGGGGTTCTCCCACTGCTTACCATAAAGCAAGTAATCATCTTTAGAAAACAGGAACACAGAGAAGGTTGAAATGATAATAATGTAAATATTATCTCCAAACCAGTTCTTAGGTTTGCTGCTAGAAATATGTAGCTCTTGACCTTCAAAAATGAAACCAAATGTTAGCAAAGGTAAACGGCTTCTTTCTAATATGAAGAATAACAGGGTTTTAAAGCATGTTTACCTATATCAAATTACAAAACTTATTCTTGACCGATATCTTTAAAAAATAAGAAAAGAAGAAGAAGAGGAAGTCATTGAAAAAAGCAATCCCCTGAAAGATGAACCAAAGCAGTGGAGATCTAAAACAAACTTGCTTTATTGGAATATTCTAGAAGAGACGAACAGAAGACCCCCAACAGTAGATTGCAAAAGAATTATACAGTAGATAGAAAAGGTGCATGAGCAGTCATGAAGAACCCCAACATTATACCAGTGATAAAATAATCATCAAATCTAACCTTGAGGCTAATGCTTCAGGTTTTCTGTCAATGCTCATCTACATTTTTTTAACCCAACAGTAGACATTGTTATTAATTATAATAAATAGACCTGCCTTGTAATAAGTCTCTGCCTTGTTACCCGCCTTCTGCTTTATTCCTCAGGGTTATTTTAAACTGAATTACAGTATCAAAGGGCATCCTGAATACCAACAACTTTCTTAGTTCTATACAATTTTCTGCTCACCCCAGGAAACATGATTTAAACATAAACATTAAATTCTTAACTGAAAATCTACTTTTAAAGACTTTTCACAAGGATTACAATGGAGATGCAAGAAGTCTAAATGTATTGTACAACTCTTTGATTAGATTTCATCCGCAGTATCTCACATCAGCATTTATACTAGCCAAAATCCTATCCCAGGCCAGAGGTCTGTAGCTTTTGATCTTTAATTCCTCTATTTGTGGACTGTGCACTGTGTGCTCCTATAAAAATAATTTATTTTATCCCATTAGTTCCCAGATGTTTGTGAGGAAGTTAACATTTGGAATGGAAACTTTTATATTTTGACATTTTAACCAACATAAATGTTTTATTTGAATGCCATTTTAAAGGTCTAGTCGCAATCATATGTTAATGCAAGCCTACTGAACTTGAAGATCGCTTTTTGTGGACAGATTCTTATTCACAAAATTTTCCCTACTGAAAACAAACATCTGCTCGATATTCATAGATTTATTTGTTAAGTGCATACATTCTCCATTTAAATGAAGGTAATATACTTCAAGTATAGTTAATTTACTTCCTTTTTAAAGGAAAATTGTTGTCTAGAATATGAGATTAGACCTTTTTAAAAAAAAAAATGCTAAGGATGTTGCTAATACATAAAAGTTGGTATACTTAATTTATAAAGTTTTGAATGAAAGAAAATCCACTTTTCCTATACCTGCTACCAGATGTTATGTTCCCAGGTATTATATATGTATGTGTATGTGTATACAGTATATACTGTATAATCAAATATTTTGCCATGATGATTTGAATATCCAGTTCACAGGTAATATACTATAGTGAGTCTTGTGATTTAATACATTTTCCCATGTGGATAGGATCCATCTCAAAAATGTGGATTGGAACCAGTGTTTGGATATCCGTTGTGGGAGCTCTCTAAGCACAATTCTACTCAGAACACTCCCATTACTGGAAGGATCTTTCGCTATTTCTTCCTCCTCCTTTGGCTTATAACCATAGTATTCAAATATTATTCATATATTTCTTGTCTGATATTGCTATTTTCTGTACCAGCATTTCTCCTTCATTGGTTATATGAGAATGTGAAAAATAGCCAGGTAAATTATGAGTCTATATACTGTTGATGCATATTAGTGTTAGTGGTTTTTTTAAAAAATTTCTTAGACTTATATCCTGCCAGATGCTCAAGGCTGCATTCATAGCATGTGTCCCCAAATTTACATCAAAACAATCCTATGAAGCAAGTTGCGCTGAGAGAAAATGACTAGCTCAAAGTCAATTAGTAAATTTGCATAGCTGACGGTGGATTGAGCCTTGCTCCTCCTGCTCTTAGTTGGACAGCTTAACTACCAAGGGAAACATAGGAATTGATCATGTAATAGATAATTAATGAAGATGTAGAAATTACATGATACTTTTTTGGGATGATTTTCTATACGATTTAATATTTAATAATACTGATTTAATAAATATTTTATTTGTAACATAAATCTAAAGAATATAGAGGAAGAATCGTGTTTGGAAGCAGCAGAGGCACACAACTTTTGAATATGTTTGATTCATCAGTTAATAAAACTGTTCAGAATTTGATTGACTAAAATGTTGTCCACAGTTGGGCAAAGGATGTTATGTAACTTCTACTTCAGGTAAGAATCTCAGCTTCCTGTAACAAATGCCATGATAAAAGACAGCCCAAAAAACAAAGGAATACTGCTTTATGAAAAGACGAAATAAAAATAAGCCACAACGAATAATCCTGTAAAAAGCAAACAGAGAATTCTCAAAACCCAAATGTAGGAATTGGAGCTGGACTACTTCACAGAGAGTTGAAATCCCTGGAGGGGCCTTTTGTTTTATTTTTAATCTGTTACAGACAAATTTTATCTTATCAGAAATAAATGGCTTGACCAGTAAGCTTAAGATATGTTTGTGTTTGAACCTAGATATCTCCACTCTTGTTCCTCTGTGGCATCCATTACATCATGTTGGCTTTTGGAACAATATATGGAGCTACAGACAGATTCATAGTGTGTCAGGAGTTCATTTGTGTGAAAAGCTAGTTCTCTGTGGGCTGTAATGAACTAGCTAGAGTCAAGTGAAATGGAAGTGGAGGATATTTCTACCCTCACAGACATTGAGATAGCCAGAAATTTCCTTGTTACATAAATGGAACTTCTATTCAAATGTGATTGCAGTCTCAAGTGATGTAACTTAGACAAAATTCTTTCCCCTAGGTTATATTTTTCTGTCATAATTCTTCAAAGTGTATTTGAAGAAAGTGTATTTGGGAAATTATTGGTTCATTTTTCTGCCTTCTCTCTCATTTTATATAGTTAAAGCCTTTCATCTTAAGTATGATGAGGTTCGTCTAGATCCGAATGTCCAGAAATGGGATGTAACACTTTTAGAACTCAGTTATCATAAACGGCACTTGGACAGACCAGTGTTCCTGCGTTTCTGGGAAACATTGGACAGGTAAATATCCATTTGGAAGGGAAGATAATAAGTGTATTGTTATCTAAAGGTTAAAAATCACTATACAGATTTTTCGTTTTATAAGAAAAATCTTTATAAACTGTATACAAGAGCTGTTTTTTATTGCAACCCATATTCATAATGGAGTTAGATGACTTTATACATCTTATAAATAAAAATGACACATTGGATTTTGGAATCCCATATAAATTTAAATTATATAAATTATGATAGATTTTATATATTAACCTCCCAGAGTCATTTTGCAGAGTAAGATGGGTGACATATAAATGTAATAAAGAAATTTCAATATTTTTTATGCTTTGTAACTTCTAATATTCCACTTTAAAATTTATTATATTATTTTCTCCCTGAGTTCATGTTTTTATGTTAATTGCAACATTTATTATGAATTAATTCATTAATGTGTATACATTTAATAAATAAAATAGTATAGCATAAGGACTGCTCTAGAATGCTGCATGCTTTATCAGGTTATTTTGGCATGCATTATATTGAGTTTCTGTTTTTTAAAAAAGTCTCCTCTACATCATATATCAGATCCCAAATATACCTATATACAAAAATCTGCTAGTTTCCCCCCCCTTAATATACCAAATTTCCTGATAAAAATAACTATACTCTTAGTAGTGTACATTATCTAAGTTTCACTAGTTTTGGAAAACATAATACTAGCTCCTCATCCTTTTCCAAAAATAAGTTTAATCCAGTCTGTCTGTATCTCTTCTTTAATGAATTTGTTTATCCATTAAGATTGATCTCAGAAAGGTGATTGTAAGTTGAATTTTCTATTCTAGAATACTGTTTTTGGATGTCCCTTCCTAAAGAGCCATGTGCAATTTCATTTAAGTGACAAATTGAAACATTGTTTTTGTGCTAGGTAATTGTAGTTGAACTCTAGTTTATCAACCACTTTGAGATTTTTGATTGAAGAATTACAGTTGACCTTTCGGTTAATAGTCGCTCTGAGATTTTTGGTTGAAGAAATGTACAGATATTATTAAATAAATAGATCTGTTAAACTACTATTACAATTCATCTTATCTGTCCTCTTTATCAATATTTTCAGACTGCCAGTAAAAATAATAGAAGTTATGAAGTTAAATAGAAATTAATAATAAAATTGTTGGGAAACAAAAGTCTTCTGTTTTAGAAAGTTCAACAAAACATTTCTAAACAATATGCTAAGAAGCATAAGAAGCAAGTAGAATGACTGATATATTTTTTCTGTTCAGTTGTGTGTGATTCTCAGAGACGTGGGTAAATCCCTGCCATTTTCTTGGCAAGGTTTTTCAGAAGCGGTTTGCCTGTTCTCTTAGGGCTGGAAGAAAGTGACTGGTACTAGGGTACCAGTCACCCAACTGGTTTTGTGCCTAAGAAGGGACTAGAATTTACACTCTTTTGGCTTCCAGCCTAATGCCTTAATTACTATACCAATCTGGTTTTCAGAACAGATGATACCTAAATGTAATTATAATTCTTCTTTCCACACACACAAATAGATATACTTTCTTGATTTTATCATTTTAATTGAATTGTTGTGTTTTGAATTGTATATATCATTTTTATCTTTTGAGAATTTGTGCCTCAATTTGCAAATTTATGTAGATACCAGCTTTGGTAATATGGGTTTTCTCCCCTTCATGTTGCAGGTATATGGTCAAGCATAAATCCCACTTGAGATTCTGAATTCTTGACTGCCATTTCATTTTGAAAACTATTGTGATCCAGAAAGGAAAAAATTCCCTGTCAGCATTTGTGAAGAACATTATTACAGCTAAAGAAGAAGTCATAATTCGACCTTTTATAAGACGTTGTTGGATCACCACGTTACAATGAAAGGCCAACATTTCTTCTCTATAACAAGCAAAGGACTTTGCTTACAACTATTTTTTAATAACATAAGCCTTTTAGCCTGCAATTCAAATTGTATATTTTGATAGCAGCCATTTTTTTCCCATTTTGTTAAATTAGCAAACTTTTTACAATTACTTTTTTGTTCAATAGAATATAGGTTGATTTTCATGGAAGGTTATAAACTTATGTGTGTATGTATATATAGAAATAGAGATGGATGTTCTAAACTACTTTGCTTCTAAGCATAGTTCTTGGTTCTTTGATTTATTGTTTCATTCGTGAAAGACATTTTGTTTTGATTGGTATTATCTTCTAGTCTAAAGAACTCTAGGAACTGAGCTAAGTGAAGATTGCTTTAGCTTAATCAGATTGTCAACCTGTATATGTATTGTATATTCTTTCTGTCTTTGAAAAAAGGGAGAAAAAGAAAAGAAAACTTTTTTTCTTATGATGATAATTTACCAAAACTGTAAAAAGAGTCATTGAATACATTTGAAGTGCAACATTTTCCATGCAAATATTTCTTTTAAAATTGTGTCTTCTTATGACCCCATACTGAAGAATATATGAAATGTTGTATACACAAATATATTATATTTGAGTCAACTGGGATGTTTAAAAATCAGAATTGGCAAAATCTATTCTTCTAATCCCAGAAGTTAAATGTGGTTTTTACCATTGGTATTACTACATTATTTTAACTATATAAGAACCAGATTTGGCACATTTTACTGTACACCCAATCATTATCAACATGTTTTTCCAGACTTAGCACTGGTATAAAAAGGAGATGCAGCGGGAACTTTTCTTCTCAGTTTGTAAATCTGATTATAAGGCAGGATCCTGCTCAATGTAATATCTCAATTGCTGGGAAAATGTAGATCCTCACCAGTTACAATAATGACTGCTCAGCATTTCCATTAAAAAATCAGTAACCAAAGAACATGTTTTACTTGATCAAGAAAGGAGCACAAGAGAGCAAGGAAATGTTATTTCTGTGTGTTTGTATTTTATAATATAGTTGCTGAATGCTGCATACTAGTGCACAGACAGAATTAAACTAATTGTTTACTTTTGGGGGGATGAAATAATTTGGGGGGGGGTTGAATCCAGAACCATGGTTTTATGCTGAGCATCTGACTAAAGTAAAATATTCTATATATTCTTTTTTAGTTTTGCTTTAGATCATTCTTTAAATGGTTTATCATGTAACATTTCCTATTGGAATGTGAACTTTTTAAATTTCTTCCTAATGATTTTTAGGATACTTTGAATTCTTTTCATATTTATTTCTGGTACACTGAGACTGTGATTTCAATTTTATTGTAGTTACGGCAAGAATAAAAATTTTCAGCTTTTCAGGAAGATTTTTCTGTTATGACAATTCCACAGTAATAGTATTTTTGAAAGAAAATCACCAGCTGGGTGGACTAAAAAACAGGAATGCAACATGTCTTCAAAATAAAAAGGGCTTCAGAAATCAAATTTAATATTGAATCTTCCAGCACTTTCATTTAGCACTATGAACAACTAAAATTGCTCTTGCCTTTAAATGTTGGAGTACAATAAAAAAGCAGTTGTTTGTACATGGTAAATTTTATACAAATGTGGAAAAAACTATAATGTGATGGGTTTTAACATTTTATAGAACTGTTATTTGAAAAACTGTCACTCCTGTGGATAGAAATTCAAAAGACCATAGTTTAAAGATTTTTATTTTTCAGAGTGCTATTGGAGCTTATAATAGTAATAATAATAATAAAGTTGGAAGGGCCTTGGAGGTCATCTAGTCGAACCCCCTGCTCAGGCAGGAAACCCTATACCATTTCACACAAATGGCTGTCCAGTCTCTTCTTAAAAACTTCCAGTGTTGGAGCATTCACCGCTTCTGGAGGCAGGTTGTTCCACTGGTTAATTGTTCTAACTGTCAGGAAGTTTCTCTTTAGTTCTAGGTTGCTTCTCTCCTTGATTAGTTTCCATCCATTGCTTCTTGTCCTGCCTTCAGGCGCTTTGGAGAATAGCTTGACTCCCTCTTCTCTGTGGCAGCCCCTGAGATATTGGAACCCTGCTATCATGTCACCCCTCGTCCTTCTCTTCATTAAACTAGACATCATGTGAAGTAGTGGGTTACTTCATTGGAAAGGCAGATCTATCTAAGAATCACTTCTATTTTTGTAACTTATGATCAGAATGAATAGGGTAAGCTGTACACACACGAGTCATTTAATCTCATTGTTTTTTAGAAAGAAGTGATAGCTGTAACTCGTAAGACTCTGTTCAAAACTATCCAAGTGCAAAGCCCTGTAATAAGCACATAGGAATCAGTATTAGAAGATGAGGTGATAGCATAGCTCAATTAATTATTGTACTTAAAGACATTATAATTCAAGCTTGGTCTGACTCTGAAAACTAGAAACGTTTATACTGTATGAATTTCTTAGAGATGTCTGGCTGCCCCTAGTCAGAAACTGAGGTCAATTTACTGACTTCAGAAGGATGGAAGGCTGAGCCAGTCAGGATCAAACTCCTGATTGCATTCTAACCACTACACCACCACAGCAAATGCATCTATTAATAATATTTCAGCAGGTGCATATATAAAAGCTGCTTCTAAGATGAGAAGGTAGCAAAAGATAGTCATGTGCTAAGGGATTGAAGTAGCTCCATTCTTAGGCCACACTAAAGCAAGTTTAAAATGCATTATTTTGATCATAGGAAAGACAAAAAATTATTTAAATTTTGCAATTATCAAAAAGTAAACTTGATGAGAATTTGAAGGAGAAATGTGCAAAATGTTCCATGTACACATGAATGTTTTTCGATGGAGGTGACCATGTCTTGGAACACAATTTCCATTGATCTAAGGCAATAACACACTTGGCCCATATTCCATAAGCTGATAGTATACAAGAGCAATCAATTATCAGCTATCTTCTAGATGGGTTTGACTGCCATTCTCATCATTTGCACTTAAAAACATCTATAGGAGTTCAGGTTGGGGAATTCATTTTATCTATTCATTATTAAATTTATATGCTGCCCATCTCACTATCCAAAACAACTCTGGGCAGCTTACAATACAATAAAGACACAAATATAAACCCATTGGAAACATTAAAATTAACAGGAATTAAATAGAACTAAGAAGCAAGTGCACAAGTGGTATGGAACTGGGATCTTTTCTCTTGCTCTGCCAGCCACCTCCAATGTGAAGCGCCTCCATCAGGACCCCAAGCCAATCCCAGACCCTTAGTATTTCCATAGAAGAGTTTCTTTTCATTTTGTACAATGCACAGGAATTCTCAGTCAGGAAAGGCTATAATCATGGATGCTTTTCTGATGCTGGTTCAAAAGGCAAAAAATATGAAAGGACAAATTGTGGTTGTATACACAAAATCCACACTGAAGCTTTTCTTCATATGAACCCATAAAGATCCCACTCATCCCTTCCAATTTAAAAATATTCCAAATTCTAATACGACTATCAACGGCATAAAGATCCCATCCAACAAAGCCTATTTTTATTTAAATCAGTTTACAGACTGATAATACAACTATCAGTAGTTGAGATCAGGGCAAATTTTCTTTCCAATCTTAATTCCATGTTTAATGTTGCACTAGAATTTTACACATCTGATTTTGTTACACTTATTATAAGTGGTAGGATGCAACTGATTCTCACGGAGATCTCTGTATGGTTCAACATTCTGTAAAAATTAAACAAGGTGGAGAAAACACACAAAAACATGATTTCTGGAATTCTTTTTTTAACTCTTGCCCAGCAATGACCATAGAAAGCATCTTTTTTCTATTTAATAAGTTGGTGTTTGTTTCTGCTTTCCCCTTGTGATCTTCTGATATATTGGTGTATCTATGAGCACTCGGAAGCATAAGACAAGCTGAAATTCTCCACTGGGAATCAGATGATCAGAATTTGGAGAGGTGGGTAAGCTTAGACTGAAACAATCAGCAATTTTCCAAGTTTTGGCCTGTGTTTTTCTCCACAGTCCCAAGTCTCATTTAAAAAAAAAAATTGCTTTTGCTTTGGTAACTTCTCCCATCATACCAATTTTGTTTCCATTCTGTTCTGCTTTTTCGAAAGTTATCTAGCTGTTCGACAGTCAGGACACAATTTTCTCTACAAAATTTCTTTCCAACATTCCACTAGAGTGAAAGAAAAAAAAGGGGCTCCACGGTGTGCTATGGAATTCAGCTTTATGGATATTTCAGAGATTACCTGAAAGACCTCATTTTATGTAGTCAATATAAACGAATAATTTCTCTACAGAAATAGATAAATTTAGATCAGTTTAGTAGAACACATAGGTCACATTAAATCTGCCTCAGCAGATCAGTGGTGGCTTCCACTACCTATAAGGAAGGGAGGAAGGAAAGACCATCACCAAAAGAGTATGTAACAAAATGTGCACCCAATCCAATGCTGCACAAAAATGCAAGTGTGCATCTTGAGATTATGTAAAATGGTAAAATGTAGCATATTGGGTTTCTGCAAGAACCTAAAGACCTGGCTCTGCCGATTGTCTTGGGGACCAGAGGGAGGAATTCCATGCTGGATCTGACTGCTAGATTGATGGTAGACTCGACCTCACCCATCCAATCACTGCTCTCCATCCATCCATCTTTTTGCTTATCATATTAATGTATTATTCTCATTGTGTTCCTTTGTCTATTAATTTTTGTTTACACTCTTCATTTTTCTTCCTTTTTTTATTATTGTAAGCTGCCTAGGGTAACCCCAGGGCGAGATAGGTGGCAAATACATTTCACAAATAACAAATAGCCATAGCAATTGGGACTGCTGGAATTGTCATTGTTAGGCGATGAGATCACATTGACATGCTTTGTGATAACATTGCTTAGTGACCGCAATCCCGATCCCAAATTACCATTGTAACTCGAGGATTCCCTGTATATGAGTCAAGTGATATTTCTTTGCACAGTTTGGGAAGATTTCTGTAACATATCTTAAGCTCTAGTTGAGCTTCTTTTGAAAGACCTGAAGGACCAGATTAGAAATCGATCATCATGGAGATACTAATATATGTGGTCACTAAGGTAATGCTGACTTGATGACATGTAATCAGTTGAGCTATAAAACACTCAAGCATTCTAGTCCCCAAACAGCATTTATCTCCTTTTGTAAAGAAATCTTTGAGTCTAGGTACCTGTTTTTATTTTTTTTATATATTCTTGTAGGGGTGTATATATATATATATTGAAATTGCTACAAATCCATAAGGAATTAAGAGCTACAAGTGTGGGATCAAGAATGATGTCATTGTCAGTTCACGCAAATAGCAATTTTGTCTTTGATATTTGTTTTCAGTTCAATCAATGCATAAAACAAATGGATTGTTCTTTGTGGCAACGAAAAACCAAATTTTACGGTATAGCTTCTCAAGCTCCTGCCCAGTGAAATATGCCTCCACTTGTAGTACTCGCTAACTCTCTCTCTCTACACAAAACAGAAGCCGGCTAAAATTAATTGCTTAGATGCTGATTTTAAAATTTAATGTTGTGGGGCTGTGCTCATTTTAATTCAGAAGCTATAACTAATGCCAGGCACTTTATTAAGGCAATGTGTTCATGAAAAATTAAATACCCCCGCTTGGAGGAATTGTTGGCCTAGCAGGTTAAAGTTCACCTAGCATGCTGGCGGCAATTGTCAATGGTGCAATATACCATGTAAATCAGATTTGGTAGATGTCAAATTCTGGCTATTCAAATACCCTTATAATGAACACTGCAGATTTCGTTAAAAATTGCAGTCATCAGTGGTGATTAGATTCCCCCCCCCTTCCTGTGGCTATTTGCTACAAAAGACAATGTTACTCCTAAAGTAGCAAGAAATGGAAACAGAAGTGAATCTTCTGGACATATTTTGTAATGTTGGTTTTTCTCCTTTAACAATTTGTAAAGAAATTGTAAAGAAATAGAACATATATACAGGGAACGATCAATATGGGTAAAAAGCAACTGTTTGCCAAGCAATAGTTCCATGAGACAGTAGTTTAGATTCATAAAAATAATGATTACAAATTAGTTCAAATAATATTTTAATCCATAAATGGAAGAAAAATTAATCACATTCCAAAGAGAATATGTGATTGCAAGACTTCATTTTTATTGCTATTTTTTCTACCAGCTAAAAGCCTTGACTGGCTATTCTAATAACCAGAAGAGGTCTCTTTCCTTTTATTAAAGTTAAGATATTCAGTATATATATATATATATATATATATATATTCTGCCTTTCATTCTGAAGCTTAAAACTGCATTTGCACAATTTCTAGAGTGGCTGCTGTGAAGCCACTGACAGTTGTATTAAAGCAGTGCATTAAATTAAACGATATAATAAAAGTAGTATATAAAATAAAAGCTCAAAAAAGTCAATCAAAAGGAGGGTTTTTTTTTTAAAAAATGGAAACATAAGGCGCACAATGCAGCTCTTATAGTTGCTTGTATTTTAGACTATCAGACATCACAATGCAGTGCCAGAAAAATCATTGCTCTGTTCATTTTCAATAACTTGCATTTCGGTTAGTCCTCATTTCTTCCATTTATTTTTAGTGCAACTTGATATAAAATAACATCAGCTGGATGCTGTGTGTGTATTAAAAATATAAATCACATCATAGTTTACTGCTATTTTGGAGATATACGTTAGCTTCTTTTAATAAGTTAAGAAGATGAACCTCTTCTAACCTCTGCCATTGAAATCAGTGGGGCTTAAATGAGCTTAATATGACCAAGATTGTGGCTGTCAAAATGGCTGAGCACTCAAGGACCTGCATGCATTTATTCTGCTAGAATGTTAACATCTTGAGACTGACTAAGATTGAAACCCTGAAGTCTCCTTTAAAATTTGCAGTAACTCAGACGTCAAGAAGCTGAGATGGAGTAGCCGAAAAGAAATAAGAGCAGGATGTGAAAAACATAAAGTTGTTTGAGAATCATCAAAGAAGCCAAGAATGGTTGTAGTAGCTTGAGGCAATTGTGGTTTCCTACAACTTGTTTGGGGATTTAAACTTTATGGACAGGTAGTCCTCTACTTAGGACTACAATTGGTACTGGAATCTCAATCCTTGAACAAAGTGGCCATTAAGTGAGAGGCCCACATAACTGCTTTGCTCAACAAACAAAAGCTGGGCACTCCTAGCTGTGATCACTAAATCATTAACTGATCCCAGGTCATAAAGCAGACAAAAGAACTACCTGTTGAGAGAATATCAGCTCCTGGCAGCCTTTTTGCTCTCAAATGTTGCTGCAGTCCACCAATGATTTCCTCCATCAGAGAGGGGAAATCTTTTTGAAATATGATTGTGGAGTGCTTGACAACCAGTTGTAAATACAAACCTGTTGTCAAGGACCCAAAATGCAGTCACATGACTGTGGAGGCACAGCACATTTTCCAATGGCTGCAAGTACTTTATGCGCCATAAAGCAGACTTTTCAAGGCCATCATAACTTTAAACGATTATTAAAGGACTGGTCATAAGCTGGGGACTATCTGTATTCCCATTATCTCACAAGAGGCTATTTTCAGTCTTTTGAGTTTTTTTTTCCCCTTATGTAAAGATAAAGCAATTGCTTTCTTTCTTTTTTTGATCAATTCTAGCATTGCTAAATCCTTCCCCACAGCTGTATATTTCTAGATGCAGTTTTCATAATGAATAAAATAAGTGGGACCTACAACAAAACTTTATAGGATGTTATGTGCATGCCAAGTACAGACACATCATCTTAGACAATTGGATAATTAATAGTTTAGAATGGAATCTAGAAGTAGATATTTACAAAATTTTGAGTTGCAAACTTTCACCCATACAAACAAACCTCTCTACAACTTCAACTTAAAAGTTCCTAGATATTGGGAAAAGGTGTGAAAGGATTAGTTTTTCCCAACCTCCACTCACATACTACTTGCAGAAGAACTATATCCACGTGGAGGGAAGTAAGTAGTGGGGTAACCCAAGGTTCTGTTTCAGGCCCAGTATTCTTCAATATCTTCATAAACAAGTCTAGATAAGGGAATTGAAGGGGAACTCGTCAAACTTGCAGACAACACTAAGCTGACAGGAATAGCCAACACCTCAGAAGACAAGCTCAAGATCCAAAAAGATCTTGACAGACTTGAACTTTGGGACCTATCTAATGAAATAAATAAAATTCAACATAGATACAAGTAAGGTTTTACACTTAAGCAAGAAAAACCAACTATATAGGTACTATAGACTAGATGAAACTTGGCTTAATGCTAGTAACTGTGAGAGGGATGTTGAAGTCCCAGTGGACAATCATTTAAATATGAGCTAACAGTGTGCAGCAGCAGCCAAAAAAGCTAATGCAATCCTAGAGAGAGAGAATCAAGATCACATAAAGTTCTAGTACCTCTTTACAAAGCCTAAATAAGACCACACTTGGAATACTGCATCCAGTTCTGGTCACCACAATATAAAAAGGTTTGGCTTTGTCTTCCTGAGATATCTCACTGTAAGGACCAAGTTAATTTGTGGTATACAAAAAAAGGAAATTCCTAAAGTTTCTACGCCATTTGATGGTTTGCGTAGAACTATACACTCCAATACTTGAGAGAGTGCTTAAGAGAAACTTGCATCCAATTTTGGTCATCATGATATATAGTAAAAAGGATATTGAGACTCTGGAAAGAGTGCATAGAAGAGAAACAAAAATGATTAGGGGACTGGAGGCTAAAACATAAAAGAACGGATACAGGAATTGGGTATGTCTAGTCTAATGAAACAAAAGACTAAGGATGACATGATAGCACTGTTCCAATATTTGAAGGGCTCCTACAAAGATGAGGGGATCAAACTATTTTCTAAAGCAACAAAAGGCAAAGCAAGAAACAATGGATGGAAACTAACCAAGGAGAGAAGCAACCTAGAACTAAGGAGAAATTTCCTAACAGTGAGAGGAATCAACCAATAGAATAGCTTGCCTTCAGAAGTTGTGGGTGCTCCATCACTGGAGACTGAACAACCATTTGTCTGAAATAGTATAGGGTCTCTTGCTCAAGCAGGGGTTTGGACTAGAAGACTTCCGAGGTTCCTCCCAACTCTATTATTTTATTATTTTATCTTCTATGTAAAGTAAGATCTGTACAATGCGTGCTTTTTTTTTATTATTGTTGGTCTTATGACGAAAGCTTACGAACAGCATCTCAGAACCTAACCTGTTCTTAAGGAGAGCACTCTCTGTATATGTAACATGACCAGATTTCTTTTGATGAATTAATAGACTTATTGTTGTCTTAATGTGAAAGAATTGGAGACTGTAAATGATGACCAAAATAGCAGCATCCACCCCAATGGCACAAATGTTCAGTCTACTCACAATTCCCTTTTTGGGGGAGAGGAGGAAGGGGAAACGGGGGAGTACAAATGCTGATTTTGAAATTCTGAGATAGTGCTTGCTTCTGCTAGAATGCATTTAGATTGTGGATGGTGAAGCACAATTTTATGGGAAAAGTCTATTTGCCCAGATTGCTCAATTGATGAAGAGAAAAACACTGTTTTTTTTTTTTTTGTTATTTGCTTTCCTAGCAGAAATCCCATACCACCACCAATGATGGGACCTTAAAAAGTCCACTTGAAACTTGAGGAATCTAAAACATTCTTTGATGTGAATTGGAGAGAAGCTGCTTTTCTAAGTCTGTCAATGATATTCCTGGCAGAAACACAGCATATAAACCCACAAAATATTGGTTACGACTGATAAGAAAAATAACTATTTTAATTGTCTGTTTAAAAAGTGACTTGCCTATTTAGTTGCTGTGTCTGAATTATCCACATACTGAGCTCTTCCCAAGCACCTGTGATAAGCAGATGTTGTTGTTTGATGGTGTTAAAGGCATTGTTGCAAGCTGTAAACTGTTCCGAGTAAAACTGTCTTTTGCAATTGACTGATGGTGATTTTCTCAATGTTGATGGTGTTCAAGTGGTGCTCCAGATGTTTTGGGATTGCACCCAAGGTACCTATTACTATTGGTATTACCTTTGCTTTCTTTTGCCACAGTCACTCTATTTGCAGGTCTTTGCATTTTGTTATTTTCACCAGTTCTTTTTCTTCTATTTTGCTGTCTCTAGGGGCTGCAGTGTTCACTATCCAGACTTTATCTTTCTTATCAAGAATTGTTAAGTCTGGGGCGTTATGTGGCATGTGCTTCTCTATTTACATTATTTATTTTATTAATTATTATTATTATTTAAAATAGTACTTATTAAATTTGTATTAAATGTTTAGGGGTCGATGAACAATCTGAAACTTCAGGAAGAGGTCAATGAGCTGGAGAGTTAGGGAACCCCTGGTGTAGAGGACCTTGATAGAGAGATACAAGCTATATTGCCAAAGCAATGAGGAGTAAAACATTTATTAAGGTAATGGGCCAACATTTGTTAAATCTAAAACATTCAGAGAACTTTCAGAAACAGCTCAGACAGAACCATCCTGATTCACCAAACTCTAAGGAAAAGGAGGAATAACACAGTCAGAATTGCAAGATTCTGTTACAGTAGCCAATCTCAATCAAAATAGTTTTAGCTATGCTGTGCAGCTGGTCTGGTTTACCTGGTGGGGTTGGCACATTGTGGCTCAGGGAGGATGAAAAGTCATTTCTGATATTTAACAGAAATATCAATCCTGTTTCTGGATTCTTAGATTTAAAAAGTCTTTGGCAGAAACAATCTCTGAAAAATTAGAACCCCAGAGCCTGGCTCAGTCAAAATTCACAGTTATGGGAAGCTTCAGCCCATGCTCCATTAGCAAAAGATCGTTCCATTTAATTGCACAGGCAATACCTGTGCAAAAAAAGCATGAGAGAGAGAGAGAGAAAGAGGTTTATTCTATTGGGTTGGTATAGAATTCAATGTGGTGTGAACTAAGTAATGGGATTAATTCCCTAACCATTTAGTAATTCAGGAACCTAGAAATGGAGTTATTTCTATAATTAAGTATATGTGAATACAGCCAATGAAGTAGGAGAGGCATGCATATCACACACACACACACACACACACAACTTTCAGGGGAGGTGCTGGTTTTCTTTTTTTGGGGGGGGTGAAAAAGAATTCATTCTTGCTCAGTATCAAAGTTTATTTAAATATTTTGATATTTAGATTTATTCAGCTGTCTTGTTAAGCACTGAAATCACACAGTGTTCAATACTTAAGCTTATCCCTGCAGTAGGGTGTTGTTTTATTTAATGGCATAATTTTAATTACGAGCAAACTAAAGTTTGTCAGGATCTAGCAGTCACATTTATTAGCTCACAATCTCTTACTAATTGTCGTTTAGCAAAGCCATACAGATCTGGTACAAAAACTATATCAAAAAGATAGTTTTTAAAGTGGTATCCTCACCCCCCACTACAGGGTCAGCTAAATTATTATTATTTTTGTAATTTTAAATGCAAGAGTTGTCCCATGAAATAGCATTTTCAAGGGAAAAGTAAATTAATGCTGTGCTTTTAGAGACTGCTCATCGTAATTGCTTTTCTTGTGCAATAGTGGAAGTCATAAAATCTTTAATTGATATTGCTGTATTATTTGGAATGTCAGCCTCTTTCTAGTCATTGCCTTCTGCTAAGCTGGGTGTTTCTGTTAATTCTTCAACTGAGCCAATTAATGCAAGTGTTAGCAGTACATCTGGTGATAATCCTATTTGTGTTGGGTAAATATTCACTCCTCTTATATTTTCCCTAGGAATTGAAGTATACATGGTAGTCCTTTGGATTTGATGAAGACAGGCTATTGTGCAGTTCATCTGTGGACATGGAAATGGCTCTACAGTCCCAATCAGGAAGCACAAACTCTAGCACAATGGGGGCATTTGAAGTCCACTGTTGTAATAACTATGGGTTTTATTCTGTGATGCCACTCATGGTTCTCTAACAGTTTTTGTCACAGTCTGTCTTCAGAGCTGGTAGAGACTTCCTAGCCCTTGGCTCACCAGCAAGTTCTGTCAGTAGCCACAGCTTCTACTTCCCTTGGATGTCACGGTGGCATAAGTTTTTTTTTCACTGCAACTTTCTAGCATTTGCATGGCCAACCTTGCGGTCTCTTCCCAGACTACAGTAAACAAAAGATTAACTGGCAAGGAATATGGTGATCATCCATTTTAATGATGTGACTTGTCCATGTCATCTGGGCTCTGGTAATCAAGGACCCAATGCTGGTAGACTCTGTGCAATCCCAAACTTACAGGTTAGGGACACAGCCTTGCCAATGAATGCCAAGGATGGAGCACAGAATTTCCAGTTATTTGAGGTACTTTTGGTACTGAGTCCAGGGCCCACATCCATATAGGAAAGAAGGGATAACCACAATTCTATAGATTTTCAGCTTTGTGGAGATACAAATGTATGCAGCAATCTAGTATGCGGCTACCTGGCTGATCTTGCTGATCCTGAAGTCAATTGTCAATAGGCTTTGTCCAAAGACCCATCACTTGAGATGATGCTTCCCAAGCATCTCTAACATTTGTTAGTTAAGTGTATCAACTGTGATTTTAAGTTAAGTGTATCAACTGCAGGCTTGGTATTTGGCATTCTGAGTGGTATATAATTCCTATCTAAACTAAACATTAATATAAAAACAATATTGGGGGAAAAGGGAACAATTGTACAAAACAAAGTAAAAACAAAACAACCCTTCCCCAGAGAGTATCACAATCAATGGACCAAAATTTAAAACACTATATATCTATCAGATCCTGCTGGACTGGAACAACATATCAGTCACAGTAAAAAATAAAAATAAAAAATGAATGCAACTTTCCAAAGATCTTAATGTGACTTATGATTAACAGTCTTGAGTATCCTTTGGACAGAAAGATGGATAAAAGTTGAATGAATGAATGAATGAATGAATGAATGAATGAATGAATGAATGAATGAATGAATGAATGAATGAATGAATGAATGAATGAATGAATGAATTAGTGATATATTCTTTAAGTTATGTGTTTTGTGGGGAGGGAAAGAGCTTTGAATATCCATAGTTCCACTCAGAATTAAAATTCAGGGATGCACACTACTTCCAGGCATTTCTTCATTTTCACAAATAGCTCTTGGCTTTTAATAGCAAAAGAAACTCTGAGGATAACTAGTTATTTTGGGGGAAATCAGGAATAAAGCTAATTTCAGAGATTCGGTATGGTTGACTGACTGAGTAAAAAGATTTAATTAAGGTGTTACAGAGAAATATGGTTTGCTGGTTTGTTGAGATGTTTAATTGTCTATTTATATATAAGGTGCCTGAATCCTAAAGACTTTTGGTGGCTTACAATTAAAAAAAAAGTGGAGGGGGCAAGAAGAGACAAAAATAAATAATGAACGGCCCTAAAACCAATATATAACCAAAACACCCATCTGACAGGGACTCAGTTTTCACTCTACTAAAGAACTTGAGAGAATAACCATGTGTAATATCTTTTTTATTTTTTTTGTAAGTGGACTAACCTACACAGCGTATGTACAAAGGTAATCAAGAAACTGAGTACTTGTCAGGTTAGAGAAGATAGAAAGGAGCATCTATCACTTTGCATTCTGATAAACTGGTAATTTTTGATTTGTGATACCTCTACTGTAACCCTTTTGTAAATACGGAAGAGCATACGTGAGCATACACACACAGAGACACACAGACACACAGACACACAGACACACACACACCACTATGACAGCTCTTTTCTTTAAGCATTCAAAATGTATTGGAAGGTGTCTAATTTGGGAACATTGATCTAATATGCTTTTCACATGTTGTGAAATTATGAAAATAATACAAGTAAGCTTCCAGTAAGGTTAGAATAGGGTGATGCTTCAATCACAAAAAGCTCTTCAAAATCTTTTATTCTCATGAGAAATATATCTGAATCCCATTTAACAAGCTGCCTAACTCATAAGTCTAAAGAAATATATTGTGTTCACAGCTAGGGCAGGCTAAGGGGATTAGCCCATCTTATAGTACAAATACAGATGAGGAGCCTTTGGGTTCAAAACAGATGCTGGTTGCTGAAATAAATTTTTTAATTTACAATTAGATCATTTTTCTTTATAATATTTTTGTTTTTACATGACAATTCTTTCTTTTCTTTTTCTTTTTGATTTTTCTTTTGGATATAAATACATCTTTTTTCTTTGGCCTTTTTGTTTGCTCTTTTTACTGTTCTTTTTTTATTCTCCCTCCTTTTGGGATGGTTGCAGAAATTTTTTGTTGTTCCCCTTTTTTTTTCCTTCTCCTTAATTAATTTTTTGCTGGAATTATTAGTACTTTTTTCCTTTCTTTTTTCTTTTTTTCCCCGTTAAAAGTACGTGTGCCTTGTCTCCTGATAATAGGAGGGCATTGGATTACAATTGGCCATCGGGCCCTCTGGTGGATTATAACTGGCCATTGGGCTCCTCAGTGGATTATAAATAAATACAACAACTAGAAGATGAGCATCTCAAATTTGGCTAAAGGGGTGAAGAAGGGCTCTTCAACCTCGGTGAGCCCAGCTCCTCAAAAATCAATTACTACATTTCTACAAAAGGAAACTCAACAAAAAGATACGCAAGCGATACTCCAAGCAATTGCAGACTCCAAAATGGAAATGAAAAAAGATTTGGATAAAAATTATGAAGACTTGAAAAGTGATCTTCTTAAAATGGATCAAAAAATGGAAACTTTCCAACAGGCAATGATAGATACTCAACAAAGAATACAAAAAATAGAGGATAAGTCAGAGATGGTTGATCAGAAATTAGAAGCATTACAAGATGAGAACCAGAGATTGGCACAAGTTAATGCGGAATTGGAAGACAGCATCGCTGTTATGGAGATGGAACGGGTGTCATACTTCTTGAGATTCCAAAATATCATAGAAGAGAAAGATGAGAACCTGTTAGAGTTGATGTGTGAGCTATTGGCGGATCGACTTGGAATGGAAATGGATCAAATGAAAAAAGAAATGGACCAGGTCTTTAGAGTCAATTCAAGCTATGCAAGAAGAAATAGAGTTCCCAGAGAGGTTCACGTAAGATTTCTTAAAAGAGCAATACGAGATGAGATTTTGAGAGCAATAAGAGACCAACCACTGAAATATAAAGATAAAGAACTTCTAGTTCTTAAAGAGATCCCGAAGAGAATAAGAGAAGCACGAAGAGAATATCAATTTTTGACAAGGAAACTACTGAACAAAGGAGTGAATTTTAGATGGTTGGTCCCAGAAGGATTATTAATTTTTTGGGACTCGAGAAGATATAGATTGGATACCCCACTTAAAGCAGAGGAATTTTTTAATAATCATAGAACCTTTCTGGAAGAAGGCGATATCAGATCTAAAAAACCAGAGGAAGAAGCAGGAGCATCGAAACAAAAAGAGGAAGAACCTAAAAAGACTCAATCAGAAGAAGACGTAAGACCCAAGGATCAGAGACAGATAACTTCTCCTAGAAGACTGAGATCTAAATACAATTAAAACTATGGAAGAAATTGAAATTTTTTCAACAAATATAAATGGTCTTAACTCCCCATCAAAAAGGAGTAAAATATTCTATAGATTACAAAAATTAAAAATGGACATAATTTGTCTCCAAGAGACACATATAAAAAGACAACACTTTAGACTTCTAGAACAACCAAAAATAGGTAAACTTTATTTTTCATCGGCACTGCAAAAGAAAAGAGGGGTAGCTTTCTATATAAAAGAGAAGATGAACCCAAAACAAATTTATGCTGCTGATGAAGGAAGACTATTAATGGTGGAAATTACATGGAACCAAAAACAAATTTTGATGATTGCGATATATGCCCCCAATGAGAAACAAGACCAATTTTTTCAGCAACTATATGATAAGTAAATGGAATTAAACTATCAAAACCTTTGTATTCTTGGAGACTTTAATGCGATAACTGATGCAAAACAGGATTATAAGAGCTACAAACAAGGGGAAAAAGGGGGAAATACCTTATCTAATTCTTTTCTAAAGATGAAAGACGAATTAGGTATACAAGATATATGGAGAGAAATGAATCCAGATAAAGCACAATACATATTTTATTCAAATAGGCATAAATCCTGGTCACGAATTGATATGATATGGACTTCTTATGACTTAAAGGCTATGATACAGGAGATTGAAATAGAACCTAATATTTGGGCAGACCATAATCCAATTAGAATGACGTGGAAAGGAACTAGAAAGAAACTAAGATGGCGGCTGAACAAAGCTATATTGAAAGAAAAGGAATTTTTGCAATTAGCAACGAAAGAAATGGATTTTTTTTTTAAAATAAATAAGAAAGAAGAAACTTCCATTCAAAATGTATGGGATACAGCGAAAGCATATTTTAGGGGCGTGGCTATAACCTATGTGGCCAAAAAGAATAAAGAAAAGAAACAAACACAACTTAGATTGAAAGAACAATTTAGTAAATTGGAAATGGAGCTACGAAATGATCCACAAAAGAAAGAATTGAAGACACAGATGGAATTAATAAAACACAAATTAAATTTAATGGAAATGGACATAAGGGCACAACAGCTTAAACGATGTAAACAGAATTTCTTTGAAAATGCCAATAAACCCGGAAGATGGTTGGCATATAAATTGAAAAAAGAAAGAGAAAAAAGATTGATAAGTAAGCTACAAGACACAAAAGGCCAATTGTACTGTCACAATGATGCAATTAAAAAAATTACTACAGCTTATTATGAGACACTTTATAAAACTGAGGTGGTTTCGAATGAGACAATACAGGAATATTTAAAAGAAGCGGACCTTCCAAAGGTACCAGAGAATATGCAATACATATTAAATGAGAACATAACAATGATGGAGATTACAGAGGCGATAAAAAAACAAAAAAAGGATAAAACTCCGGGACCTGATGGTCTCCCTGCAGAATTTTATATAGCTTTACAAGACATTGTCAGTCCGATTTTGAAAGACCTTTGTAATGAAGCTTTTTCAGAGACAAAAATACCAAATTCCTGGAAAGAAGCTAACATCTCTCTTATACCTAAAGAAGACACTGATTGTACACAAATTAAAAACTATAGACCAATATCTTTATTAAACGTGGATTATAAAATATTTACTACAATAATGGCAGAAAGAATGAAGAAATTTTTGACTGAATTCGTCCATTCAGACCAAAATGGCTTTTTACCAAAAAGGCAGATAAAGAATAATTTAAGGATTATTTTAAATGTGTTGGAGTATTATGAAAACCATCCAGGGAAACAGTTGGCGCTTATATTTCTTGATGCGCAAAAAGCTTTTGATAATCTTAATTGGCAATTTTTGTTTCAACAGTTGAAGGAGATGGACTTTGGCGGAAATTTTATAAATGCAATTCAAGCAATTTATAATAAACAATCAGCAAGGATACTTATAAATGGAGATTACACAGACAGCTTTGAAATTAAAAAAGGCACAAGACAGGGATGTCCATTGTCCCCTTTGTTATTCATTTTTACATTGGAAGTGTTGGCTAGAAATATTAGGCAAGATATTGAGATTAAAGGATTGGAGATAAAAGATCAAAAATACAAACTACAGGCTTTTGCGGATGATTTAGTTTTTATTTTGGAGGAACCATTAGAGACAGCTGTTAAACTCTTGCGGAAAATAGAGAAATTTGGAGAAGTGGCGGGGTTGAAGATAAACAGGGAAAAGACTAAAGTATTAACGAAGAATTTAACAGATAAACAAAAAATTCAATTTGCTAAAAAGACAAACCTTCAAATAGCTAAAAAAGTTAAATATTTAGGTATCTATTTAACTTCAAAATATACAACAATAAAAGAAGACAACTACGAGAGATTACTAAAACAAATAAAAGTGGACTTGGAGAAGTGGAAAAATCTTCAATTATCATTACTAGGAAGGATAGCGACTGTTAAGATGAACATTTTACCTAAGCTAATTTTTCTTTTTCAAACAGTTCCTGTCAAGTTAAATCAAAAATTTTTCGATGAATTAAATGCTACAATAATCAGATTTATATGGCAAGGTAAAAAAGCTAGAATTAAAATTAAATTATTACAAGATTCTAAAGACAGACGGGGCTTTGGACTCCCGGATTGGAGACTTTACTATCAGGCAGCTATTTTGCTTTGGCTTAAAGAATGGATTACATTGAGAAACAAAAGGCTTCTTTATTTAGAGGGGCATGATTTGCAATTAGGTTGGCATGCATTTTTGTGGTATGAGAAAAATAAAGTACATAAATATTTTCAAAATCATGCTATAAGGAATGTATTGTTTTCAGAGTGGGAAAAAATTAAACATAAAATTTACATGAAAATACCTGAGTGGATTTCGACAATGGAAGCCTTTT
This sequence comes from Azemiops feae, assembly GCA_023970755.1. Taxonomy (NCBI): domain Eukaryota; kingdom Metazoa; phylum Chordata; class Lepidosauria; order Squamata; family Viperidae; genus Azemiops; species Azemiops feae. The sequence continues at coordinate 927,282 of JALGBA010003847.1, read as the reverse complement.
CCTACCCAAATTTAATTAATTATGATAAACTCGTTAGCTATAAAGATATTTTGGACAAAGATGGGAAACTTAAAGACAGACAAATTCTTCAGCAACAGGGTATTGACTTAACATGGTGGTCTTACTTGCAAATTCAGACAAGATATGAAAAAGATATAAAGTCTACAGGATTTTATAAAGAACAGACACCGCTAGATAAAATATTGTTAAAAACTGATGAACATTTGATTAAAAAACTCTATAAATTTCTGCTAAGCTGGAAGATGGAAGAAGAGCAAGTAAAAGAAACAATGATAGTATGGGCTAAGAACTTTGGATATTCTATAGACTTAGAAGATTGGCAAAAATTATGGGATCGAAATATTAAACTTACTAAAGCGGCTGCATATAAGGAGAATTTATATAAAATGTTTTATAGATGGCATATGACACCAGTTAGACTAGAGAAAATGTTTAAAAATGTATCAAATATGTGTTGGAAATGTAAACAAAAACCAGGAACTTATTATCATATCTGGTGGATATGCCCTAATGCAAAGATATATTGGCTTAAAATTCACAGATGGCTAGAAAAGATGACTAAGATACAGATAGAATTCAAACCGGAATTGTTTTTATTAGGAATATTAAGATCTAATTACGGAAAAGAGAATGAATATTTAATTTTACATATATTAACAGCCGCGAGAATAGCATTTGCCCAATTTTGGAAAAATGAAAAGATACCACCTGACCAGATTATTATTATGAAAATATTGAAATGTGCAGAAATGGATAGATTAACTTTAGAAATTAAAGAGAAAGAAGACACAATTTTCTTTAAAACATGGGGAAATTTTTATCAATGGTTAGCAATAAGATAGAATGAAAAAAGATGATGAAATTAAATAAGATAAATGATGTACTTTCTTTTGAATATTATTTTTTAACTTTTGGGCTAGATGTTTACATTTAACTATAATTAATTATAATTAATAAGCGTTATATTGATATTTATATGTAACTATATTTACTTAGTAATACATCACTAATAGTATACTGATTATTGTTACTTATAGAATGAATGATATGTATTGGGTTAAGTTTTTACCATTAATAGTGATAAATTTATTAATATAGCTTTTTAGTATTATGTTAATTATGCATACTTAATATGTATACCCGGACGACAGTCTGCTTGCTAAAGCGTTGATTTATTGTTGGGGGTAACCCCATTATTGTATCTATCCTTACCCTTGGTTTAATCCTTGTTTTTTTACCCTATGTTATACCTTTACCTACCCTTCCCTTTCTATCCCGATAAAAATAATAAAACATATTTAAAAAAAGAAGAAGAAAGAAACTGAGTACTTGTCAGGTTAGAGAAGATAGAAAGGAACATCTATCACTTTGCATTCTGATAAATTGGTAATTTTTGATTTGTGATACCTCTACTGTAACCCTTTTGTAAATACGGAAGACACGTGAGCATACACACACAGAGACACACAGACACACACACACACACACACCACTATGACAGCTCTTTTCTTTAAGCATTCAAAATGTATTGGAAGGTGTCTAATTTGGGAACATTGATCTAATATGCTTTTCACATGTTGTGAAATTATGAAAATAATACAAGTAAGCTTCCAGTAAGGTTAGAATAGGGTGATGCTTCAATCACAAAAAGCTCTTCAAAATCTTTTATTCTCATGAGAAATATATCTGAATCCCATTTAACAAGCTGCCTAACTCATAAGTCTAAAGAAATATATTGTGTTCACAGCTAGGGCAGGCTAAGGGGATTAGCCCATCTTATAGTACAAATACAGATGAGGAGCCTTTGGGTTCAAAACAGATGCTGGTTGCTGGAAATAATGAAGATTAATATATACATTTAACAATAATAAAATTAATGACATGGTCAAGGTTGGTAGTGGATATGATTGGAGAAAGGTGAAGAAAGGCAAGGAATAAAGGACAGACAGAGTTGTGTTATCAGATGCTCTCATGAGTTTTTGATGTTCAGTGGTTACCTTTTCTAACTGAAGATTCCTCAGATTAGGTTGTTTGGTCCCTGCTGGGATCTCTTGGGATCAGATTGCTAAGTGCCAGAAAATTTTAGGATTCAACTGAATCTAATATGGATGATTACAACCATTGAGCTGAATGGTGTGCATGGGAGAATAGATTAAAAAGACTAGGGTGGTACATGGCACTTGGGGCAGAATGTATTCTGGCATAAATGGTGAAGATGATATTTTGCCCTTTTATGGAACTAAACAGCCATTAGACCTTTTCTCTATCTTACCAAATTATCATCAAGATCACCTCAAATTTTATGTGGGAGGGATTCTTTGAAGAATGCCAAGTATGTGCTTAAACCATGTTTGGCAAATCAGGCAATTTCATGTTACATCAAGTGATAATCCAGCTATGTTCTAGCATCCTCAGATAAGCATTAATTTAGATATAAACTTAAGCATTAAGGCATTCCTTGCCTCCTTTTACTTGACTGAAAGCCAGAGAAGACTTTGGGCATTAAAGCCATCTGTTCATCTCTTTTGAAAATAAATGCTTATTTTGGTTTCTAATAGGGATCCAAAGCTGCTTTGCCTTTCCAAAAACATTACAAATCTTAAGTGGCTGTTGGGTACCAAGTTTAAAGCAACAATATGCCAAGCTGATTCTTATATGCCATAAATTAGCAAAATACAAAATATACATGAGCGAAAATGATTACAAATAAATTCCTTACAGAGAATGTTTCAAAAAAACTAACCCTGGTTAATGTTCCATCTAATCTGGATTTCAGCAAACCATTCTCTCAGGTGTTATGAACTGGCTACACATACAAAAATAAGACCAGTTCTCCACAGAGGTCAAGTGTAGTAACAATACAAGGAAGATTGCAAGACATTTGACCAATAGGTTAATAGTGTGTTGTTGAATTATCCCAACAAACTTTATCTGAGGTAAGTCCTGTTAGTCAGGAAGTCATGAGGGGAAAACACAAAAGGAAATCTGCAGTAAAATATAATAAAAAGGCATCCTCATTTCCATCCTGAAATTAAAATAGCAGTTTCTTAGCAACTATAGTATGGAAATACTGTCCTGTGCAATTTCCTACCTTCCAACTGGAAAAGTTCAAGTGTGTAACTACATGTTCCCTGTCCTGAATAGACTCTGGCAACAGTTTCTGTAATTGTCTTGTCATCACATCTGTTGCCAGGTAGTGAAAATATGTTTTCAGTTGGGATTAGATGAAAACAGTCCTTTCTATATTTTATACTCACACAATTTTCTGAGTCTGGATAAACTGTTACTTCCAAAGTTTTTCAAATGTTCTGTTACTGTGACTGCTTCAAATAAGTAAGTAAGTAAGTAAGTAAGTAAGTAAGTAAGTAAGTAAGTAAGTAAGTAAGTAAGTAAGTAAGTAAGGAAGGAAGGAAGGAAGGAAGGAAGGAAGGAAGGAAGGAAGGAAGGAAGGAAGGAAGGAAGGAGTTACAGACAAGCAACTGCCGACATGGATAGTTTATAGATGAGTGTGTTATGTGATTATAGAAAATTGGATTGAGTAAACTATTGTTAAATTAACTATATGTAATGGCAGGCAAATGTAGGTCTTTACAGTGTAGTCTGACATTATAAAAGAAAAAAATTAAATGACTTTCCTGTCATGACTACATCTGTCAGGATTAGAATTGTTCATTCACTGGGAAAAAATCTTTGAAAATCAAGAACATAAGCCTTCTTTTAATATATATATATGGCTGAGAAATGAAACAACACAGTTTTGCCTTGTACTTTCAATTTTAGAAGGCCTACAGACCAGCACATTTCTTAAATGAAAACTTAGAAGGTAGACCCTATTTAGAACTATACACTTTCAGGGTATCAAAAGAGGATGGTTGAAAAAAATAAAGATGGAATCCATGTGAATTGCACATGGAACATGTGTAAAATAAGAGACAGGGCTGTGATTTTGTTTTTATTTCCTCTGGATGCCAAGCTCCCCTTTGCAGTTTCCACACAGCCAGCATGACTTTATTTGAAATCAATGTGTGAGGTCAGAAGATCAAACACTGGTTTAAAATGTGGTAGTAGAGTTGAGGAATAATCTGGGATCAACGTGTAAGTAGGTGCGTTTATGTTTTTCAACTGAGTTTTTGGGGGAGACAGCCTCTGGCATAGAGAGGAATACCATTGGCAGGGAGGATTCACTTTATAGTTAATTATGGAGATCAAGGGAGTATTATATCAGGGTGGTTGATGTAATTTACTGTTAATAAATAGGAAGCCAGAGATGACTGGCGGATAATGGATGTATGAGATTAATTTCACTCATGCTGAGGTGGCTGTATACCTTTGGGACTTAATTCACCAAATGGTTTCCTTTCGCCTCTTTTTAAGAGAGGAAAAAGTATGAATAACTATCGGTAAAAGAGACATTTCAGTCCAAATTCATTACTGACAGCACACATATGATATAATAGCAACTCAGGTGGCTTTTTTTCTCCCATTGCCCTCACCATAATGCAATTAGCATTGTGTGAGAGCAAGCTTGCAAACAATCCCTGCTGTGTATTCCCTGTGGCATATTGGGGGTCTAAACTTTTTTGCTGAGACTCGGGTATTTGAGTACACATGCCAGACAGTTTGAAACCTGGACCTTCATATCTTTAAAACATACATTTGTGAAGTTGATGGGAAGAGGGACTTTAATAATCATTTTATTAAAGCTGAAGTTAGTAGCTTTGGATAGGAATGAAACTTAAAATTCAAAAGATCTGAACTCGGGTAGTTTTTACATCTTCATGAATCCCAATCACAGATGGTGGGATCACTAAATGTCAGTACTAACCCCTCTGACTCCAGAATCTGGCATTTATTTATCTGGCTGGCTGGCTGAGTTTTCAATCCTGTACACACTTTGCTGGCAATTATCCCTGTGGAAATCAAGGTACAGATTTTTTTTAAAAAAAAAAAACAATAAAAGAAATGAGTAAAATTTTATTTAATGAAAAAGCTGGCCATAAATCCTTCAGCAATTTTCAAAGGTGGGACTCTCCTTTAATTATAACAATAGCACTGCAAGTGAACAAGGCCACTGAAAGGACTTTATTTTTGATAGCGTCCCTTGAGATTTAATTAACATCAGGAACTAAGGAGGTAGCCAGCTTCTAGAGAGATGGTTGCGTAATGAAAGACGGACATTAACACATGTTCTTTGGCCATTTTGTAATTCAATTACAAGATAGTTAATAATACCCATGAGGATTTCTCTGAAGCTCTTTTCCCCCTTGAAAAAAATTCTATAGCAAATTGTCTTGTGGAAAACTGGGTGAGAACCATTAGCAAAAAAAAAAAAAATGCAAAAATTCTCTGTTTGGCACTATTTAATGCTTCCACAGCTATCAGATGCTGGTTATTAACCATACACTCATTCTCTAATAAATAATAGGAATCAAATTCCCTAGTGGAGAAAAATAGCCCAATGAAGACCCAAAATGTTTCTTAACCATGGAATAAACCTTGAGATCATTTAGTTTTAATGAACAGAAAGACAGTACATATGAAAGACAAGAAAAGAAGGGCATGCTGGAGAAAGTTTCAAGAGGAGTATATCCAGTGGTGGGATTCAAATATGTGAACAACCGGTTCTCTGTGTGGATCATTCATCAACGATTTGGACGAGGAGATAGATGGGGAACTCATCAAATTTGCAGACGACACCAAGCTGGCAGGAATAGCCAACACTCCAGAAGACAGGCTTAAGATACAGAAGGATCTGGACAGACTTGAACACTGGGCGCTATCTAACAAAATGAAATTCAATGGTGAAAAAAGCAAGGTTCTACATTTAGGCAAGAAAAACCAAATGTACAGGTATAGTATAGGGAGTACCTTGCTCAATAGTAGTAACTGTGAGAGGGACCTCAGAGTCCTAGTGGACAATCACTTAAATATGAGCCAGCAGTGTGCTGCAGCTGCCAAAATGGCCAACACAGTGCTAGGCTGCATTAACAGAGGGATAGAATCAAGATCACGTGAAGTGTTAATACCACTTTACAATGCCTTGGTAAGGCCACACTTGGAATACTGCATCCAGTTTTGGTCACCGCGATGTAAAAAAATGTCGAGACTCTAGAAAGAGTACAGAGAAGAGCAACAAAGATGATTAGGGGGCTGGAGGCTAAAGCATATAAGGAACGGCTGCTGGAATTGGGTATGTCTACTTTAATGAAGAGAAGGATGAGGGGGAACATGATAGCAGTGTTCCAATATCTCAGGGGCTGCCACAAAGAAGAGGGAGTCAAGCTATTTTTCAAAGCACCTGAAGGCAGGACAAGAAGCAATGGATGGAAACTAATCAAGGAGAGAAGCAACCTAGAACTAAGGAGAAACTTCCTGACAGTTAGAACAATTAACCAGTGGAACAACCTGCCTCCAGAAGCGGTGAATGCTCCAACACTGGAAGTTTTTAAGAAGAGACTGGACAGCCATTTGTTCGAAATGGTATAGGGTTTCCTGCCTGAGCAGGAGGTTGGATTAGATGACCTCCAAGGTCTCTTCCAACTTTATTATTGTTATTGTTATTGTTATTGTTATTGTTATTATGGATCATCGCACAGTCAGCCAGATGTTTAGACTGGATTTGGCATTTTGTCTACCTATCGAGTCCTTACCAAGGACCTGGGATAGGCAGATATGGATGTTTGATGTTATTACAGATATCGTCGCAGGATGGAAGCAGTTCCTAGTAAGGCCGCCTTTTGCAATTATTATTATTATTATTATTATTATTATTATTATTATTATTATTATTATTATTATTATTATTATTATTATTATTATTATTATTATTATTATTATTATTATTATATTATTATTTATTATTTATTATTATTATTTATTATTATTATTATTATTATTATTGTCACTTCCAGAAGTCCATTCTGGGCCTGGCCAACAAAAAATTAGCTACCGGTTTGCCGAAGTGGTGCGAACCGGCTGAATCCCACCACTGAGTGGTTTGAGCAAGCCGATTGCTCCCTGATGGGAGGGACCCTAGTCACACAATTAACTGAGCCCCTACGCCTAGAAATAGGTGAGCACTGGGCGTTTATTCGCTTCCTGGTGGCCCCCAAAATGACTGAGGCTGTGATCCTAGGATTAGCCTGGTTGGACAAATGGAAGCTATTTATCTGGTGGGAGAAAGGAATGAGAACTGTGAGACTACCTATAGGGCCTAAGCCTCCCACTGATTCAACTGACGTTGTGGGACACTTTAGGCCACCCAATGAGCAAGCGCACATGGCTGCCTCACCGCCACCAGGCGAACCACTCATCCCCAACGAATACCAGGACCTAGCGGAGGCATTTAGTGAAAAAGAATGCAATGCCCTGCCCCCTCACAGACCCAATGACTGCTCTATCGAACTGGTGCCAGGAGCCAAACTCCCACGACCAAGAATGTATGCTATGTTCCCCCTTGAAATGGAGGAGATGCAGCGATATGTGAACAAAAACCTAGTGAGGGGGTTCATTGAATGGGCCAAATCTACCATGGGAGCCCCTGTGTTGTTCAAAGAAAAAAAAGATGGGTCTCTTCGTCTCTGCGTAGACTATAAGGGTCTCAATGCTGTGAGTGTGGAAAACAAATACCCCCTCCCCCTCCTAAAGGTCTTATTAACCCATCTGGCTAAGGGGAGTGTCTTCACTAAATTAGACCTGAGAGAGGCATATTACCGGGTGAGAATAAAGGAGGGAGACGAGTGGAAAACTGCCTTCAACTGTCCTATGGGGAGCTATCAGTTCAAAGTCATGCCATTTGGACTACAGGGGGCCCCAGCCGTATTCATGCAGTTGATTAATGAGGTCCTACATGATCACTTGTACAAAGGGGTTCTGGTGTATCTTGATGACATCGTGATATACAGCACGAATATGACTGATCACATAAAGCTGGTGAGAGAAGTGTTAAAGAAATTATTGAATGCCAAGCTTTATGCCAAATTGTCAAAATTTGAATTTCACCAGACCCGATTAGATTATCTTGGCTACAGAATTTCCAACGAGGGCATTGAAATGGATCCAGCCAAAGTGAGAACTATAATTGAGTGGCAGCCCCCAAAGACTCGTAAACAGCTTCAGAGCTTTTTAGGTTTTGCCAACTTCTATCATCAATTCATCCCCTCCTTTGCCGAGATTACCCTACCCCTTACGGAACTACTCAAAACAGGCAAAGGAGGAGGAAAACCGTGACCGGGCCAGCCACTTACATGGACTATGAGCTGTCAAACAGCTTTTGAGAATTTAAAAAGACTATTTGCTGCTGAACCGGTCCTAAAGCACCCCTGCCCAGGGGAACCCTTTGTAATCCAAGCTGACGCCAGCGACGTGGCAGTCGGAGTTGTATTACTGCAAAAGAACAAAAGTGGAGTTCTACAACCCTGCGCCTACACCTCTAAAAAATTTACTGAAAGCGAGAGGAGATTGGCAATCTGGGAGAAGGAGGCCTTCGCAATTAGGTGGGGGCTGTTAAACTGGCGACACTATCTAGAAGGGAGCAAGGTGCCATTTGAAGTATGGACAGATCACAAAAACCTAGAGGCACTGAAAACTCCCCGCAAATTGTCCCCAAAGCAAGTACGGTGGGCACAGTACTTTAACTGTTTCAACTTCACTCTAAAGTACATACCAGGAAGAAAAAACTTCCTAGCTGATGCGCTATCGAGATTGCCCCAGTACAAAAGCGAACGCGAAGAGGTTAATGAGGCAATTATCTCCAATCCACAAACTGCCGCTCAGCTCACGCCTCGCAGGGTCCCAAATCCTGATGACCCTGGGGTAAAGAAAATAAAACGAGAGCTCCTCACCGATCAATGGTTCAAAGATATCAAACCTCCTTGACACGCAAGGATGGTCTGGCTTACAAGGGGGGGGGAAACTGTATTTGCCTGAAGCCCTCCGTCTTAATGCTCTCAAACACAGCCATGATGTAAAACAGGCTGGACACTTTGGATATCTAAAAACTCTACATCTCACCCGCCGGCAATTTTGGTGGCCGGGGCTGAAACAGGATGTGGAAAACTATGTAAAGAGTTGTACCGTATGTGCCACAATGAAAAGAATCCCAGGGAAAACCCCTGGGTTACTGCAGCCGGTGGCAGACCCTTCTCAACCCTGGGAAGAAATAGCTATGGACTTTATAGTAGACCTACCTGAAAGTAGAGGAAATACTATCATCTGGACTGTGATAGACCTGTTCTCGAAGCAGGCTCATTTCATCGCCTGCAAAAGACTCCCATCTGCCCAACAACTGACTAAATTGTTCCTGAAACATATCTACCAGCTGCATGGTGCCCCTAAGCGAATAATTTCGGACAGGGGGGTGCAGTTCACAGTGAAGTTTTGGAGGAGTTTCCTTAAATTAATTGGATCATCTCAAGGCTTATCATCTGCTTTTCATCCAGCCACCAATGGGGCTGCAGAATCCGCTAACAAAATGGTGGAGCAATATCTCAGATGCTACGTTTCCTACCAACAGACAAACTGGACTGACCTCCTCCCTTTCGCAGAGGTGGCGTACAATAATTCTGTTTACAGCAGTACCGGCTACACGCCTTTCAGAGTAGCCATGGGAAAAGAGTTCAGCCCAATACCTGAATACCCTCAGGTGCCCTCCGCCTCCCAGACACTTGATCAATGGGTGAGGGGGTGGGAAGAAGTTTGGAGAAACATGAAAACTGCATTTAAAAAGTCTTGAGACCTATAAAAAGCAGGCTGATAAAAAGAGGGCTCCCCAAAGAACATTCCAAGTTGGGGAAAAGGTTTATCTGTCAACTAAATATTTATGCCTCAAATTGCCCAGCAAGAAATTGGGACCAAAATTCTTGGGGCCTTTCCCCATAGTAAGGATCATCAACCCCGTCACAGTAGAATTGAAACTCCCTAGTCTTTTAGGGAGGATTCACCCTGTCTTCCATTGCAGCTTGTTAAAATCTTGTTGGGGCTCCACTTTAAGACCTCCCCCTAAAAAGGTACCCAGGCCCCTCGTGGTAGCAGGTCAGACTCACTATGAAGTGAAACGTATTCTTGACTCTAGAATTTTTAAAGGGAAATTGCAGTACCTAGTACAATGGAAGGGGTACTCACTGTCCGAAGCTACTTGGGTGAAATCTAGCAATGTGAAGGCTGACCGACTCATCAAAAAGTTTCATGAGAAAAACCCCAACAAACCAAGAGATAATCCCTGACACATGCTTTTGTTCACATACAGGACCTATCCTTTTTGTAAGGGGGGCCGGATGTCAACGCTGCTAATATTGGATATTATTGCTTTGACAAGATATGTAGAACTGTCTGGTATTTTTAGAGTTAATTTAGATGATGGTGGGAGGGGAGGAGAAAGATAAGGAAAGCACGGGATAAGGAACAGAAGTGAATCTTTGCCCTTCAGGCTAATTGGAAAATGTGATTTATGACATGGCAAAATAGAGGAGGGGAATAGCCGGAAAAGTTATGTGCAAGTAAGAGAAATTCAGATCTTGGCATTCATCCATGCCGTGCCGACGCTGTTTTCACTGAATAAAGACTTTTAGCATAAACAATGCCTGGAAGTTCTTTGAAGTGTTTCATTAGTTGGAACCATGACACCAGCATAGTTAGCTCTAATGTCTTTAGAGAGTTGTATGAGTGGGGCATTGGTTTGTATAGGGACCTCCGATGGTGGGTATTGATGATGTTTCATGAATAATGTATAATCATCGTCCTAATCTGGCATTAAAGTCTCCCCCTAGTAGGGCATTCCATGAGTTGTTTATTAACGTAGTGTTCCAACTCCAGCCATACAGCAGTGGTTTCAGCTTTTCTTAGTGAAGGAGGGAGATAAACATTAATTATCAAAAGCAGGACCGAGTCCAACTTGAGGACAAGGGCAATAGCTGAATGGTTTAAAGGGGTAATAAGTGTGGACCCTGCTCTCAAGTTGGTAGAAATAAATATACCCAGCCCTCCTTTCAGTCTCCCTGGGCCTCTGCCTGGCCTTGCTTCCAGCTTATATGAATAATAGCCATTAAACAGGAGATCATCAACAGTCCAAGTCTCTTGCACCAATATAATATCCTTACCTTTCAGAGGATCAGAGTGATTAAGGCCTCTAAATTGATACCACCCGGCTATATTCTATGACATGATGTTTAAAGTGTTTAAAGTGTTTTCCTTGCCCTGGCCTTCATATAGTCAGTTCATGTTCTCCATAGGGGCACTTGTTGGAAGATAGTTATAATAATTGATATTTGATGCATTAGATTGATTAGTTGTTGTCAATGCTTCTTTTAAACCATCCAGTTTCTGTGTATTATTAGCTTGCTCAGGTTCTGGCAATACACCGTTAAAGTCTATCAACATTTCTTCTGGCACACCCTCAGCAGATTCAGTGACTGTGGGTAACTCAGTTTGTGGATCACTTCTCTGCTTTCTCAAGGTCGATTCAGCTGCCCCTGCTTCAAACTTATCAGTATGAGGTGTGTTGCCGCTTGGAATTGAAGCAATAGTTCCCTCATGAAGAGACTGAACCAGGGGTGGGTGCAGGTTCCCTGAGAAGAAGACATGTATTGGAAATATTGAAAAACTGCTCAGGAAGTACTTCATTCTAAAAAGCATTGAAGGAATTATGGACTGCTTGAAGGATAACAAAATTCACATACATTGCCTTCTTGCTGGCAACCACTCTGCATGTAATAAATCAATACTCGCAGCAGAGCAGCTGGCTCAGAGACTGCCTAACAGCTTTTCTATCACTCCAATGTCCTTTATTCCTTCTGTTGTCATAGATTTGCAAGGTAATCTGGTTGGTCTGTAAACTGAGATTATAATGGTCACCTCTAGAACTATCTGTTTGAGTGTTGTTTCCTTTGTGGATATTCTTTCCTCTCCTTTATAAAAGGGAGAGAGGGGCCTATTCTAGTTTCCATTTCTGCATTAGCCATCCCATGTCTATCATTATGTGTCCTCCTGGGTCCTTCTGCAATGTTTGTTTGACTGCTGATAAACTTTGCAAAAGATTCTTTCAAGCAGTCAACCTTATTTGTGACAATTGATAAAAGTTCGTAGATTGAATTTACGGTTTGAGCTGTGAGCAAACATTGTCTGGAAAGGAGATCTATTTCATTATCCCTTACTAAGTTTGTTACTATCCCATCCTGTGCAGGAAAGGTGGGTGCTGAATTCCAGGGAAGGGAGCTATTTTCTGTGAGAGAAATAGAAAGTTCTATATGCTGTTTGCTTTTAAGTTCAGTTTGTAAATCCCATTCCAATGAGTCACATACAGATGAGTTACTTACTGGAGCAGACTATCTATTTGCAGTGAAATTTTCTGCTGCTTCAGTGGCTTGGAAGAACTCTGTGCTACCGAGTGAACACGCTGTTTCTTTCTCCTTTTCCCCATTCTTGGTAATCCTGGCTTGTAGAGTTGTTAAAATGTAGGTAAAACAATGGTAGCCTCTCCAGTATATATCCTTTATAAAGTCTTTGACTATTATAAAAAGTCAAACAAGGGTTAAAACAGATTTAAAAATAGGTTAAAATGGGTTAAAAAGAGGTTAAAAATGGGTTAAAAGTAGGTTAAAATGCAGTGTTAAAAAGGGTTAAAAAGTTAAAATAAAAATAGAATAAAATAAAAGCAGTAAAAGATCTTACATTTCTCAGCACTGAATTGCATCTTGTTCGATCAGGCCTTTTATACACTCTTGTAGAAGAGTGTAGAGAAAATGTTGACAAAATACAAGAGTAGAAGTACCAGTAAGAAAAGGTAAATGAGAATTCACTTCTGGGAAAGGAGGCAACATAAGAAAGAAACTCAAAATAATCCTTCTTTGATTCACTTTATGACAAGAGGGGCAGAGAGAAATTCTGGCAGGCTTTCAAAATTCTATTATGCACGACAGCAATAATGTAGTGTTCCTGCATGTCTTGTTATATATACAATGCTTGTCTATTTACAAACATAATAGGATTAAACAAGACAATTTTCAATATTTCATTAGTTTTACATAGGTGAATATCTTCTGTCAATTTTTAAATTGAAGGTTATTGTTGAAATCTGATTAGGAGATAAACATCACTGACAATCAGCAAAGTGAAGATCATGAAGATAAAAGATAATATCTAAACACGAAATATCTATCCCTACTTAATAGATCACTGAAAAATAGAACACAAGTAGGCCTCATTTGTTGACCACAATTGGGATGGGCAACTAGATGGTCAAGTGAAGTGGTCAATAAGTGAAATCACAATTGTGCTTATGGTTCTAAATATGAGAATTGGTCACAATGTTACCTTTGCATCACAGTCAAACCAGCAAATGTTCATTAAACAAGACAGCAGCTAAATGAGGACCATCAATAAAAAGCTAGTGTTAAAGTAATACATTTTTTTCTTTTTTTCCAACACTGTCCAACAGTAGCCTCAAGGTGTACAAAATGCCACCCATAAAATTTGGGGGAAGACAGGTGATTGGCAGTAATTTGAAACAAAAGGAATAGAGGCGAGATCAGTATTGGCAGGGGTGCAAGCAAATTTCATGCAGGTATAGTTTTCTACCAATTCATGGACAGGTAGAGAGCATTTCAACTCAGTGGTAGAAAAAAAGCCCTAATTCTCATATTCTCAGTAAAAAATAGATTGCTTCCCACTTGGTTTCCACCCTTAAAAAGTAGGAGATGTGTTTATACTATTTCATTATCCCTTGTAATTCTGTTTAGAATCTGTGGGAGTTAATTGTGCTTAAGAATAATTCAGGAACCCTAAACAGATTTTCCTTCCACCCACTTGATTAGAACTGAAGAAGAATAGATACGAATTCTTGGCCTTTCTTTCTCTGTCACATGAAAAGTGAGGGCAGTTTGCTGATAATCACCTTCTCTGACACATATTTTTTATATGTTTGTTTATGGAGGGATCTTTTGTAGAAAGTACATTTTGTGTGGTAATGCAGATATTTGCATGCTTTGGGCAGCTTGGAGAATTCTTGATAGGTAGTTGTTGATGGGCCATTTGCTGTAAAAATGCAAGGCTATGGCATGAACTCAGAAGGAAGGGTGTATTTGCAAGGCCTGTGTAACAAAGATAAAGGAAAAGGGAGTGTGGATAGGTGGGGCCCCTTTCAATGTATAAAACAAGAGCTGACTGTCAGACACATCTAACAAGACATATTGCTAAGATAAGGAATAGGGCTAAGACAGAGTCAATAGAAGACTCGCTAAAAGTCTTCTAGGATGCTTATTAGTTAACTTTCAAGAATAGGATTGAAATAGAGCCAATAGAATACTTGTTAGATAACTTTTGAACTGTTTATTAGTTAAGACTTACAAATAGGAATGGCATGGAGCCAATAGAAGACCCTTTAGATAATTTTCAGAATGCCTATTAAACAATGCTTCTATATCCCGCCTTAAAAACTGTATAAAAGCTTGTTGAATCCTTTCTCCTTGGTCCTGGCATTTTGCTGTCTGAGGCCCCTTTTGCTGAAGCACTTTAATGAAAGGAAACAAAACCTGCACCTTGTGTCTGGTGTTCTTCATTGGCTTTGGCACCAGGCTCAGACCTGAATTGGGGACAATAGTATGTCCAACTTGAAATATATTTGTTTTAACAGAAATGCTGGAAGATGTGTAAGAAAATGCAGATGATGTTTATGTTCCAGACTTTATTTTGCTGCTGTTACATGTGAGATATTCATTTAGCACCGACTCCCTAAGGTGGAAGGAATTTTCATGCTGCACTCAATCTTCTCTCTTTCTCTCTCTCTGCTCAGTTCATACTTCTGAATCAATATGCAAACTCAAACAAAGTTGCATGCCCAAAAGCTGTATTTTTCAGAGTTTTGCAATATGTAAGTATTTTTTTTAATGCACAGAAATATGTAGCTGAAACAAAAACACACAGAAAATGCTAAAAGTCAGGGACAACGGGCAGAAAACATGCTGAGGAGGGGAAATCATTTTCAAAATTAAATGCATCCAAGTAATTTACATACAGAATGCAAGGGTCTATATGGAAGCTACATTTTGTCTTGACAAGAAACTTCACACCAGGCAAGCCACAGAGTTTCCTCACAGAGGCAGTTTGCATAATTTAAGGCCAATTTCCAAATGCAGGAATTGCACACTGTCTCTTCTGGCTACTGCAACATCCAGATGCGGTAAAGTGGAGCAATGCCATTTACTGAGTCAGTTAGCTATGTGAAGCAGTTTCAAAAGGGTAATTCATGCAAACCTTTAAGTAAAGCTTCCCTTTCGAGCTTCACAGAAAATGTATATACATAACCGTTTCATAAACCTATCTGCAGATTTTGTTGGTTTGACAAACCATTGATGAAGATGGGGTTGAAATTACAGTTGGGAAAATTGAGAAACCAAGTGAGAACATTGGCCATCCCCAACAGGACCCATTTATTTTTATAAGCTAAAAGTTTCCACTCATAAAATGCTGGATGTGCAAATCCTAGCAAGTTTGGGAGAAGTTAGTTAGTTTCTTGAAGGAGTAGGTCTTATGTTAAAATTGTGGAAAAGCATGTTTCACTCAAACAGTGCTTAGATGTGCCTCCCAGACTATCTGGTGCTATTTGTTTGTTTTTTGTTTTTTTAATGAAAATAGCTTTTGCCAGTGCAGGCTTACATCATCGTTGCTTCCCATGCACCTGAGTTACACAAAATTTATTTCCTATTTACAGCAGCTATGTGCATGCTGTAATCAAAAATACTGATAAGCATCTCATTGTGAATGTCAGCTTGAGGTATCAAGAGATGATAAAGGGGTCCAATCTTCAAAGGACTTAGATATGCAAAGGAGTGAGAGAGAAGGGGACTTTCCAAATATTTTCATTCTGAGACCTGAAGCTATAAAGTGTGTGTGTGTGTGTGTGTGTGTGAGAGAGAGAGAGAGAGAGAGAGAGAGAGAGAGAGAGGGAGAGAGAGAGATTGATTATATATCTGTATCTGTGTTTTTAGAATTGTCAAGAGAAGGAACATAACTCTTTGTTTTTTCTCAACATCAATAACAATTAGAATATTTGGCCTTAATACTTGCGATAGAAACATACACTTATTGCAGCAGACTTTGGGCATGAAACAGCTGTACTTACTTTTTTTTTTAGACAGAACTTCTGTTTTCCTTAAAAAGATGCTACCATGAGCATCTTAGTATTGGAGTCTATCCTTTTGTCACCTGAGTTGTTTCGATCACGGGTGTCAAACTTGCGATGTCACGTGATGTGTCGCAACGTATTGTGACTTTTTCCCCATTGCCGGCAATGGGGTGGGCGTGGTTTTGGCGTGACAGATCCGGCCCACAGGCCGGCAGTTTGACACCCCTGGTTTAGATCCTATCAAATAACTAGCTGTCTCCATGAGCATTAATGGCTCTTTTTGGCTGCTGCATAAATGAGCACTAGTGGCTCCTTTTGGCCACTGATTGTGCAACTATACAGTATGGAAACCTTTTGTTGCAGAAAAAAAAGACAGTTTGGCCATTTAGATATAACCACCAAGATGGACAGATTGAGTTCTTTCTCTATCTGGCAAAAGCTATTCTTGGGGAGTGAGAGGTAGAATTTCAAAGTTTTTGTTGGATTAGTCTACTTTAGGAGTTGAAAAGTAACAAAAAAAATCTCCCAGAAGAAGGTAATAATAAACCACTTCTGTATTGTTAAAAAAAATGCATTGCCACATCCAAGTTGTCACCAGGAGTTAAGTTCAACTGGGGGAAATCTGTATCTTTTTACCAGTTAGGAGAGATGTCTGCTTCTGCACCCCAAACCTGTGCTTGGATCTGTTTGGAATTTCCAGAGAGATTTCCACTCCCCCCAAACAAAAAAAGCCTTGTTCTTTTCTGTCACAATTTCAGAGTGCTTTAGAATTTTGCTTGGTTGTGTATCTTTAAAGTTATGAAGTGGTAGAAAGTTTGATACTGATCTCCATTACTCTATAGCCACCATAGTTATTTCTGATTCTTATTTTTCAGAACAACAGCGCTAACCCCAAGGAAGTCATTGCCACATGCTGTTCTTTCCTATAGGAGAAGATGACCTATAGTGAATATAGGCTATTTTAAGACAATTCCTAGCCATCCCATAACCAAGGTAATTGCAAGAAACCCATATGCCAGGCACTCAACATATATTTTATTTATTATTATTATTTAGTTGTCTGGTGGAGCAGTGGTTAAGTGTAGTATTGCAGGCAAAATTTACCCACAGCCTGGAGTTCGATCCTGACCAGCTCAAGATTGACTCAGCCTTCAATCTTTCTGAGGTCGGTAAAATAGGAACCCAGATTGTTGGAGATAATATGCAAATAAGCTTACATTGTAAACCACCCATAGTGTGCTTTAAAGTGCTATGGAGTAGTATATAAGCCTAAAATGTATTGCTATTTTTTAGTTGACATAGCCATTCATCTCACACATATAACTGAAAAACCCATGACAGAATTCTGGGTGCCCAAGAATAAATAATAACCCCGTTCATAGAAAAAGCCCATCAATAACAACAGAGCTCATCTCTTCACCTGACCTAAAGACTTGGGCAAACAGCCAGGTCTTCAATAGCTTGTGAAAGGTTAATAGTTTTTCTCCATTATTTTTTTTAAAGAAGTAATTTCTTTCTTATCAAATTTGATGTGACAAGTTGGGGGAAAATAAAAGAAAATGTTGCTGTATAACTGATGTGTAAATACAGGTATAGGTTACAAAATGTTATAGGCAATATTCCTGTTTATCAGGTGCTAGGATGCAAATAATGGGGGAAAGCTGTGGCATCTACCAGTATGGAGAAATGTTACTGAGACATGTTGCTAAAGAAGATGAACTGTATGAAGCTTTATTCTGATCCTCCACAAGGACTCTTGTTACATTTGCTTTCACATATCCCATGCCTCTCTTTAGAAGTCTACAGATTGCAGACACTTGTCATGGAAAACACAATATATGTTAGATGGAACAGCTATTGATAAATAGGATGGAAACCCTGTAAGATGGAGATATATTCCTTCTCATAGTATATTGCTGAAAAGAGAGTGATGGAGGCATGAGGTCTGGGACTCCTTGACAGGAGAAGATACTAAGATGGCAGAATTTTGAAGATTAAAGTCCTTGCTCAAATAGGGACTTAAGCCCTGAGTAACGAGCAGACTCCATACTCAGAGAAATTATCAGTTGGACATACTGTATTTGTCTCCAAGTAATGTTCCTTTCCAACATTGCCAATGTGCTCTCTTTTTTGGCTAGTTGCAGAAGAAATGAAATCTGTTCCCATGGATCTCCTCTCTGCTGGTAAGTGTGCCTGTGGTGAAAGCATAACAGTGAAGTCTCACTGTCTGACACATTGAACTGGGAGGCATAACAAACTTGCCTGCACATTAAAGTCAGAAGAAGTGGGTGGGCCAGAGTCTGCCAAATGACCTGGAAAGACAAGAAACATACACAAAGCAAAAAGGCAAACTTAATCTGAGATTTCCCACCCACCTAGGTTGATCTGTTTCTCACCAGACCCACATCTGATAAAACCATATTGCCAAAATATACTGGAAAAAAAGTGGGATTGCAATTGAATCCATGACAACTGTGATGAAAGTGAGCTTTTATATAGAACTTTCCAGATAATCCACTCTGGCAGGGCAAATTTTGATCTGTTTCTACATTCCATGTATCTTGTTGCTGGGTCTTAAAAACAAATCTACAAACGCCCATGCATACATAAAGACACACATGAGCCATCTGGAGTGCCAGGAATGGTGACTTTTGGCAGCCAAGAATTCTTAATATTTGCAAAACATGTTTTGAAAATGGATACACTTTATCTGAGAACTATTATCATATTTGAGGGTGTTAAAAGAAGGCAATGGATATGGCACAACAAGAATTAGATCAAGATGATAAAGTTGCTATTTCTGTTTTTAAGAAGAAAGATGCAAAATCCATATTAAGACAGAACTTTTATTAGGCCAACTCAAGGTCATAAACTATTGCATACTTTCAATTTATCTCCATCAGGCAGAATGGCAGGGAGAAAGCTAATCCCTGTTGGTTTATCCTATGATATTTTAGTATAAAGATTCTAAAGCTTCCTTGTTATTTACTGATCTTGATTTGACCTAGCAAAACTATTGCCTTAATATTGATCAAAAATGTAGTTTTGAGTACCAATTAACAGGAGTTGTTTCTGATTGATGTTTACTTCAGCTCTTGATGCTTTGACATGTAGTTGATCTCTCTCTCTCTCTCTCTCTCTCTCTCTCTCTCTCTCTCTCTCTCTCTCTCCTCTTTTACTACTTCAGGTAAAGCAGTAGAGGAAGATGCAAAGATCTGGTTCTTGCTCTTCTGGCAGCCTCAACCATTATGAAATCAAAATTGTTAAACAATATGGCCTGTGTTTATTAAAGATAGTTTATAGAGGCATTTTTCCTTTGGACATTTAATATTTCATAAAGGCTGCTTCAGAGAAATTATTTACATGGAAATAATAATATTTGCCTCTGTAATGGGGGACATTTATAATTGGAAGGTTTTGGAATCACTAAAAATGCAATAATGGAAGCAGATAATTTCCCCCCCTGTCTAAGCTTCCTATTTCTGCTAGATACAGTGCATTGATGTATTTGCTCTTTTTTCTTACAACATGAGAAGTTCCAGAGATTTGTATTTGCTCAGATTTGGTTCAAGAATATCAGTCAAATTTAATTAGCCTTTTGCCATGTATATGTGCATATACATCTACAAGTTAGGCAGAGCAAACTTGAAGGTCCCTATACTCAGCCAAATCTATTGGTCCCATATCAGATCTCTAGGGAGTCCATCAGCAAATGTGACACTTACACAGTCTAAATTCATACCCTTGTATGCTGTTTCAGTGTCACTCAACACACCTGCAGCTTGCACTCACTCCTTAGCTTGATGGAAGAAATATTCAGAAAGGAATGCTTTTTGATCATTATCTACCTATCTTATCTTCCATATAGACACATCATTGTAATATACCTGTTAACATTCTTTTCTCAAGTTAAGGCCTCAGGGCCAACCTCTGATCTCTCTTTGCAAACATAAGAAACAAAATCATACTCATGCATTAGAAAAAGAGATTGATTGTTTCAACACAATGAACACATTATCCCTTGTTCCTTTTTTTTTAACCACATTTATACCACATTTTCTATACCGCCCCATTCTATGCCACATATACCATACCACATATTTTTTACCTGAAAGGACAGAACATGATGGGCATGTATGTTTATCAATAAAAGTTTTATTTCACTGGAGCTTTTCAAACAGAAGGTGGATAGTTATCTATCTGAAATGTAGCAGCAGAACCTGTACTAAGCAGAGTGGGATTAAATGGCTTCCAACTTCTGTTCCAGCTCTCTGATTCTATGAATGTAATGTAACTGTATGAGCAATTCTAAAAATAAGCTAATGTTGTTCGCTGTATTCAGAGAGAGAGAGAGAGAGAGAGAGAGAGAGAGAGAGAGAGAGAGAGAGAGAGAGAGAGAGAGAGAGAGAGAGAGAGAGAGAGAGAGAGAGAGAGAGAGAGAGAGCACTAAGCCAGAAAATTGATATAAAGTCCCATAACTTGATATTTCTCAATTGCTTTAATCATGGGTCTCCACTGTTTGCATGATCATCTATTATACTTTATTTGGATTCCATATGATTGATAATCAGATATGTGTGAATATGATTGCTCCTTCCTTCCTTCCTTCCTTCCTTCCTTCCTTCCTTCCTTCCTTCCTTCCTTCCTTCCTTCCTTCCTTCCTTCCTTCCTGTACCCTGCAGGTATATTGCAGAGAATTCATCCAATTAGATGGCAATCCCTAGCCAACCTAGCAAGATAAGCAAGGTTTGGCTGAGAGAGCATCAAGAAAACATCTTGGAAAAAAGTCATTTTCATTGTGTTTCCAAGCAATCTATATAGACAACTTCTACAAAATTGAACTTGACTTGAACTCTGTTAGCGAAGCTCTAAAGATATTGCTGCCATTGTTTCCTTCCTGCCCACATATCCATCACGGTGCAGCCTTACTGGTAGCTTGTACTTTCAAAGCTAAAAAAGAAAAAAAAAGATGTGCTTCCTGATATTTTCCTGGGGATTTCGTTGAAAGGCTGCAGGCTATTAGAAAAATGATTATATAAACAATAATGATTTCTCAATATTCTTTAACCACTGCCTGATCTAAAGCAAGTGCAGATAAGTGGTTCCTCTATCCTTATCTTTATAGTTTGCATGCTTTATAAATTGCCAGTTATGGGTATAATCTTATTGGCTACATCCTTAAATTTTAAGGAATGACAAATGATGGCAGGCTTCATTCTGTCTGGCATTCATGCTATTGTAAATCTACTAGCAGTGAAACATGAGAATTTGCCCCAGCAATGTTTCTAGTATATTTCCTTATAATCCCTAGCAATGATGTAAGAGTATTCTAGTAAAGCAAACAAGTTAGTTTTTTGTTTTCTCTGCACATAGATTATGGATGCGAAACAAAACAAACAATTAGACAAATTCAGTATCTTGAAGAGCCGTGCTGGTGCAGTGGTTAGAATGCAGTATTGCAGGCTAATTCTGCCGACTGCAGGAGTTCGATTCTCACCGGCTCAAGGTTGATTCAGCCTTCCATCCTTCTGAGGTCAGTAAAATGAGGACCCAGATTGTTGGGGCAATATGCAGACTCTGTAAACCGGTTAGAGAGGGATGTAAAGCATTATGAAGCGGTATATAAGTCTAAGTGCTGTTGCTATTGCTAATTTACAAGCAAAGTCATTTCTGAAGGTTGTTATGAGTTTGCTTAAAATGTCTGCACTAGGTTACAGCAAGAGATCCAAATCTGGTTTTTTCTTGGTTTTTTTTTAACTGATTGTGTTTAGGGCTTAGTTTATTCAGTAAATCTACGTGCCTTGTGTTTGGGAGGCAAGGAAAGGCCGGTGAACCTATTTGCAACTGGCTCTAAACTCTGACCTTGAGAACAGCTTTTGCAAACTCGTTTTGAATAGAAACTTTGCTAAGGAATCTGCTGAAAGGACAAAGGTTCCTTGTACTGTCATATTACATCAGTCTCCCGGGGAGTGTCCTCTGAGATGACACTCTTTTCAGGCAACTTTAAAATGATCAATTGTCAGATTACCACTGACATAAGCACTGTTCAGCCACCTTAAGAGCACTCACTTCGAGCTGCCTAGTCAGAATTCTGCCCCCTCCCCAACAATACTGACCCATTTCCAACCTTTGCACAGAGTCAGCTGCCACAGATATTTCCATGTCAAGTTCTGTCACTGGGGTGAGGATCAAAAATTCCATTGGAAAGTATAAATTTTGCTGGGAAAATAAGTTCCATCTAGGCTTGGGCCATCTTTCACCTGGCAGTCTTCCACTGAGGGAGAGAAATGGCTCTAAATGGCTAAGGCACCAGAGGAGAAAGTGGGAGACCGGGAGTTCTAGTCATGTCTTAGCTATGAAAGCCGGCTGGCTGACTTTGGGCCAGTCACACTCTCTCAGCCCAACTCACCTCACCGTGTTGTTGTTATGGGAAAAATAGGAGGATGAAGGTGTGTTGGATTTGTTTGGTGCCTTGGACTTATTTGTAAAAATAATAAAGGTGGGGTACCAATAAATAAAGAAAAATAAAATAATAAAATGCATAAGAAATATTACGCCTGTTTCCCCTTTCCCAGTTGCATGAAATGTAATGAGGTTCCTTTTCTCTCTGCTCAGTATCAAGAGATTTTCTTTGATCTCTCAACTTTATAACAAAAAAAGTTTGTAAAACCTGATCATGCCCACAGGACATGTTCAGAAACATTGCAAGGGCCTGGCCCTGAAACAGAGGAAATGGTTTATTTATTTTCAAGCAATGGGGAACTACAGATGAGTTAAAAACATGATTGGGTACAGAGAAGTCCAAACTCAAAAATAATCATGCTATGCTACCCTGTGAAATGGAAAACCACAACTTTCTGCTAGTTCCGTCTGGCCAACGTCCTTTTGAAACCTTATACAGAACTGAAACTCTGCTATGTGGCTACTTGCTTGCTTAGTGAGACTGCTATAGCTTGCTATGCTCAGAAATTATATTTAAAATTTTCCATGCCACAAAGTTAAACTGAAGGGTGACCATTTTTTCCTCCTTCTTTTTTACCTGGTGGTGGGGAAACAATTAAGATAGAATTCCTTACTTTAAGTCTGCCAGTATGAGAGATTTTGGACAAGACATAGCTATATTTACAGAGCTTCCTATCACAAGACAGCATTAGTGTGATAGTGATGGCATTTTTTGTTTGTTTGTTTTAGGCTAAATGTAAGACACAAGTGAGCCAGCCAGTAACTCTCACCTTGTGATTGTAGTTGCTACTTCAATCATCCAGAGAATTTTGAATACATGCTTATGAGGTTTACAACCATCTGAGTAACTTACCTCTCTTCCTCTCCATTGACATGTCAGCAAATGAATGACTAAGCTGATGGTAGTGAGATTCTGTCAGCTGATTCAGTGAACTGCTACAGCCTGCTGGATATTTTTGAATATCCATGTGCTTCGTTTACCAGCACCTGAACGAATGGGCTCCAAATTAGCTGAGTTCACACTGCACACTCATCATGATTCATTGAAATGTTTTCCAGATTGGCTCAACACACTCAAAACACTATGTGGTACACGTACCATATAGGCTAATTTGGTATATCTCACTGGACTAAAATCTGCATGGCTTGCTTGTGGTTTGTTGTGTGGTACAAATGCACCTTCCTTCTCTATTGCTTCAAGTAATTGCTTGCAAAGAATGTGACAATCTGTATTGCTGGGTGGAAATGAGGTTATGAAGCTAAGAAGCAGGTAGAAAACCCCCAGGATTGATAGCTAGAACTAGAGAAAACTGCTTGGGTGCTTAGACTGATGAATTATTGTTACTTTATGATGAAAAGTCTCTGAAAATACACCTCCAATGCTATTGTAATTTACTATAATTGCACCACTCATATATTATGAGATAGACAAGACATCCTATCTTGGCACCAAGTTTTGACCAATTGTTTTCCTTCTTCTTTGTTCAAATAATGTATGAAAAGGCTAATGTGCCAAGGAATGGGCACAGTCCCTGTGTAAAAACACTTGGATACATACTCTTTTATTGCTGCATAATAAACAAGTTGGGTTGGATTTCTCTCATTCTCCATATTATTTGGAGCCCCTCATGCCAGTTCCTTGTACCTACCTTATATCTTCTTTTTCTGGCCAGCAAATGTTTCCGACAATGATAGAATTAACCAGCAGTTCTGCTACAGGACTTTTATGTCTGAGGTTGGGTCTTATACAGTAATCTACAAAGACCCATGCTGGGCAGAAGGTGCTACATTTACTGCTCTTTAGGTTTGTTACAGTTTTAGCAACAAGGAGGTAAGACCAGGAGCAGACAAGAGAAGCTGCAGGATTCACATTCTGTCGAGGACCTAAGACCTATTGCAAGATGATAATGAACGCATTTATTGATGTGGTTTGATTTGTATGGGGTTATTTTCTTGTATGTATGTATGTATGTATATATATTGTCAGGCAAACAGTTGACCATTTGCACAGAGGTTGGCAAGTAATGAAAACAACATGAATGCCTGTTGCAGATTTTGTTTTTTAAAGCAGAGGTTGTTTATCTCATAAAGTGCTGAGATGATTGGCTGGCAGCCTGGCTGCCTGTCCACTAGGATTTCATTCTTCAGAACCATGACAACTTTCTTTGCTCCTGTAACAGTGTTGGAGACAATTGTTTCATTCTGATTCCATCTGCAGTTGATAATTAGTCCCAGTTTCATTGACTTCTTGCTTTCATGCTTTCCACATTGGGAACAGGTGTCTCATGAATCAGAAAATAAAATCCAAAACCCACAGTCGGATGATAGATTTGGGAGGATCAAATGTAATGACATGAAAGAGTATGTGGTATCTTGAGTTCTCTACAATTCTTCAACAGGCCCGAATTAGATAAAACAGGAGATGGCAAAGAAGCAAAACAAATTAGGCCAGATGTTCCATCCATGTGTTGATAAACAGATTTTATAGAAGGTTTAGGAATAAAGCAAAGGGTAACTTCCTCAGCCTTGAGGACATAAAAGCCAAAAGTCTTCAATCTGTTTCTTACCACTACAGTAGTGCAGCTCTCTCCTGACTTCATAGAAAACGGGGGGGGGGGGATCTTAACAGTCAGAGGCATCCACAGGACCCAACACTTCAGTGCAAGCCTCACCCCTTTCACACAAACATGTGTGCAATAGCAATAGAAAGCTGGACCCTGCATCACTGTGAAGTGACACTGCTTTCATTATTTGACTTCCTTGTCTGCTCCACCCACCCCTCGCCAGCCCCAGTGGACACCTCTGCTAATAGTCTTTCTATTAGCAAAGCTAGAGAATAGGGTTGCACTTGGAACACACTCAGTAGTAGTGATTGAACAGAAAAGAAGTTTCTGTCTAGTGAAAGCATAGAGCAACTTTGACTGATCTCAGAAGGTAGACAGAATCAGACATGATTAGTGTTTGGATGAGAAACTGCTAGGAAATTTCAAAATTATAGATTTGACTGAGAAGTTAAACACAGAGAGAGAGAGAGAGAGAGAGAGAGAGAGAGAGAGAGAGAGAGAGAGAGAGAGAGAGAGAGAGAGAGAGAGAGAGAGAGACGCATAGATGATAGCCTCAGCAAACCATTTCTACAATGCTATTTTCCAGTCTGAACTGGCTTAAGCCATTCAGAACAGATGGTCTTCAGTTCTTTGTTTAAATCTAGCAGCAGTCCCAGCTCTGATTAGCTGCAGGGCATGGCCCCTTCCTTCCACCAGCTGATTTCTGCCCTGGGCAGCTATTTCAACTTGGCTGCCAGGCTGTTATGTTCTCTGCTAGTTGCCATTAAACTAACAGCAATAATAAACAATATTTCAGTTTATTCATCAATGGTTCATTAAGCCAACAGAGTATCCTCAACCTTAGAAGCTCATGCTTCATTCAACCATAACATTGTGTAGGGGACATCCTTTTGATTTCTGATAGCATGAGAGACAAGCATCTTAGGCTGCACTGCCGAATTGACCTTTACCAGAATCTACTGCCAGCTCATTGCTGACCCGTATTCTTGCATGGTGCTCAGCTTTTTTCAGCCACTAGCTTTCATGTTCATGTTTTGTTTATTGGAATGTAGATTGTCCATATAAACAAACTAATGCTTGATAAATATTCATGTTAAGAGGATTTGGAATGTATTTGATAAAGCTGTAGCCTTATGAAAGGTCCACTATGCCAATATTCATAGGAAGATCCAAAGGAAGAAAGTGTATGGGTGTGCAATTACTATTTTATAAGCTCCCTCATGATCAACCATCACATGGAAAAGGCAATTATAGTGTGTTATGTCTCTACTTAATTCAGCTTGGAAACTCTTTCTTTTCCTTTATTAGATTTGCTCCTGTTGATATCCTGCACTCACACACTCTCTAATTTACATCAGAAAATTTGAAATTTGAGACAGAAACAAATATATTGATTTGCTTTTCAAGATACTGGGAGGAATTTATTTTTTCTCTCTCATTCCAAATGCCTTTGTTGTATATCAAGTTATATATTCCATTGCCAGCTGGAATTGGCAATGCAATATACAAGAGGACAATAAAGAGAACAATAAAATAACACTGATTTTTAAAACTGCAAACAGTTTCTCATGGTGTTCTTGTGAATGGGACACAGGGAAAAGCACCTTGAAAATATCTGGCATCTCTGATTTGAGATAGCAAACATGTATATTGACAATTTATTTACAAACGAAGCCATCTTCAGATCTTTGTTAAAGGCATTGAAAAATTACATGGGTTTCATAATCTAGTTTTGTAATCACACATAAAATGGCCAGCAGTTGTGGCTAAAAGTACACACTTTTTGTACATAGTTTTTGTACACCCACATTAGGGGATCTCAAGTAAGGATAATTTTGCTAAAAGGATCTCCATCTTTTAAGTATTACTCATATAACATAGTGGCATTGCATTTTTTGCCTAGGGGAATGCAAATAGTTGGGTATAAGATGCTAAGCATGGTTACAATTAAACATTAATAAGCATGATTTCTGTTTCCTAAGGTCAGACAGTGCAACTCTTTCTGTTTCTATTTAAGAATAAATTATATTGCGTTCAAGAGACATTTCATATAGTGAACCATTGCAGGATTTTAGATCAGCCTTCCCAAGCCTACCAGATGTTTTCAATTTCAGTCCTACAGGTCATAAAATCTCAGCCTTCTGCCAAGCTGCTGGGAATTCTGATAAATGAAATATGTAACAGGTCAGGCAAGATTGATTTAAAGTTACAAAAAAATATTGAGAGTATGAGAGTTCCTTTTCAGTTTAGACTTCAGCTACTTAAAAACCATAAAAGTATTCAAAGAACGTTAGGGAATGAAAATGAGAATGGATGAAAAGACCCCTATATCACTTCTCTTGGGTTCAATAAAATTAAAGCAGTCATTTCAGTGGTGTAAGCTAGGACACAATAATTTTGTGCAAGAGATCCTGGATATATGGATTTCCTAGGATTGGGTAAGGCCATGGGGCTCATGCCTTGGTGGTCCTGCCAGTCATTTCCTTGATCTGGATGGTGTCAGAAGTTTGGAATTTATTCTCTCCTCTCCTGGAGCTCTTTTTCTCAGTTCTTCCCTACAGGTAGAAATTCCAGAATTTTCAGCTAATATGGTTATTTTAGTTGAGAGTTATACTA
This sequence comes from Azemiops feae, assembly GCA_023970755.1. Taxonomy (NCBI): domain Eukaryota; kingdom Metazoa; phylum Chordata; class Lepidosauria; order Squamata; family Viperidae; genus Azemiops; species Azemiops feae. Next base: position 899,502 of record JALGBA010003847.1, on the reverse strand, counting down.
ATAATGCATCTGGAGGGCACCAAATTTAGGGGGAGCCTATTTGTTCCAGATGTTTATGTCTGTATGTGTTGCTTGAGGAAGTGGAAAATTAATTAACCAGATTCAAATAATTTATCTAATACATTTTTTACATTAAAAGGGGGGAATGGGACTTTATTGTTTTAAAAACAGAATTTTAATCTTGCAATGATGGTGGGATAATTGTTATGTTTTAAAAAACAGTTTACATTTAAAATATAGAGAAGAATTTAATATATTCTTGATAAATTTTATTGTAGCGGCTCTGAATGGGAGAAAACATTTCAAATAAAATAACATATTTGCCTTCAATCATTTAATATACTTTTACAATTCTTTGCAATGTTCCTATTATTGTGGAGTCAATTTGGGAGTCACTATAGCTTAACATTTAATAGCCCTTGGCCAGATGAAATTTTTGCAGCTTTGACCTAACTGCAAAGACATTCCTTTCTATCTTTGTTTGAGGGAAATCCATACATAATATGCATAATGAAAAAAAAATGATTGGAACATTGAATTCTCTCTATCTCTGCGTGTGTGTGTGTGTGTGTGTGTGTGTGTGTGTGTATGGAACTAGGCAGCTGTTAACTTGTAGAAACAGGAGATGAACATCATTCTTATGGAAACTCACTTTCACCAGAATGAGAGGAACAGAAAGAACACATAGGAATAGGAGAAGATAAATAATCCAGCTATCCAAGATTAGAAATATTGGGATTCTCTATAGCTGTCAGACTATTAAGCGTCATCCTGGCATTATGCCAATGTTTTTAAAACTAATGTGGCCTGAAGAGGATTAAATTACTACAGCATGTGGCAGATAACAAAGTGGAGGAATCAGATAAAACTATGGACGAATTGCTATGTAAAAAGGAAGTAGCTTGAGAAATCCATAAACTCTTTTGATATACCCTATTTTTGCACAAATATTTGTCTTTCCTTTAACCAGTAGATGAAATGGAGCATAGGGTGAAAACAGATAACAAAGTAGTTATTTGGAGCCTTCTGTCATGTAGAAAAGATACTTTGTCCACCATTCAGAAACCTTAGGAAACAATCTCAGTTTGTTTGTTTGGCAAGACACTAGCATAGGTACAGTCAAATGAGTCTTTTTTTTTCTATTGCTCATTTAAAATCATGGCAGGTCTTGATTGGTGTTTTGGCCATGCAGTTAGAAATGAGTTGTAATCCACTTCGCCAAAAGTTGTTCAGGTTTCCTTTGTGCACTAAATAAGCATCTGTTTTTCCATCACATTCCTAGAGTACTTTAGAATCACTTCCAAATTTATTTCAGTTGCAATTGTGAGTCCCAAAGGTGCTTTTTTCAGGAGGCAACTGGACTTTCTTGTTTTTTCTTTGAAGACTTTTCACTTCTCATCCAAGAAGCTTCTTCAGCTCTGACTAGATGGTCGGGAGTGGAAGGATTTATATTGCTTGCAGACAACTGGTCATTTGCATTTTTTTAGAGCAGGGGTCCCCAACCCCCAGTCCATGGACCAGTACCGGGCCTCAGCATGCCAGCAACCGGTCCGCACAGATAAGCAAAGTCCCATCCGCAAGATGCAGGCAGCACACAAAACCATGCACTCCGGTGTGCAGAAAAACCTCTCTCCATGGAACCGGTCCCTGGTGCCCAAAAGGTTGGGGACCTCTGTTTTAGAGAGTCATTGGGACCATTTGGAGATTTACCTCTGTCCTCAGAGTCATCTGAGTAGTGAAAATGTGTGTCAAGCCTTCTTGGCTGCAAGATGTTTCTTCTGCCCTGTGTCCCTTCACTGTTGAAGACAGATGCAGGCTATGGGGATGATCTGTGTTGTCTGAATCTCAAACTGAAGCACAAATGGATCCTGTAGTCTGCAATGTTTTCTAGAAATCCGTTCATACTCTCGCACTATTCAAAAGGTGTTCATCCCACCATGTGCCTGCGCTTGTCTGCAAGCAATATAAATCCTTCCACTCCCCACCATTTAGTTAGAATTGAAGAAGCTTCTTGGATGAGAAGCAAAATGTCTTCAAAGAAAAAAATAAGAAAACAACAACAACAACAACAACAACAACAACAACAACAACAACAATAATAATAATAATAATAATAATAATAATAATAATAATAATAATAATAATAATAATAATAATGTTGGAAAGGACCTTGGAGGGCTTCTAGTCCAACCCCCTGCTCAGGCAGGAAACCCTATACCATTTCAGTCAAATGGCTGTCCAGTGTCTTCTTAAAAACTTCCAGTGTTAGAGCATTCACAACTTCTGGAGGCAGGTTGTTCCACTGATTAATTGATCTAACTGTTAGGAAATTTCTCCTTAGTTCTAGGTTGCTTCTCTCTTTGATTAGTTGCCATCCATTGCTTCTTGTCCTGCCTTCAGGTGCTTTGGAGAATAGCTTGACTCCCTCTTCTTTGTGGCAACCCCTGAGATATTGGAACACAACTATCATGTCACCCCTTGTCCTTCTCTTCATTAAAGTAGACATACCCAATTCCAGCAACTGTTCCTTATATGCTTTAGCCTCCAGTCCCCTAATCATCTTTGTTGCTCTTCTCTGTACTCTTTCTAGAGTCTCCATCTTTTTTACATCGTGGTGACCAAAACTGGATGCAGTATTCCAAGTGTGGCCTTACCAAGGCATTGTAAAGTGGTATTAACACTTCATGTGATCTTGATTCTATCCCTCTGTTAATGCAGCCTAGCACTGTGTTGGCTTTTTTGGCAGCTGCAGCACACTGCTGGCTCATATTTAAGTGATTGTCCACTAGGACTCCGAGATCCCTCTCACAGTTACTACTATTGAGCAAGGTACCACTTATACTATACCTGTGCATTTGGTTTTTCTTGCCTAATGTAGAACCTTACTTTTTTCACCATTGAATTTCATTTTGTTAGATAGCGCCCAATGTTCATGTCTGTCAAGATACTTCTATATCTTAAGCCTATCTTCTGGAGTGTTGGCTATTCCTGCCAGCTTGGTGCCGTTTGCAAATTTGATGAGTTCCCCATCTATCCCCTCATCCAAATCATTGATGAAGTTGTTGAAGAGCACTGGGCCAAGAACAGAACCCTGGGGCATCCTACTACATACTTCCCTCCATGTAGATGCAGTTCCATTGAGGTCCACATGCTGAGTACAGCCGGTCAGCCAGCTACAAATCCATCTGGTGATGATGCTGTCTAACCCACATTTTTCTATCTTATCAAGTAGTAATCCAGTTGCCTCCTGAAAAAAGCACCTTTGGGACAACCATACTTGGATGACTGAGAATCTCCATAAATATTTGCAATTGTGAGCCTACATTATAGTAGTAATTCTGTTATGTGTTACATTTCTCTCCATCATGCTATATAGTTTGGATGTCCATGCTTCTTGTGAAAACAGAAAGACCCAAGAGAAAAATTTAATTTATATTTTAATTTATATCCTGCCTTTATTATTTTTACAAGTAACTCTAGGTGATGAACATATCCAACACATCTTCCTCCTCCTACTTTCATTACAGTAACATTCCTGTGAGGTGAATTGAGAGAGAATAACTGGATCCAGCCTGCTTTAATGGCTAAGATGGGACTAGAACTCACTGTCTCTGGCTTTCTAGCCTGCTGCCTTAACCACTAGACCAGACATGTCAAACTCGTGATGTCACGTGATGTCGCACGATGTATCGGAGCTTTTTCCCCATTGCTGGCAATGGGGTGGGAGTGGTTTCCTGGTGACGCGTCTGGCCCACGGGCCGGCAGTTTGACACCCCTGCACTAGACCAAACTGGCTCATGGTGTCTCATGACATCTTCCCTTAGGACAGTGATGGTGAACCTTTTAGAGACCGAGTGCCCAAACTGCAACCCAAAACCCACTTATTTATCACCTGGTGTCAGGTAGGCGTGGCCCACTGGGTGGGCGTGGCTGTGGTGGTCATGGAAGACTGGGTGGGTGTGGCCAAACTGGGTGTGGTCACCTCAATGTTGCTCATGGGGAGGGACGCCTGTGGGGACCAGGCAGAGTTGGGGGAAATCCAGGGGGTCTCTGGCAGGTGGGGCGGTGGGCAGGAGGCTCGTCCTGTGGGATGAGGCGAGGCGAGGCAAGGCAGGGCGGAGGTGCCATTGTTGCAGGGTACGGCGAGGCAGAGGGCGGGGTGGCTGCTGCCTGACACCATCGGCCCCCACACACAGAGGCCAGCAAGTGCATGGGGGCTGACAGTGTCCGTCAGCAGCCACAGCCTGCCGGCCCCTCGATCGGCACACTCTGGGGCTCCGGAGCCCGCCACCAGTAGTTCAGAGAAGCTGCCTCTGAGCTGGATGGCTGGCCGACAGCTGAGGAGGCGATGCAATGGGTCGTGCCCGGGAAAAGGAGAGCATACAAGCCCAGGAGGGATTGGACGGGGGGGGGGGAGGGAAACCAGCTGGGATGCATCTGGCCATGTGGGACCTCGTTGAGTTAGCAGGTGGCTGGTTGAAGAGGGACGGTTGCCATCTCCGGGGCATGCCCACAGAGAGGGCTTTGAGTGCCGCCTCTGGCACCCGTGCCATAGGTTCGCCACCACTGCCTTAGGATTTCAAGAAACCATGTTTGTGGAAGAAAATATTGGATTCTCATACATGCCTCATGATTTAGGTTACTATTAGAATATTGCATCCTATTCATTTGGATTTTTTTTTAATGGAAGAAAAAGGGGGAAAAGTTTCTTTCTATCAAATTGAAAGATTGGGAAAATGCACAGAAAAATGAAAAAAATCAAGTGCTTGATAATGACAGAATTAATTTATAATTAATTAATGTGGAGGTGGGCAGTTGAACTTGGGAGGCCTTACCCTCTTTCTCCCCACAAATGTCTGTATGAAAATGGACCTGGAAAGCTCACAGTGGAGATAAATGTAGAGGAAAATTGGTTTAGTATTTATAATATTGGACCTGGGATCACTCCAGCTGAAAGCTTCACTTGGCTGTAAAACTTACTAGATTGTTTCTCAAAGGGGTAATAATAGATGGACATGGTTCTGTAGACACATTGTAAATTTATGCCCTGGTTTTCCTTCAAGGATCTCAAGGCAAAATATGTGATTCTGGAAAACCTCAATCATTTTATCCATGCCACAATCTTGAAATACAGTATATAGTGACTAGCCCAAGGTCATCTAGTCAATTTGATAGATAAATAACAAGGCTATTTGATTTTAACTGTTGCATTCAGTCTTCCTATTCATCTATTGTTTGATTATATTGGTGATTTCAAGGGTTCTTCCAACTCAGGAGGGTTAATAGCTTCTATAAATCATTCAAATAAATAATAATTTATTCTATTAAATATTCATTTGGAGGCAAAGAAAACTACCATTTTCCTTTCAGAGTGAAAATAATGATCTTAAGTTCCTACAATCCATTTAAATGGTGTGTATTAATCATGATGCTCGAAGGTATCTGTGATTGGCTTATTTATGTTATAACACAAAGTGCTCAACTATAAATCAAAACTCAGTGAGGGCTGGAAAAATAGGCAAGGGCATAAAATTGGTGCTCTTCTAACTTGTAACAAACTGTCTGATTTTGAGACCTGATTAAGGTCTTGTTGAAGTAACCTCTTGTAAACATGATCACAGGGCATGCTGGGAACAAGCACTGGGAACTGTAATATAGAAATCTCAGTTCAAATCTGGCTATGTTTAGGAAGGCTTATAAACAGCAATTTATTCTTTCAATGGGAATGTCTATCTGCATCCAAAGTTGCAGCCAATCAGTTTTTATGGTGTGGGTGAATCTTATCATATAAATATGCAATGAGATGTAAAACCATTGCTTGCATATGGATTTCACTTTTTGGATCTGGTTTGTATACAGTGTTTTCATTCTTATTGTTGCCATACTCTAATATATTTCAGTATATGTAAAGAGTGCTCTGAATGTATATGATATGCATTATGTTACTATAATCTGATTCTACAAAAAGAAAGAAGCTATAGAAATTCAAGGAAAAAATAAATTAAGGCCCTCAATCTTAGAAGCTGGGCTTGGCACTTGAGACAAAACTATATAATTGATATCCTCTCTAGAAAGATCTCTCAGTAAATTCTAATAAATCTTAATCTACCTAAATTAGACGGTTGAAAACCATTTAGTGTTTCCATCAATTTTCTGGTGAATCACTAAACTCAAACTTACCATTGTTTGTGGCCTGGATTTTCATCACATAGACAGTGGTAGTAACGCCCCTGTTAGCATCTTCACTGGGACCATGAAACATCTTGCTTCATGATTTTTTTCTATATTTAAAACAAAATGAATAGGAAGCATGAATAGGAGACATGTGGTGAAGGAGAGTGCCAATCTCTCCATAATTTGTATTTCACTAATACATAACGGTGTCCCTGTATCTATATTCTACATAGTCTCAAAGATATTCTTAAAAAACAAAAACAAATGGCAGATGCCTACAGCTCAATTATTTGCTTAGATTCTGGTATAAAGGAGTTTGTGATTGCCCAAGCCTCCTATAGCTACAACTTTGTGCATGTGCCTACGACTTGCTCTCAAAATTTCCAGTATGCCATTTGTTCCAAAAGATTGTTGGTGCCTGCATTTTTTATAAGGAATTGTTGTTGGAAAAATGCTCACTAAGTAAGGAACCAAAGCATCTGGAAGTATTGTAGCAAAGTATAGTTTATAGTAGGCCTACACAAACCTACAGTGATTATTGGGCTCCTGGCCAGAGAAATGTTGAAAAGCCTCAAAGTCTACACAGTTACAGATTATATACCTTTAAAGAAGATATAATAAATTTTAAAAGTAATGGAAACTACCCTCATACCAAGAATGCTACATTACATAAGGTGAGGGGGGTCATATTATAATGGAGGCCATTTTGATACCTTCAAATTTCTGCATTTCCATCTTCCCTTAGAATGCCAAGACTGGCTAACATAAATTTGTTCTTTATTACACACATCCAGTGATCACCTTTATACTTCTAGAAAATATAGCAGCCTGCTTCATGTTACCAGTCCCCTTTTCCCTTCAAGGTCATCCATTCTCATAGTTTTGCTTTTGCTACTCCTTTGAAGTCTTTTGCAACAGTCCATTTTCATATTTTTTAAAAAAACCAAACCGAGCAAAGTTTGACAAATTATATTTCAACCCTGTGAACTGCCCAGAATAAAAATAAATAATTAAATAAAATATTTCCAGAATAAAATCCCCTGTGCCACTTCCCTTTCTTTTCTTGATACCTTAAAGTCTCCTATGCTCTCTAAACTACAGAAACAAAATAGGAGAAATATGATATATAATATAGCATTCTGTTCTTTCCCCTATAAGCCCTGCGCTTGACCTGACTGTTAATTTAAATGATAACTTTATCATGCTATTCCATAAAATTTGAATATGTGATTAAGGATTAACCTTTTCTATAAAGTAATCCTTGGCTGAGCCCATGGGTTTTATTGACCTTGTTAGAAATTTTGCCTCTTGAAAAAGTTCACATAAACCTGGACGTTTTCTCAGAAAATATTCACAAATTATTTCCACCACTATTTTCCCCCCAAGATCAAGACTTACAACATCTGCCTCTGAATCTGGCAATGGTAAGAAATGGTCATATAGTTCTTGTGACATCTGCACTATCAAAGACCTATAGGATCAAAGATATAAAACCTGATAAAAGTACATGAAACTGACTTCAACTTCTCCCTTTTCAACTTCAGAGACAAGTGGCATAGTTGCAAACCTAATTAAAAATGACATCTGGTGGTCTGGGGACTTCTGCAGTTAAGTGCTAATGCATTTGAACTTGCTTTGACTTGAATGGCTAGGAAAACTGATGTCATTATGTCTGTCATTATGAAAACACGCTTTTAATGAAGAAGAATACTCTCTCCTTTTTAATCAAATAGAAGACCAGTTTTGAACCAGCGAGGGATTCCAATGCAGATTTTAGTATTACCCTTTCCTGTGCCCTGTCCCATTCTCAGTTACATGAGTGGGTAAACGGGATGTAAATTACAATAGTACTAAATGATTTTAATCTGTTAGCGTGATATATATATATGTAGATAAAAGAGCACTTAGCTCTGATATGTAGATAAAAGAGCACTTAGCTTTCGTCCGCCAAACTGCAGACGTCCTCAGAGTTGGAGTGGGAGGCATTCTGGGAGCTGGCCTATATAGCCTCCTGCCTCTGCACCCGGCTTCTCGAGCACGTCATCGGCCCATTGGTTGTAATAGTCCACAATGTGCTGAGTTGGTCTACACCTGGCAATCTGTCAGTGGCCTTGCTGGTTGCCTTCAGATCCTCCTTCGCTTTCCTTGAGTGCGTACATGCACTCGGGGGGTGGCTGTCCAGCTGCCTTTGCTCCTTATCTCCTTCCCCCCTTCTCCATTATTCTTATCATCTTGGGAGTCAGTGGGTGCATAATGCATGATCTTCCTCTTTAGGAAGGACTAATAGTTTCAACATAATTCCATAAGGACTTAAATTTGGGAATATGGAATTTTAAATAGGTGATACAGAAAGTGTTACAGGTAGTCCTTGACTTATGGCTGCACTGAGCCTGCAAGTTTGGACATAAATTGTTGTGATCATTAAGAAAACTATGTGACAGCTTGGGTTAATGACTGCAATCCCAGCTAACCCCATTGCAGTCATTAAGCAACCAGACAGGGTGTTAAGCAACCACGCAGGTCTTTAAGGGTCCTCAGGGGGTGGGGAAAGTCTTGGGATGCCCAATGCTCACCAGCATGCAGAAAAATGTGGGTCAAAAGGTCACATTTTCTATGCCCCACTACACCTGAGAGGCCTGGGCCTTCTCCCTCCCCCACCGCACCCAGGTCAATTTCCCTTTCCCTTTCTCTGTAACTGCTGACAGGTGCACCCAACCAATGCAAGTCACAGCTAGAAAGCTAGTGACAGCAATCTTCTTCAAGACTAAAAAGACCTCTCTAAACTTGAAACTTTTGCTAGCTTTTCTGTAGAGCAGCTACAGGAAACGAAAACAGTAAGACCCAGGCATGGTAGAGCAAAGAGAAGGCCTACATCCAGTGGGCCTATCCAGCCAAGGTCTTCCAGGTGTGGTGGGACTGGGAGAAGTTCCCAGCCTCTCAGGAGTGGAGGGATAGGAAGAAGGCTAGTATGCAGGTTGGCTAGTTGGCTGTGGTATTCTAGCTTGTGGCAAGTTTCTGGGTACTAGTATAGCAGGCCCACACAAGACATGTAGGGCAGGGAGAAGGCCCCAGTCTCTCATGAGTTGAAGGGCAGGGAGGAGGCCCATGTACCAATGGGCCTGGCAGTCCAAGACCTTCTAGCCTGGGCAGATTTCTGCACACTATTGGGCCTGGTATCCAAAGCCAGTCAGACATCTAGGATAGAAAGGAAGCCCAGGTCTCTTATGAGTGGCAGAGCAGGGAAGAGATCTGACATAACTAGCCAAGACCTCTTGTGTGTGTGTGTGTGTGTGGGAGTTGCAGTGTTAAGGATAGGTGTGCTGCCAAGCACTTAAACTTTGATTACTTAACCACAGGGGTTCTACAATGGTTGGAACTTTGAGCAGGGATCAAAAGTCTCTTCATTCAATGCCATCATAATTTTGAACTGTAGCTGAAGAAATGGGTTGTAAAACAGGTATGAAAAGCAAAGCAACAGTCAAGAGACTAGAATATATAAATTTATACTCCAAAACTAAAATAAAAGTTGTAAATAGTTCTCAAACTACATTACATTTGCATTTGTTTTACATGCAAGTAAAATTATAGTACTGCAGGATTCTGCAAACTAAGCTTAAACAATACATGGAGCAAAACTGCCTGAATCTAAGAGCTAGATTCAGAATAGGCAGGGAGTACCCACAATCAGATTGCAAACATCCAATAAATAATGGAACAGGCAAGGGAATTCAAAAATATATCTGGTTGGGCTTCATTGATTATACAAAGGCTTTTGACTCTGTAGACCACAAAACCTTGAAAAACATGCCTTTGGCATAATCAGGGAATATCGGTACTATATTGCAGGGTTTTTCAACCTTTTCACCGATTGTACCACTTTTAGAATATGGCAATATTCAAGTACCACCAGTCGCCTAGCAAGGTGTCAAAAACTTGACCAAACAAAATACGAAAAAAGTGATAAAGTACAGATAGTCCTCACCCCCTTTAATATCATCTCTTCTTTCACCCCCTTTAATATCCTCTTCCTTCACCCCCTTTAATATCCTTTTCCCTCACCCCCTTTAATATCCTCTCTTCCTTCACCCCCTTTAATATCCTCTCTTCCCTCACCCCTTTTAATATCCTCTCTTCCCTCACCCCCTTTAATATCCTCTCTTCCCTCACCCCCTTTAATATTATCTCTTCCCTCACCCCCTTTAATATCCTCTCTTCTCTCCCCTTCAGCAGGACCCAGGCAATGCCTCTCGCAGCTCCAGCTGAATCTCTGCCTGAAGACTGCCTGAGGCCGCCTGCCACCCCCAATCAGTTGGAGCTGCGCGCGCCAATCCTGGGCTCTCAGCAGGACCCAGGCAATGCATCACACAGCTCCAGCTGAATCTTCACCCGAACACTGTGTGAGGATGCCTGCCACCCCCAAGGCCGCCGCCAATCAGCTGGAGCTGCGAGCTTTGATCCTGGGCTCTCAGTAGGACCCAGGCAACATGCAGTTCCAGCTGACTTTCCCACAAGCCTGTGCGGCGCTGCTGCCACTTCACCTCATCCACTTTTACACTTTTTTGTACATTTTTTTTACAGTGCTGTTTAACCCGTCATACGCGTACCAACTAGTGGTACGCATACCACCGGTTGAAAAGCCCTACTATATTGCATCCAATCTCTTCAAGTACGTGTTACTTTCCATTGGAAACATCTGTTAATTCATCAGAGTTAACATTAGCAATCTTGAGAGGCTACTTCTGACATAATGATATCTTTGTTCTTGTCTTCATGTAAACAGCAGTTTGTTAGATTTCCAGTTTTATCTTTAGCTGACCTATAAAGACTGATCCTTGAGGTTTCTCTTATCTCACCTGGGATTTACTTTGGGTTGGCTTTCACGCTAAACTGAATTGAAAAATTAGCCCCTAGCTAATGCTAGCCTATTTAAGTTAAATTGATTTTTAAGGTCATCCTGCTTCAAACTGTATGTTCAAAACACTAGCAAATGTCTTTGTACGTTCTTCTGAAGGTCTTGTTTTTCTTTTTTCTCCACCTTGTTTTATTTTTCTAATTCCAGATTTTATCTTAAGAGGTTCATCACAAGCAATAGAAATGAAACAAGCAGAGGTGAGAAAGATAACCCTTGAATTTTGGGGGGTTCTCTTTGCCTAAGAAAGGAAAATGTTATCATGATGCTCCCAGGTTATTGTCTCTGATGGGAATAACCCATCCTTTTTTCTTCTCTGCATCATGTTGTAAACCACAATAAAATTTATCTAGGTTGTTTGCTAACTAGTGTTTTGCCTTGGCACCTTTTGTACATCAAAGAAGAAAAATTAAACTTTCCTGCGGTTTGCATCTGTTTTGTTCCTTGTTATAGTGAAAGTCTCAAAGTCCTTCTGGGAAAGGAAGACCTTCTCAGGACGATGAAAAAAAAGGAGGAAATGCACAATTGCACAATTCTGCATCTAATCCCATTCTTTTTTACGTAGTTAAGTATTAAGTAGTTAATAGATTCCCCAGTGTTACTTACTTGTGCCTTGCAGGGTGTTAAAACCATAGGTGAGTTTTAGGCATGCTTGATTTGTAAGGCTTCAATCTCTCTCTCTCTCCCTCTCTCTCTCTATCCCTCCCTCTTTTATCTTCTTCCAAAAGTACCAACCTCTCAGAAAATGAAATGTGAAGGACTCTCTAGATCTAGTAACAACATGCTGCTCTTTTGTCATTTCTAATTTATCCAATTCTTTTTTATCATACAACTGTACAATCCTTTAATCCATGTAGAGTGCCTGACATTCAGAAAAGCAAAAACATGCCAAGAGATAAAAAAATGTGTAATTATGATCTGAGAAAAGCATATTATTCTCTATTCTTGCAATTAATAATACACATCTTTTCTTTCTCCTTGATTAGGTGGTGTTCTACCAGGGAAAGCGAGTACTTAAATCTCATTGCAATGGCTAATCCGATCCTTTTTGTCCTCAATTATTTGCCATCATATAAAATCCTTTGGGTGTCCTTTTTAAAAAAACTTTGTGCCTTACCCTGCCAATGCATTTACATCATAATGATTGATCTTAGCACAAACCATGTTGAGATAAAATATAGACACCCATGGAAGTGTATAAAGCAGTATTGAGCTGATTCAAAATGGTCACTTTAGTGTTTTATAGCTGAGCAGTTTTTTGTCCAGAGAAAGTTTCTATCCAGAGAACCAGTGTGGTGTGGACATTAAGGCATCAACTGGGCAAGAAACTGGATGAGTTCTAGTCCCATCTTACTCATAAAGCCAACTGGTTACCTGGGCCAGTCATTCTCTCTCAGCCCTAGGAGGGAGGCAAGCAAGGACCCAAACAAATAGTTATAGTTAGGTCTGAACAAATTAGGCATGACTTAAATCCAATTTTAAATTTCTTAATAAATAAATAGATAAATAATTGATGTCAATAGGACTTTAGGGTAGATCTAACTAAGCACACTGTGCATAGTTTAGACAACACTGCTGCCCTGGCACATACATTGTGTTAATATGTAATGTGCTTTGAGGTTTTGTCTTAACTTAATTCTGGATTCTGGTCTTTTTTTTTTTCCCCAAAGGAGAAAGTGTGTTGCACATGTCTCTTTCCTCAATTTTCCATCATCTTACTTTTCTTCTTTTTGTTTTTCTTCTAAGTGCTGCAATTGAACATCTTTAGAAATAATAACATGAAAAAGAACGCTTAAAAAAACAACACTGTTGTATTTGTACATCCGTCAATCCAAGACTAAAACATTCAACAATATAATATTAGTATTGTTTTTCTTTTACATGAGAATGGAAATATAAATCTATCAAGAATGTTCTATTTTTAATATCTAACCTAGCCTCATGATAAAATTATAAAACCAAAAAAGACAAGTTCTTAAAACTTTTGTGATGTAATAAGCACTTGTGATTCAGTTTCATACTTAGTTTGGTTTTATTTTAAATGAAATAACTTGATCGTTTAAATTTAAAAAAAGATTGGATCTAGCCTAAATCTGCTATGATTAGCTCCTAATAAAATTAAATAGAAATCAGCCATGACTATCAGTAATTTTATATGCATTTAGTGTATAATAAATACTATAGAATTCAATAAAGCTTCTACTGTTGGAAGAAAAGTCTTCATCATGGTTCATCCAAGCTGGGAATAAACATGGCAACTGCTTTGGGAAGAAGGTTGTAGTTTATTGGAGAGGAGAGCCAGACAGGAAGATGGTTCTGGCAGCAAGAGAAGTGGGAAAAAAAGGGCTGAGCACATGTAGGAAGTGGATTTTTATACTCTCTGGAGGCTTTTGTTTTGAGTTGTTTCCTGTTCCTGTGGCATGAACTTTGAACTGAGTCTGAGTGTGCTTTTCTGGGCCTTGGTATCTGTGGTTTAATCCTATTATGTCCTGCCCCAGGTGGGGTATGCAGATTTTAGGTCTTTGTCTTCTTAATCTCCTAGCTCCCTGGATTTACATCTGCATCTCTATAGAACTGGTTTCTGCTTGGGGGAGGCAGACTTGGGGCTATTAAGAAAACCGGGGCATGCTTGTCTGCTTCTTTTAAGATCCTTGGAGGAAATATATTTTTCTGCCCTTTTAATATTTCCTTCTCCGAGGGGCTGACTTCCCACACCACTTCACGAGAAATCATAGAATTCAAGCAATGACTAGCATGTCCAATTTGATTAGTCTAATTCCAACTAACTACAATTAACCAAAAAAGTTTTTTTTAAATTTTTTAATTTAGTTACCACAGATAATATGGTAGCCACAATAATTGGGGTTTAAAAATTTCCTTGTGGCATAGACTAGCATGGCATCACTCTTTCTATAAGTTCTTACTAACTTGTTTCTGATGACCATACTTCTTTGTTAAAATTAGATCCTCAAAATGTTGGTATCCTATACCAGATGTCCAGATTTCCTTTTTGTATAAAACAACTGGGCAATTATTTTTAACAGACCTGAGCAGAGAAAGAGAAATAATCACTAATTTGATTATTGGTCTGGTATTAACTTTCATATGGTAAAGGCTTTTCAGGTTTTTGGGCTAGTAATCGATTTTGGGACCTTTTACATCCCAAGCATGCGCTCCCTTGTTCTTCTATGGACTCCCTTAAGAGGAAAAGAAGTGACAAAATAATAGTCTGACTTTTTTGTGCAGCATTGTTCAAAGACATAGCACCAGCTGTTTAAATTGTCTGTTTCATCCTATGAGCTTCATGCCTTCAGCAGGATCAAAGCTACCTCCAGCATGGAAGGGAGGAGCAAATTGTTAAAAACCGGGGTTGACGGTGATGAACAAGCATGGAGACCTTTGCAATTGTTGCTATAATCTTTTGATGTTATGGAAATATGCCTATGTATAATTCCATGGGGGAGGGGATTGGTCTTTGCTCATAGTTGCAAAATCAGGACTCTGCCAGTGACCTGATCTGGAGTTTAGTATGGAAAACAAAGAGATCTTCTTCCCGATGAAAGTAGCACTATACTTTCCCCCTTGAATCCATTCTGCCAATGTATACCTTTACCATGCTGGGTTTACACATGATGCTATGATAAAGTCTATTTTTTCCCCTCTTCCTTTCTGCCATTGCTCTGGCCCTTCAGGTATTTTTATTTATTACATTTCTTTGCCACCCATCTCAGTAATACAGCAACTCTGGGCAGTTTGCAATATAATAACAAGTTAAAAAGTGCTAAAAAGAAAATCAGAATAAAAAGATTAAAAGTTTAAGAACCAAAATGATGGGCAACCAGAGGGTGAGATTCATCTCTACCCTGTCAGCCACCTCCAATATAGCAGGCCCCTATTGGGATCACATGCCAAGAAGAAAAGCCAAGTTTTTAGACTTTTCCAGAAGGCCAGGAGTGTGTGGGCAGATATCACCTCTGATGGGAGAATATTGCAGAAGGTGGGGGCCTTAGCAGTACTAAAAACTCTTTAGCACTGGAATCCAGCTTCCAAAATTCTTTGGTCAACAGAATCAAAAGTAGGCCCTTTCCATTGGAATGAATGGCAGTTCCTCAAATACTCTGGACTGGTATCTGAGATATCATAGTTCAGGTATCACTGAACTGCAAGTCCTTGTACACTGTATCTTTTTCTATGATGGTCTGGGCTGGTCAAACATGGCAATATCTGGAGAGCTACACCTTGCCACTCCTGCTGTAAAAGTCCCTTCTCTGAACCTAGTGTCTTTTACATGTACTGAGACTATAACTCTCAGAATTCCTCAAGGTGATTCAGGTTGCTCCTTCCTGATCTTTGCCCTACTCCATAAGATGATTGACTGTAACTGAATGTGAAACTCAAGAAAACTTGTTTTCAGGAAAGGTTTTCTCCCAACTTCATAATGAAAAGAATTTGCCTTACTTTCTGTAAAATGTGTGGGCGAGCTGCATCATTCTTTGAATTCTAATGCCTGAATTAATGTTTGATTTGCAGGCTCGTGTGATGCGTAGGAATTAGATATAAAGCATTTAAACTTTAAATGCATATTGATGATGGACTTAGCATCTCCCTGAAGGGAATTTGCTGCTAGTAGTTGGGAGGACAGACATATCCATGGAAGGACAGCTTAATTCTAACAACAGCTGCTATGAGAATCAAATTTGGATAAAGTTCTCAGAGTGCAAATATTTTAGTGTAATTTCTCAGGAATGTTTTTATTGTTGAATATATGAAGAGCTAGTAAATGACCAAAATTAAAACTATTGCATTGCTTATTTAATGTTTAAACTTCCGTACCTTTCTGTGTTCATATTATACATTCTGAAATACACAAACAGGTCTTTGAATATGAATTCTGCTTTACTTCTTACCACAGATTTGTTAAAACATTTAGGGAAAAGCATACTTAATTAGTTCCCTAAGTGTTGACTTCCTCCTCCCAATATCCATTGATTAACTGCGATATCTAAAAATGAAACTGAGATACTGTATATACTCAGCTGAATCATGCATTACTTTTTAAAAATCTAATTTACCACTACACTACCTGCTAGTGACAGAGCTTAATTTTTTTTTTAGACATCTGGGCTGCAATGATAAAAATGACTAGTTACTAGTAGATGGTGGCAAAGAATTGAATAGACCTCTTGTAGCTCTTTGTCACCATCTTCTGGGCATTCATATTTTTGCAGCCCAACTCTATTAGTGTTAGTTAAGATGACCTATCCATTGATACCTGTTTGGTCACTGCTTAGGGCCTTAGGCAATCAAACCAGTTTTCTTCTACTGTGGATATGATACAATTTGCAGCAATAGAGCTCCATGGAACTTGGGGCAGATTGTGATGCTTTTCTATTTGTAAGAACAACTCTTTCCTCATTTTGCCTCCCATTGCCCATGCTGGGAGATTTTGCACTGATTTCACAGGAAATGTAATAGCAAACCTAATCTTAGTCTGGATTTCATAGTTTTGTAATCCCTATAAAAATATTCTTTGGTTAAAAAAATCAAGCCAAATTATATTTTTACAGGGATTATAAAACTAGACAGATTAATATTGAGTTAATTAAAAAGCAGCATATATCATACTTGTACTTTGCAGTATCTTCCAGCCTTTTCCCCTACCATCACTTGGATATCCAGACACTCACTCATCACCCAATTGAGTCTCTTCATTATAATCTCTAACTTTGCTTGCAGCTGTGGGGAAAGGGTCTGGAATGCACAACTATGATGTGATGCATTTAGTGAAATGTATATGCAATGCACATATGTGTGTAAACTATACTACTAAAATAGTTTAAAAAATGAACATTGAATAACATTAAGGTGACCAGCAAATAAAGTGAATTATAAATATTTTTTAATAAAGATTGTTTTTTATATGTCAATTGTGTGATAGTCTTACTGTATGCTATCCAGAGTCACTTGTTTGTGACATTTGTGGCCATATAAATTTGGGCAGCCATATACATTTGAATAAATTTGATTAATAAATAAGCAAATAAATAAAATAAATATGGAATATCTTGCTCTAGTTTGGTACCTCATTTCCATTACTGCTGAACAATATTTTGCTACAGTCCAAGTTGTAAAGATTGTAATCTGAAAGAATTAAAATCATAAGAGTTGTCTGTTCTTCTAAGGGTACTGACAAAGCAGAGATAGGGTATGGCTACTATTGATGTCCCTGTTGATACTACAGTAAAATATCACACATTTGACTGTTTTGATAATCCTGGTTTCACATTATTAAATGACACAGGGAAGCCACACCTGAGTGACAAACAATTTTAGGGAAAGAATCATTTATTTCTAACTCTTTGTCCTTCACATTATTACAGGAAAGATATTCTTAAAATTCCACATGACAACAACTTTATCACTGTACTGAACACTCTAAAATTTTATTTTGCAACTCAGTGGCCAAATATGGTAGGCCATCCCATTCAGAACAAGCTGGATCTCATTTTCTGACCCTTGTTTTAGATATAGACTTCATATGAACTTTGAGTAGAAGGACTCATTTTCATGCATCGCTTTCAGCATATAGAATTAAGGCTGTATCCTATCTTCCTTCTACAATCTATACATAAAAATGCTCATTAAAAGGTATCTTATCTCCATTTGATCTCCATATTTTCAAATACAAAGCGGTACAGTATATCTAGACCTATTACAAAGAGGTTTTTTTTTTCAGAGTAACCAACCATTCATGCAATAACTCTAATCTCCAGTTTATTTCCAGAATGATTCAGCTAAGTGGGTTTTCAGGTAAGGCAGTTTGTAATTCCCCCCCCCTATTAATGATTCATGCAATTAGTGGACACCCACTCATTTAAAACCTGTATAACAATAAGATTTCAGATGGTTCATGAAGCATATGGTAGATAACACATGGGAAGAAACCAACCTTCAATAGTTGTACAATTATTTAAAAATAAGAACTAACAAACTGAATGAAGAACAATAGACAATGATAGCAGAAGACTATTCTCCACTAGATTCTTGAAAAGAAACAATGGCATTTTGTACTAGTTAAATTTTATGATGCTGGTTTTAAGGACAACTCTGTATCAAACATAATAATCTAATCTTATGCAAAATGTATCGATGGTGTAAGAATGCATATAACAAATGGTAGAATTAAAATTTAACGCTAAATTTAATTATTCATTGGGTTCATATTAACCAAATACTAAGCAACTTGGTTCTAGACATACTTTTGCCATGAACTCATCCATTTAGATAGCTTCAGGAGATCATTTTTGGAAAAAATACTATTTTTAAAATGTTTTTGATTCACATCATAATTACATGTTTCCCATTATGCTTCTTTAACACCTATGATGTGTTTACTTTTATGTAGCCTTTAATTGGCTGGATTTTTTTTTGAAAATGTAACCCATGAGGTTTATAGACTGCTGTAACAGTCCAAGAATGCCCCATTAAATTATTCTTGTTAGTACATTTTATTTTGGCTCCCTTTTAATTGCTCTGTGGCTGTAATTTGGTCATTTTAAATTTGTAACTGTAATTAAAATAATGCTGATGGATATTGTATGCTTTTTCCCCACTCCCTTATTTAATTGATGCTGAAATTAGACATTTAATATTAAGATAACATATGATATTCTTAGACATGTTTTGGGGGAGTTTTAGAGGAGGAACTGCAAAGTAGTTCCAGATTTTGTTTGTTTCGCTACAATCTAAAGATACATGTATTGCTGGTTTAATATACAGTTCATTTTATCAGAATTTTTTCAATAGCAGTGATTATAATCAAAATTTGAAAACACAAATGTTAATTTGCTGGTGTGTCTTTTTGTCTAGTTAATTAGTTATAGTTAATGAATGAATTCAATATAACTGCCAAGCTAAAATGCTTGTATACAAAACAAAAAAACAAAACATTAAAAGGGTCTCAATATGTCAAAGGTCTATTTCTTAGCACAGTTGTTGAAGAATCAACAACCGGATTTGTTTTATTGGCACAATTTAAGCCAATAATCACTCTGAGAGAGGAAACTGGGGTTCAACACTTTATTTCTGGGCAGGATTAAAGAGTAGTAAGCTTGGGACCCAAATGTAAATGAAGCATGCCAGCTGATATTCAACAAGCAATTTTTATATCATAAAATGACATATCCACATCAGAATTTCCTAATACATCATCAATTGTTTCTGATTTATTGAAGACATGGGCAGTTTAGGTTAACATCCCATAATAAGCATGGGAGTGCAATTAATTAGTGCCAATGGGAGTGCCAGTGATGAACTTTTTACTTCCATACCTTTCTCCAGACTTTCTTGATCCCAGCTTAAGCTAAATGCCATATTCTTTTTAAAAATTTTATTCATTAAATTTGTTTGCCAGCCATTTCACCACATTATCTTTCCTTGTTCCAATAATGTGCTCACTTACAAAATTCTTCTGCACAGTTACAAAACCACAATCGTCCAGCTAGACTAATACTTCCTATAACTGAAGTGTTTGTGGTCAGCCTCTTTAGCTTCTTCTGGTAAGTGTCAATGTAGGTGTTAGCTAACTGCTGATTCTGTCAGTGGCCATACAAAATGATTAAGATGAGACTAGCTCTGGTTGAAGCTAATTCATCACTCACTTGCAAAAGCCCCTTTATAGTTTGCTAATAAATTAAGGCCAGGCCCTCAGTTTAGCTGCTTAAGGAAAAGAATGAACTTTCAATGTGCCTGCCACATTTCTGATTGGACCAGTTCTCATCAGGTCTAGAGAAAAGCCTCTTATTTTGCATAGATATTTTCTGGCGAGTTAGACTAAGTAAGCGTCTATACGTTTTGTAGGCCCTAGTAAACATCTTTAGCTGCCTTGACCTATCAAGGAGTTTGAGAACTAGATGCTAATAATTATGCTGTAAAGTATTTGTACCTCCCTGAAGGGCAGATGTACCATCCGATCATAATCTACTACTTGCTGAAGTCCAGCTGAAACTAAAAAGGATGAAAAACCCAAACCCTGCTAAACCAAGAATCAACAGAGACTTCATCATTAAACATGGAGGGAAGATTAAAGAAGAACTAGAAAATCATTTAAGGGAAACCAACAACCTGAATGATGATGATGTAGAAGTGAATTGGAATAAATTTAAAAATGCAATAGTAGAGGTAACAAACTCAAAACAGAGAGAGGGGTACCACAAGAAACAACAGTGGATGACGGAGGAAATTCTTCATCTCATGGATGAAAGAAGATCTTATAAAAATAAAAACAAAGAAAAATACAATGAATTGCAGAAAACAATTAGAAGAAAAATTCGACTGGCAAAAGAAAAGTGGTTTGCAAAGAGATGCAAGGAAATAGAAGAGACAGAACGTATGCATGATAATTTCAATTTA
This sequence comes from Azemiops feae, assembly GCA_023970755.1. Classification (NCBI taxonomy): domain Eukaryota; kingdom Metazoa; phylum Chordata; class Lepidosauria; order Squamata; family Viperidae; genus Azemiops; species Azemiops feae. Next base: position 879,008 of record JALGBA010003847.1, on the reverse strand, counting down.
CACAAAAAAGTGAAAGAAGCAGCAGGCCTCTACAAAAAGAAAACCAACAACTTAGTTGACAAAGAGGGGAAAATTATCTTAGATGAGGATGAAAAACTAAAAAGATGGAAGGAATATATTGAAGAACTTTTTGAGGACACTAGGGATGATATAGATATGGGAAGTATAACAACTGGACCAAACATCACTATGGAAGAGGTTGAACATGCAATAAAAATAGCAAAAACAAGAAAAGCCACAGGACCTGATGATATCCCAGTAGAAATTTTAAAATTGCTGGAAGACAATGGGAAATTTTTTTTACTGCAGCTCTTCAATCAGATATACGAAACAGGAAAGATACCAAATGATTGGCTAAAATCAACCTTTGTGACAATCCCCAAAAAAATAAATGCAAAGAAGTGTACCGAATACAGAACAATAAGCTTAATGAGTCATGCCCTGAAAATATTCCTGAGAATAATTCACAAAAGAATATACAACAAAATTGAAGAGCGTCTAGGTAACACACAATTTGGTTTCAGAAACAATCTTGGTACACGAGATGCGCTATTCAGCATTCAAGTTCTTGTACAGCGTTGTAGAGATGTCAATCACAGTGTTTACATGTGCTTCATTGATTTTGAAAAAGCTTTTGATAAAATAAGACACAGCAAACTATTAGAAATCCTGAAACAAGGGGGACTAGATGACAAAGACATCCAAATAATAAAGAATCTGTATTGGCATCAGGTAGCAAATGTGAGACTAGGCCAAAAATACTCAGCTGATGCAGAAATAAGAAGAGGGGTCAGACAGGGATGTATTCTGTCTCCACTGTTGTTCAATATCTACTCTGAGTCAATCTTCAACGAGGCACTGGAGAACATCGATGCTGGCATCAAAGTAAACGGTGTTTGGATCAACAACTTAAGATATGCTGACGATACAGTTCTGCTTGCCAGTAAGTATGAAGACCTTCAGCTCCTCATCAACAGAGTCACCAAAATATCTGGAAAATACGGCTTGAAGCTTAACACCTCAAAAACCAAGATCATGGTCGTCAGCAAACAACCCATTAATTTACCACCAATAAATTCAGAAGGAATACCACTAGAAAAAGTTGAAAGGATCACGCACCTCGGTTCTAATTTACATGAAAGCTGGGACATGACCGCTGAAGTAAAGACAAGGATAGAGAAAGCTCGAACAGCATTCTTCAAAATGAAAAAGGTCTTCTGCAGTCACGACATAAGCCTAAGACTGAAAATCAGGCTTGTCAGATGCTATATTTTTTCTATCCTGCTCTATGGAGTAGAGAGTTGGTCTCTGACAGAAGGCCACCTGAAGAGACTAGAAGAATTTGAAATGTGGATTTACAGGCAGCTGTTACGTATAAGCTGGGTGGACAAGATCAGAAATGAGGAGGTTTTAAGCCGCCTGGGAAAGCCAAGGGAAATCATCAAAACAATTAAAAAACGAAAGAATATTTCGGACATGTGATGCGACACCCAGAAAAATACGGCATACTCCATTTAATCCTCCAGGGAAAGATTGAAGGCAAACGAGGTCCAGGCAGAAGAACAACATCATGGCTTCAAAATCTAAGGGACTGGTTTGGACAAAACTCAGCAGCACTTTTTCGTGCGGCTGCTGATTAAAACAGGATCGCCAACATGATCGCCAACGTCCGATAACGGATATGGCACAAGAAGAAGAAGAAGAAGAAGGGCAGAAATGCCCTCAAAGATAGTGTTCCCCATCCTGGGCACTAACAAAATGTATGGACTTCAATACCCAGAATTCCCCAGCTAGCATTGCTGTCGTTGAGCATACTGGCAATTGAGGTCCTCTCAAATGGAGAAAGTTCTTCAAAAAATCCAGGTAAACAACAAAGCTTTTATAAACTCTTCTTTACATGTACTGTGTAAAAAAAATCACACTCAGTTATTCTCAGGAAAGTCAGTCATAGGCTGAAGCAAAATATGAAATGAACTTCTGTGCCTATTTTGTCTTTTTCTTTTCTTTTTTTAAAAAAGAAAGAGACTTGGAAAGTTTCAAATGAATGTCTTTACCTCTTTAAAATAATCATGGGAAACACATGTAGGCTACAGTGCTCTCTTTACTCCAAACACAATCGCTGGGTTAACATGCTGCCCTTGAATTGTGTTTGTATTGTATAAATATTCATGGTTAAATTAGCCATAATTTTTACTGGATTAAGCCAACCATCAAGGTTCACTGGCACACTGACCCATAAATTAATCAAGCAGGTGGAGTCACCAAATATGCTAAATTGAAACGTGGCTGGTTCTGTTATCTTTTTTCTCCCCTTTTACTTCTGTATATTGTCCATTCTCATAGCTCATGAAAGTTTACAACAATATAATATTAAAACAATGATATAGGTAAAACCTTAAGCGAAACAAGAGACTAACACTAGCATTTAAAAATCAATGAGCAATTACCATTCCAAATAACTATCAGTACACACTTAATTGTGACCAAGTCTACTTTTGAAAGCCCTAAAGACCAAATTATTTTGAGTTGCTTTATGGAAAGATCCTAAACTTGCTGCTAATATCTCTCCAGGGAGAGTAGCCATGTGGTAAAACACTGCCTCCAGCCTCCCCCCAAATTACATGTGTTGAATACGGGTGATACTCAATAGCCTAAGCAAGCCAAATTAGGTCATTTAAAGATGTTTAAAAAATGTAATTTTCAGATGAGCAAACTAACAAACAAGATCCTACTTGGACAGGCGGTGGTAAACGAAGTTGGCTAGCATGTATTAATTAATTAATAGATTAGCATCTATTTTGTTCAAATATTTACACAGAGAAAGTACCTATTTCATAATTGATGTACAAATCAGTTTATATTAGTAGATGGTTAGTAGAAAGTTAACATTTAACTATATATTACTTAAATGTTAATATTTAATATAATATTCAATGTATATTGGGTAATGGTTATGTTTGGACCCCGTGCTTATTTATAAATTAGCCACCCCTGAACTAATTATGTTGAAATGATCCACCGTGGGTAGTTGGTTTTTACTTCACTTTTCAACATACCCCAAATAAGTGAGTAACCCATGATTGAGTTGTACCATTACAATCAATTGTAGAAATTTTATAAAATACAAATTTTCCAACATACTTATAATTCATAAGAAATTGACAACAAATAATATCTAAAAAGTTCTGACATTGATATTGACTGGATTCCCATTTGTGTGCACATTACTTTGTTCAGTGCTTTTTATAAGTACTTTGCCGAGGATCTTTCTGGAATATGGGATACAGTGGTCCACATACAAAGATTGTTCCCACTTTGCCTCAGTTCACATCCAATAGAGGCACTTCGGTTTAGCATGTGACAGAAGCTGAGATACTTTCTTATATCATCCTACTCCCATTATAGGCAGGGGAAAGAGAAGGGCAAATTCTTCTTTGTTCTTTCTGTTGTTTTTCCAATAAAAATGCCAGCTGTATCCAGGTATTTTTCTCCACTTGCAGGAAAGATATGCAGCTCATTTATTGGTTCTGTCTGAACTTTGAACTGTGATCATTATATTCCAAAGTAAGGGAATTCTTGAAAAGCTTCTCCTTAAGTTTCATATCAGGATTCATTCCAAAATCATAAATTGCCATAAAACAATTAAACTGGTGTTATAGACTGCTCTTACATCAATAACATATTTTACTAAAAATGGAAAATGAATGTGGGATGCCCCAGGGCTCTGTTCTGGGCCCAGTGCTTTTCAACATCTTCCTCAATGATTTGGATGAGGGGATAGATGGGGAACTCATCAAATTTGCAGACGACACTAAGCTGGCAGGTATAACCAAAACTCCAGAAAATAGGCTTAAGATACAGAAGGATCTTGACAGACATGAACATTGTTGTTGTTAGTTGCGAAGTCGTGTCCGACCCATCGCGACCCCATGGACAACATTCCTCCAGGCCTTCCTGTCCTCTACCATGAACATTGGGCACTATCTAATAAAATGAAATTCAATGGTGAAAAAAGTAAGGTCCTACATTTAGGCAAGAAAAACCAAATGCACAGGTATAGTATAGGTGGTACCTTGTGCAATAGTAGCAACTGTGAGAGGGATCTTGGAGTCCTAGTGGACAATCACTTAAATATAAGCCAGCAGTGTGCTGCAGCTGCCAAAAAAGCCAACACAGTGCTAGGCTGCATTAACAGAGGGATAGAATCAAGATCACGTGAAGTGTTAATACCACTTTGCAATGCCTTGGTAAGGCCACACTTGGAATACTGCATCCAGTTTTGGTCACCATGATGTAAAAAAGATGTTGAGACTCTAGAAAGAGTACAGAGAAGAGCAACAAAGATGATCAGGGGACTGGAGGCTAAAACATATAAGGAATGGTTGCTGGAATTGGGAATGTATGGTCTAATGAAGAGAAGGACTAAGAGTGACATGATAGCAGTGTTCCAATATCTCAGGGGCTGCCACAAAGAAGAGGGAGTGAAGCTATTCTCCAAAGCACCTGAAGGCAGGACAAGAAGCAATGGATGGAAACTAACCAAAGAGAGAAGCAACCTAGAACTAAGGAGAAATTTCCTGACAGTTAGAACAATTAATCAGTGAAACAACCTGCCTCCAGAAGCTGGGAATGCTCCAACACTGGAAGTTTTTAAGAAGAGACTTGGCAGCCATTTGTCTGAAATGGTATAGGGTTTCCTGCCTGAGCAGGGGGTTGGACTAGATGACCTCTAAGGTATCTTCCAACTTTATTATTAAAAATAATAAAATGGATTATAAAAAATAGTCATAGAAAGAAAAAGATAAGGTACCATATTTTTCAGTTGCTCATATAAGCCCATTGGCTTCTAAGTCACCCAGAACTGATATGGGTCAGCTGGTAGTATAAGGCCTTACAGAACAATTTGATTTTTAAAAAACATCTTAATATTATGTTAGCCTGCAAATTGGATCACCTTGAAGAGACTACATAGAAAGTACCTTTGGAGACACTTGATTTACTTCAGGATGCTCCCCAAAATGCTATCTGATGAATCCTGATTCAACAGATTGTCATTATAATTGTGCTTATAAGGGAATTCCATTATTCCAGTTTCCATTCGTATGAGGCTGATAACCTTTCTTGACTCTATCTTAACAAGAATCATGGTTTTATGGCTATTCTGTCGTTCACTCAATACTTTTCCTCTTGTCTGTTTCAGCCATTTTGAGCTCATGTGAAATGAGCCAGGCAATCAGGAGAGAGACCACCTCAAGACTGCCATAACAAGAATTCTTGCTGACTTATATTTATGGTTGCCTGCTTTCTTCACTCAGTGTCAATTTTAGGCATTTCAGCTACAGCAGCTGCTCACCAATGGCTGTTGCTGAAAACTCTTCTTAATGTGAAAAGCAGTAGTGCTCTCATGGCTGTGTTGAAAAGTACAAGTACACTGTACTAAATATTGCATAGTATTGTCCAAGACTATTTGATGCTTCAGGCAAAAAAATTCTGCTCCCAGGTACTGAAGCAAAAGGAACAGTTCAAACTTAGTTCAACTAAATGAGCAGAAAAATGGGGAAAGAAAGAAAAGAAAGAGGGTGTGCCCTAGAATAGTAGGAAAAGCTGCTGTATCACTCTAAGTGGAATCAGGTTTATGCCCCTTATTTCCTGAGAATGACAGTTGCATTGTGTAGGTGCAAAAAGGAAAATATGAATGGCTGGATTAAAATACAAGATTAAGTAAAGAAACCAGACATGTGGGAACAACTGGCACATTATAGCCGAAAGGTAGACAAATCTTTTTCTCTCAGTGGACATAGCTCTCAACAGTATTGGGATGGATGAGTATAGAACCAAAAAAAAAATTGATAAAAGCATCATGTACCTTTCTCTTTCAGCACACCTTTCTCTCTGTCTTGAGACTGCAGGCTGCCAGGAAAAAAAGTTAATTCTTCCTGGACATCTGAACCAATCTTTTATTTTAGAGTTTTGAAATGTGATCCAGAGCAATGCAAAATTAGCCTTAGATTGCACCTGTGGTGCAGATTACTTACTTGTCTTATAGGATTTCAGCTGTGGTAGAAGCAAGAGTGTTGGGGAAAATGTGTGTCAGATTTTAACTGCTTACAAATTCTCCTTTCCTGAAGCTGGCTTGTATCATTAGTGTGGGCATCCATTCGGCCTTCCCTTGGCAGAATTATGTAAGAATTATGTTTGTTCCCTGGGCACTGGTTTAGAATTCAGAAGTTTTCCAAGTTACTGCCATTAGGCTCAGTTTCTCATTCTTACCAAGACAAAGGCAAGATATATTTAGAATGAAAATAAAATCTGGACAACTGAGCAGCCTTTTGGCTTTTATCAAAATGGGTTTCAGTGATGGAGACAAGGGGGAGGGGGGGCAATACACTTCCTGAGATTCTTGTTACAGATCTGTGACAGCCCTTGGCCTGAGAACATTATTTCCTCCTATTGTAGAGCTGGCGGAAGGAAGAGTTTTCAATCCATTTCAGTGTCTCCTTCCTGATATGACATCACCACAATTAAAGAAATCTATTTAACTTCTGTAGTAAAACATGTCTGCCCAGAAGTGATAATGGACCCAGACAGCAAAAGAAACCAACAACTCCTGCTCTGAGTAGTAGTAGTAGTAGTAGTTGTTGTTGTTGTTGTTGTTGTTGTTGTTGTTGTTGTTGTTGTTGTTCTTCTTCTTCTTCTTCTTCTTCTTCTCCTTCTCCTTCTCCTTCTCCTTCTCCTCCTTCTTCTTCCTCTTCCTTCTCTTCCTCCTCTTCCTCCTCTTCCTCCTCCTCCTCCTCCTCCTCCTCTATAATTTGGTGGCATTGGACTTAGAGAGCAAAGAATATCAGCTATGAAGCTCTTCAATTCTGCAATTTCTCCATGAGTGGTCATTTTCAGGCTTCATTAATTGCAGAAGCCAGACTTTTAGCACTGATTAGCCCTAGTTGCACTGTCCCAAGTTGTTTATTATAAGATCCTGAGTAAAAAATAGGTTTTTACCATTGCAGTGAAATGGTCTCCTGTTGTTGGTCTCTAGGAACTGCCAGCCATTCACCTCTTTGGTTGCCAGGACTCATTAAAGTCCTTTCTCTTCCTGTTTTGCAGCTCAGTTTATTCTGGCTACCTATATCCGAGGGCATCTTCCTGTGGTTAATCTGATGGAGATAATTGGAATGAATTTGTTTGTCTCTCATTATGAAAGAAATTTGCACAGAGAAATGCAGAATGAAAGGAGTACTTATAGCCACAATTATCATTATTAGACACAGCCTAATGAGGAGCAGAGACCAACAAAAACAAAATTGCTGATGTATTGCAGCACCTTGTATGAATCCTAGTAGACTTAATTGCTTAAGACTCTGGATACAATAGAGTTAGAATTGAATAGTAGCGTGTCTTACTGACAAAATGGATTTAAGTGAAAAATTAAGGTGCCTTCATGTCTCTTCTTGCATATGTCAGAGATAAATATAGTAGCTGGATGCCAAAGCTTCAAACCCAATTAGATTAATGGGTAGAAGTGAAGACATAGATCTACTCTTATTGTTTAACCATGTAGTGTTTTGCCTTCTGTTGGCTGGAGGAACTTCATCTTCTAGCAGAGGGTTGGAAACTAAACTTGACTGCAGTTGCATAAATGCCAAACATCCTTCCATATACTAGCCAACATTTTCATCTGAGTTAGTTGTATTCAAATGAATTATGGGGAGACTTGGGTTTCCTAAGAAGCTTTGTGAAAACTCCATTCCCAAATTTTTGAAATGATGGATATTTTCAGGATAATGTTGGGGATATACACGTGAATACTTGTATCCCAGTATCTGGTGGGACAACAATTGAGAGATCAATAGAACTGGCTGGGCTTCCAATGGGCACCCAGAAGTCATTCTAAAAGAAAACTTCAATATTTGTCTTATGTTCAAGAGTTCATTCAAAAAGGAGCCTAAGCAAACTAGTAATGTGGAAAGCATTCTCTGGCATCCTGGACAATAACAAAATAATTAGGCATTTTTCCCTAACTCATTGCATATGAGGAAACTGAGATTATATTTGGGGAGAGGGAACAGTCAGCAGTGTGACAATTCCTCTGAGAAATATACTGGCTAATATATGTGAACAGAGCAAGGAAGACTTTTGCTATTTTCTTTGAGGATAACCAATATTTCATTGATTCAGAAGCTCCTAAACAATAAATAGTGGGACAAATATCTCTTTCAGCAAACAGAGTGCCAAAAATAATAAAATAAACATTGCTGAACATTCTCTGCATCCAATCCATTGTTGCCTGCAAAGTTCTTGATTAGCTTACTTTTGCCTTAGTATTTACGTAGACAGATAATTTGAGCTTATAAACAGTGTCTGTGGCTATGCCTTTTGCTCTCTTGGCTACTCTTTAATTTGCTTCCAGCATCTTTTCTTGGACCTTTCATTTAAAAATCAACACCATTCCTACATATCCAGAACCCCTGACCATTGGACATGCTGTTTTGGTTTTATGTGGGTTTCCATTTATGAAAACAATCTGGAGGAAAAGCAGCAAGAGGGCTCTAATGTGAAGTCATACTGCTTCTTGACTCTATTAACTCTGTTTATAAGATATGCATGTGGACAGCATTCAGTTCGGACTTCAAGTTTGTGATTTGAAAATAGTTTTTGTAACTTTTATATGTGAAGGTTTCAATTGTTTTTAAAATTGTCTTTCATGACCTTGAGTGGACCTCTGATAATTACTTGGAAACAATTATAATGCAAATGGAGCTTGGGTCTTTATTGAGTTTATATTTGCTTTATGGAGCACTTGAGGCAAAAATTAAACTTTGCCCTTACAGTTGTTGTCAAGCTTCCTCCATCTTGCTTAGGGCCAGATGCTATCATTATTTTCAGTTAGTTAGCTTTCCTCTTTCTTGGGAGAGGGAAATATAGACAATTCCTCCTCTCTCAGAATCTCGGTCCCCGTGGGCACAATCGCAATAGTAGAAGGCAATAGTATACAACAGAATAATTGTATATATTTATTGAATCAAAGCTTAGAACAATTGCCTTTTCAATACAGCTCTCAATTCCAGCACAGCTAATTAGAAGTACAGATTGCTGACCTGTATGATTTTCTCAATTGACCTATGCACAGAAGTTACCTAAATTAGCTAACAGATATCATCAGAAGATACCTTGTAACACCTTCTTTCGAAAACAATTTCCCAGTGTGAAAAAATGTAATGAGAAAAGTTGCAGGCAAAAAGAAGAAATGCTTATACACCCTACGCATACCCTTACATATTTCACACCTTCCTTATGAAGTACTTTTTATCCCCTTATTTTATGACCTAAAATGTTGGACTGTTGCCATAGAATACTGTTGTAATATAGTAAACAATCTAGGGAAGGATCTAGCTGTTCATGGCAGTTTTGGACCATGGAAATTAATGTGCTGAATCTTCTTACTTTTTGTCCATCAGTGATTCTTTGATTTTTATCTTGGTCTTTGGCAAATAACAACAACAACAAAACAACAACAACAACACAACAAAACAACAACAATAATAATAATAATAATAATGTTGGAGGTCATCTAGTCCAACTCTCTGCTCAGGCAGGAAACTCTATACCAGGGGTATCAAACTGCCGGCCCACGGGCCGGATGTGTCATGCCAAAACCGCGTCCACTGCATTGCCGGCAATGGGAAAAAAGTCAAGATACGTCACGACACATCATGTGACATGACGAGTTTGACACCTGTGCTCTATACCATTTCAGACAAATGGCTGTCCAGTCTCTTCTTAAAAACTTCCAGTGTTGGAGCATTCAAAACTTCTGGAGGCAAGTCGTTCCACTGATTAATTGTTCTAACTGTCAGAACATTTCTTCTTAGTTCTAGGTTGCTTCTCTCTTTGATTAGTTTCCATCTGTTGCTTCTTGTCCTGCCTTCAGGTGCTTTGGAAAATAGCTTGACTCCCTCTTCTTTGTGGCAACCCCTGAGATATTGGAACACTGCTATTATGTCACCCCTCATCCTTCTTTTCATTAAATTAGACATACCCAATTCCAGCAACCATTCCTTATATGTTTTAGCCTCCAGTCCCCTAATCATCTTTGTTGCTCTTCTCTGTACTCTTTCTAGAGTCTCAACATCTTTTTTACATCATGGTGACCAAAACTGGATGCAGTATTCCAAGTGTGGCCTTACCAAGGCATTGCAAAGTGGTATTAACACTTCACATGATCTTGATTCTATCCCTCTGTTAATGCACCTAGCACTGTGTTGGCTTTTTTGGCAGCTGCAGCACACTGCTGGCTCATATTTAAGTGATTTGGTTCATCCTAGCCTGCTGTGACACTTCCATGCAGCTGTTAAGTGTACCTACTTCATTAGACTGAATATTCATCTTATTTATTAAGCTTATTCATTAAGCTTATCATTTGCCAAAAGCCCTAAAATAGGTCATTTGCTGGACATTCATTCAAATATGGAATCTCTCTGGTTCCACTAGCCCTTGATTTTTGGATGTCTAAAATACCTATTATCTCCTGTGTTTACAATTAAAACAGGCGGCTGAATTCCACATTGGCCTCATATGTCATGGTTCCGATAAATGAAACTCTTCAAATAACTTCAAGGCATTGTTTACCTTAAAGAATCTTTAATAGAAAAGTATAGCTTCGGCACATACATGGTTGATGCCAAGATCTGAGTTCCCCTCCCCTAAGCACATAATATCAAAGCACAGTTCCCTCCTCTGATTAGCAGTCATAAATCACGTTCTCCAATCAGTTTGAAGTACAAACTTTTCCTTCAGTTGTGTAACCCGCCACTTCTTATCATCTCTTGTTTCAAATAACAAGGGGAGGAAAAATGCTCTACTGCGATGTTGTTATGTCTTAGCTAATCCCCATGCACATTCTTCCTCCTTCCCCCCAGCATCATCTGATTTTAACTCTAAAAGTAACACACAGGTTATAGAGAGAATGACTACGTCTTCATCTATTGTCAAAGCAAGAACATCCGATGTTAGCAGCGTTGACACATATATGCTACTGTTTAATTTCTGCACAATTTAAAGGAATCTTTTGTGCTGTTATTGCAAATAGGATGACACTCTATGGCACGGGTGTCAAACTCGCCACATTACGTGACGTGTCGTGATGTATCGTGATTCTTTTTGCATAGCTGGCAATGGGGTGGGCATGGCTTCAGTATGATGAAACTGGCCCACGGCAATTTGACACCCCTGCTCTATGGCATATCCTCATTAACATCAGGTAAAAGAAAGAAAACATTTTTTCTTTGTATCAACTGAGTTGAGATATAGCCATCTCATTTCTATATACTTCTCACGGACTGATAAATATAATGGGCACCATAAAAGGTAAGCAGTACAACTTCAATCTGCAAATGACTAGAAGGGCAATCTTATAAAATGGGAATTTGCCAATTATCTACCATCAATCATTACTGAGGGTGTAGGTTGCTCTCTTAAAGCTGTAAATGCTTCCTGACCTTTATAAAAGGTTATATTAACTAAATGTTTAGATCTTCTATGGTCCAGTTTAAACCACATGAAGGCCAGAACTTTGTTGTCACTATAAGTTTATTTTACCTTTGGATATTCCAAATTATAAACCAACTCTCATAGGTTCTTAGATTCTAAAGGAATGGTTGTTAGTAAAAGTGATTACTTGTCCAACAGTATATGAAAGGAAGATTTCCAGTTCTTTTGTTGATTAACAAATCCAAGCATGGTCTAAGCACAGACCTGGACTCTTAGAGAAATATAGGATATCTCCAAAGTCATAGAGCAGTTTTAAGTTTTAAACTTAAATACTTTTGGGGTGCTCTGTATGCTTGCAAAAGCTAAGACTGGCCTTATCAACAGAAGCTTACATTCATGCCAAGCCCAATTTAACTTGTGTAAAGTAGGAAACTGATTTTCTAAAAACTTTACATATAGGGCATTCTAGTCCTAATTTTTTAACCAGAGTTTGCAAGATAATTTCCCCACAAGACAGTTTTAATGTTGAAGCCATTAATCTGCTTTCTTTTGTTGTATTCCAATTGTCTTACTTGTTACTGTTTTAATACACTCTGTGTGAGCCTTCCAAGACAGTGTTTCATTAAATAATATTCACAGATATTTAAACTGCTTGCATTGTTTTATGGTAGCTTCTCCAGTAGACTATTTAATCATTTCAGATTGTTTCTGAACGATCATAACTTTCATTTTGGAATAATTATTTTCTAGTTATTCCTCGATAGAATGTATCCTTTTTCTTCTTTCTCCTTCTCTGCAATCTTTTCAACCCACTTCTTGTTTTCAAGAAAAGAATCATATAATCAGCACAGAGTAGAACAGATACTTTCTTTGAAGATGGAATGAAAAATTCTGAAACTGACAAAAAAGGCACTACTAAATTTATACAAAAATTAAACACCATATTAATTCTTCACTCTCTGAGATTGTGTAAGAAACTCAGCCTCTGATGAAATACAGTCTGTAGGAGAGAAGTAATCATGTTCTGCGGTCTGGTGTCACTTGCCTGGGTTCCTTGCTGCCATCTTCCTTTCTTTGTATGGAATTGATCTTGCATGCTGACTTGAGAATGTATAACATGAGGAAACTGAGACATTTCTAAATTAGAATTGCTAATTGCTAATTGTATAATAAAGAATTGTTGCTAGTTATATGATAAAGAAACTTATATTTTCTCAGATATCAAATAACTATTTGGGTTTGACTGCAGAAATCTGGTCAGTTGATATGATTGAACTGTCAATGTTATCTCCAGGTTTGGAGATAAATGAAATCTGATGTCAGTTTGACCTTTGTAATATTAAGTTCAGAATCTTCTTTACATACCATACTTCTTGAATAATTCATCTCTAATCACCCAGATGACTTTACATTTTTGAACAGAGAAAAAAGGTCCAGTGTCTCAACAATTATAGTCATCATGTTGTAATAGTGGATTGAACTATAAAATTGGGCTTGTACCTATTACTGTTCCTATTCTTTTATCCACACATCCAATACATACTGGAACTTTTCAATGTTCTCCTGCTGCTTTGACTGATAGCAGCTATTATTTCTCTATTCACCTGTTTGAGAAAATGGATGTTCTTCCTCTTGATTACAAGGTCTTTCAGTTCTTATAAAAGATTTCCTAAAAACTAGTATATCAGTAAATACCTGGTTGTTTTTTTTACCAGATTGACTTCAATAGTTGAATGATTTAAGAAGATGATTTCTTCCTGATCATAAAAGTTAGTATGGTTTTCTTTTGGGGGATTAAGAGAATTGTCTCTTAATTGACAATTGAATAATTGACCTTTGCATTTTGGAGTAATATCCTTGTGTTAACTTTGAATAACTTTTTTTTTATAACATTACAAGTCTCTCTAGTCATCTCATTCACATTGATTCTAAAGCTGTTCTTGGAATCTACCATTGTTTTGTACTGTGTACATGGAGGAGTTTCAAGAAGAAGGCCAGAGTATCAACTCCATAGGAAGACTAGAATTATACTTTATTGAGACTGGCTATAGTAAGAGAATCTTGCAAGTCTTCTATGCTTTATCTTTCCTTCTTATAGTCCAGTGAATCTCATAGCAGCCTACTCGATTTACTTCTGAATATTATCTTGCTTCCCAAAACTTATAAGAATGCATACAGTTTTCACAGGTTTCTGTCAAGGTCATCTCCCTTTCTATTTACAAAGGGAGAGAATTTCTTCATTTTGAAAAACTTTATTAACCAGATTCCTTTTTTTAAAAAAAAATATCAGTTTCAATTTGGTCAGTTCACTGTTCGTAGATAGGATATGAGTTTTTACCAGTGCTTCAGCACTTCCTCATTATCGCTCCACCACTTTAATGGGTTTCTTTACAGTCACTTTATGTTGATTGGAGTAGTAGATTTTGATTCTGATATAACATCCCACATTCTCTCTTTCTAAGTTGTTCTTCCTGCCTAACTTCAATTACTCTTTCTGAGATAGTTCTGAGGTGGACTTAACATTCTTCCAACCACCCGAAATTGCTCTCTATGGTTGATAACAGTACAGAGGGCATTTCCTTTTCTAATTCAGGCAATAAAAGAATCATTGATCTCCTTTATGTTTTGCTTTTCCCTTTCCCCTTCTTATTCTCTCATGCGTTATCCATCTTGCCATATTTTTTTAATGTCTTTGACAGAGATTCATTAGGAAGTACTTCAAATCTCTTTTTAGTTCCTGTTTAATATCTCTTTACACTTCGTAGAGCAAATACTTCCTGTCATTCAACTTAGTTTTATTTTTTTTTACAACCTCAAGTTTTATGCTTAGAGGAAAAGGATGAATGTTCCAGGTAGAAGGACTTGAATCATTCCTTGGGCAAGGGTATTCCTTAGTTATATCCCTCTGATGGACCCACCAAACGAGCTCAAAGTCCATACTAAATTTGTTCTAATGAAATGTCATATAACTCTACAAATAAATATTTATATGTTTAAAAAAACATGAAAATACAGAATCACTTGTTCATAACTCTTCCTTAATATATTGCTGGAATAGCTTTCCTACCATGAGCCTGTTCCTGTTATATACTTTTTTAAAAGATATTTTAGAAGACTTAATGCAAGTTAAGGGTTTTTTCTGTTGTAGCATCCTTCCAATGGAGCTACTTCCTTAGGAAGGATCTGGTATCTTCTATTTTAAAATATATTTTATTAGCTATTTTAGGGGAAATAAAATTAGATTTTTTTAATCTTTCTTTTTTTTTACTTTCACTGTTTAATATTTCAACAGGGGGAGTAAAAAAGAAAAAAAAATAGAATGCAGATGAGTAAACAAGAGATTTACAAATATCATATGGACTATATTGTTTCCGTATATTATTAACTGATCATGAATAACCGAATATATCATTTTAAAAGCTTGAAAGTTGCTATTAAATGCTGAGGAAAGCGTAAATATTATGAACCATGGTCAGCACAATAGAAATCATTACATGAAATTGTGAACTGTTATAAATTCTCTTCAGACTGCTAAAAGTCCTATTAGATAAAAATGTATCTCTTTATGCAGAGAGAAATCCAAACTTTGGATATGGTACAAATCTATACATTCAATTATAATGAAGGACTAATTTCCAAAATAAACCATTTATTTTAGCAATTAGGACTGGGGTAATATTTCCATAATAAAACATCTTTATTTTCTCTAAGTATAATATTCAGTATAAATTTCATATTCTTCTTCCCCTAAAATTCCCATTGTTGCATATCTATTACTGCATTTAAATTCTGCAGCTATTTAATCATACAATCTTTGACTTGTTCAGTGTCTGAGTCATACTTGACAGAATGTAATATCTTCACTATCATCACTGAAACAAAATGTACTCTTTTATCCATGTCTTTTATTTTTGCAGACAATCTTGGATAATTTCTCTGTGATTTTTGTGTTCTTTTTTTATTTTTATAGTTTTATCTTTCATCTTAATGATGGCACTCTTGACACCTACTCTGTTATGGTTCCATTTCTAATGCCAAAGACATCCTAATTCTTCCAGCTTTTTAATATATTAATGTGTTAATAATTTTAATTGTTAATTTGTAATTGTAATTTCTCTCTCTCTCTCTCTCTCCCCTCTCCCTCTCTCTCTCTACATATGGTAGTTTTAATATATAGCATATACTGTGGATTAAGTATATAATAAGCCATTCAGAGGAAACTCTTTTCAAAGATAATATAGTTAAAAGCTAAAAATAGATATATTTTGTAAGTCACCATACTACTTGGTAAATAATAGTATTTCCATGTGCATTTTTGTATACAATTTTGGAACAGAGACACAACACAAACTTGAATAATTATGCTGTCAAAGAAATGTCTGCTTTGTCTTTCCTAAAAAAAAAAACCTGATTAACTTCATTAATTCAGCTTGGCTAGTTACCATAAGTATGCCATATATCTTTTTGCCTTCTTCCTGTTCTTTAAGAAATGTGTCAAGTGATTTATCAAAGAAAAAATGCAAAACAATCACACAGGCTTCAGCTGGAGAGGAGTCTGAAGATGGTTAAGCACATATAATCTGTTAATGATTATGGATAATTTATTATATTAATATAGTTAAAGCTGGCACAACTGTGAAGTTCCTTGATGAATTTTGACATAGTTTCACATTAACAGCATTCTAATAGAGATCCATTTACACCAGATAACAGTAATTTGCACTCTGATCCCTTCTCTGAAATAACTTACCAAAAATAATATTCCATTATTTCTCAATAAAATCATAATCTTGTATAACTGAAAAAAGAATCTTTTCAGGTGAATCATTAAGATAATTCAATTTCAGCTCCTCTTTCTTTCCTTTCTGTTTCTCTCCATTATATAATTCACCAAGTACATAATTGTCAACAATTTCACTCTATATGTGTAAGACTAATTTCTCCATTGAATCCCAATTATTAGGACTTGCAAAGGAATTTGGGCTACTTTTTCTTTTTTATTCTTTATCATGAACATGAGGCAAAATAAACTAGCAAAGCATAGATGTAATATTTATTCAATCCCACATAGTATTTGAGCTTCTTGCCTTTCTTTCTCAGATGAAGAAAATGTTAATTTACAATTATAGTCCTGGTAAGAATTATTTAAGGCAATTATATGTCACTTTTGTAGAAGCAAAAGACTATCAATGCAAAATAAAAAAGGCAAATCATTCCAAATCATACAAATCTACTGAATATTAGTAGTTCACATAGTTTGCAGAATTATCTTCACTTGACATGGAATGATAGTTAAATCAACATGAAACAGAGATTTTCTTTAAAAATACAATATGCAGGAATATCTTTATATGAACAGGAAAATAATAGAATATGAGATTTGGAATAGATTTTGGAGATTCTTTATTTCTACCCTTTCCATGTACAGGAATCAATTGCTGCAGCTGCCCAGACAGATGTCCTTCTAGCCTCTGCTTAAATAATGTTCTGTGAAGGAAACTTCACAAGCCTCCTTTTGCAATTTATTCCATGATTAAATATCTCTTACCAGGAAATTCTTCCTGATGGCCAGGAGAAAGTTAACTCCTTTGTAATTTACATCCATTGTTTCTTGTTTTATCATCTGGAACATCACTGAACAAATCTTATACCATCTTCTATCTTTCACTCCTTGGAAACAATTATCATGTCTCTCTACAATTTCCCTCAGGCTAAACATATCCTGCCTCTCCAATTGTTTCTCATAAATTTCCTTTTCAGTTGTCTTATCATCTTCCTTATTCTCCTCTGGTTATGGTCCAGTTTGTCAGTCACTTCCCTAAAATGTGTTGCAGTGCAGGATACAATGTTTTATGTGCTGGTTGCCAATGCAGATTAAAGAGAATCTTGAACCAATATGGTGATTGAGTGTGTGATTGTATTAGTTTATTTTTTTTCCCCTGGGAAGAATGGCAAATATATCATTGTTAGCTCACATCAGGTTTTTAAGAAGAGTTTGGACAGCCATTTGTCCAGAATAGTATAGAGTCTCCTGTTTGTGCAGGGGGTTGGACTAGAACAGGGTTTTTCAACCGGTGGTATGCGTACCACCTGTGGTACATTAGCATGTGGCAGGTGGTACGCGGCCCTGCCCAGCCAAGTGTAGTGGGGAGGGAATGAGACAAAGCAGCGCATGACTTGCCTTGAGAGAGTCCTCTGGAGCTGCAGAGTGGCTGGGGCAAGGCAAAGGCCCCAGGATCAGCACTTCCGGCTCACCCGGAAGAGAAAGGAGGAGGAGGGGGCGGAGACAGGAGAGGCTATAAAAGGAGGCAGTTTGGGCGGGAGAGGGAGAAAGAGAAAAAGATGCAGCCTTGGGAGGAGGCAGAGTCAGCTCTTGCTGCACCGAAGGGAAAGAAGAGGAGGGTGGGGGAGAGGAGAGGAGATCAAGCAGGCCGGCCATGAGCCGATCTACAACTTCTGTGGCAGCCATCTGTGCTGGCATCAACAAACAGGCAAGAAACGCAGTGGGTGAGGGGTCGCCCTCCACGAGGAACGAAGAAAGGCAGCATCGGCTGGAGGTGAGGCACGGAGGGAGGGAGGGAGGAAGATGGCAATGAGAAAGAGGGAGGTAGGAGCAGGAGGGAGGGAGCGTTGGAAGGAAAAGCCCGGGGCTTGCTTTCCAGCAGGGAAGGTATACCTTTAAGAGAAAAGAAAAAATAGACCAGAGGAAACAAACCTACGGCTGCTGCTGCTGCTCCGGATGCTCGAGAGGAGAGAGGAGGTGTTTAATGGCAGAAGCAAAGTGCCATTTCAGCTGAACAACACATCGGGAGAGTGGAAGGATTCTTATGTGCTTTTGTGACTTTGAAGTTCTGGGATTTGTGCAATGTGAGCTTTGTGTTCTTAAGGAGTGTTTGGCAATTTCTATTTGGCTGATGGCTGATGTCTCATGTTAGATTCTATTGCTCTTGCTATTACAGCTATTGCTATTAGCTGTAAGTTTTGCTGCAAGGGATTTTGAAGTATTTTTCTCCTGAATGGATTTTGCCTGTAACATTCCTTTACTTATGAATTGAGCCATTTGGGGAGGCTGCCTTAGCCGGCAGCCAGTACTTACTACATTTTTTTTCTTCCTTAAGTGCCGGCTGCCGGCTCCTTAACTTTCCTTTCTAGCCAGTAGCTAATTCTTAAAGGGGAATGTGCCCTTTTAAACTAGTTCACTCAGCGGCTTGTCTTTTCTGTCTCTGGAGGCTTTTCCTTGTTTGATAAATATATGGAAGAGGGGAAATATGTGTGTGTGTGTCAAATTCTTCCTTCAGAAGGAGATGGGAATGAGAAAGAGGGAGGCAGGGAAGGAGGGAGGGAGGGAGGGAAGGAAGTCCCACCTTAGCTCTTGACCACCAGCAGCCCTGCCATTGACTTTGCTTGTCAAAAGGTTGAAAAAGGGGATCACACGACCCTGGGACACTGTGACCATCATAAATATGAATCAGTTGCCAAGCATCCAAATATAAATCACATGACCCTGGACATGCTGCAATGGTCATAAGTCATTTCAGTGCAATTGCAACTTTGAACAGGTTTTTTTTTTTTTGGTCATCAAGTTTTTGACACCTTGCTAGGTGGTACTCGAATATTGCCATATCCTAAAAGTGGTACAATCGGTGAAAAGGTTGAAAAGCCCTGGACTAGAAGACCTCCATGGTCCCTTCCAATTCTGTTATTCTGTTATCTACCAAAACCATTGGATCCTTTCTGCATATGCTACTTCTCAGTATGGTCCCCATTCTATACTGATGCCTCCGATTTTTTTTTCCTAGCTAAATGAACAACTTTGCATTTATCCCTATTAAAATTCACTTTCTTGCCATTGTTTGACGAGTTCATTCTGAATCTTAGTCTTCTAAGATGTTCACTCTCCCCTAGTTTTATGACATATGCAAATTTGATATTTGAGTTTTTTTAATTCCTAATCCAAATTCAGTTGCAGATATGTTGGACAATTCAAAACCTGGAACAGATCCTCCTTCAGATTTGATGTACACTCACTGGATATGACTCTGCAACCAGATCTATATCCATCAAATGGCAGAATGGACCACATTTTGCTCTCTTCTCTGCTAGGATTTTTGGAAGGCTTTGACAAATATTTTTCTGAACTCTGGATATCTTATGTGTACGGCATTTCTTATGTCAACTAAATAGGTTATTTATCAAGAAAGGAAACTGGGATGATTTGGCATTGCTTATTCTTGATAAAACTTGCTGCCTCTTGCCAAGCAATGGATTCTTTTCCTAAGGGTTCAGAAACCAACTGTTTAATAATCTGTTCCACATTTTTCCAGGTATCAACAATGATATCAAACTGTTTTTTTGGTCTCTTTTTAAAGGAACAATATTTTCTGTTCTCTAATTCCCTGAAAACATGCCTGCCTCAATGGTTTCTCACCCTGAGAATAATATCTGCAAGTTCCTTCAAATTCTTGGATGCAATTTGATTTAATTAGATTTTCCTTCTTTTACTCAATGTTTTATAGTCGCTTGCAATGTCTTGAGAGCCTTTTTGTCATATCCCAAATGTGAACCAGGGCAGCAACACCTCTGACAGTTTGTTGGACTGACAGATTGCAACTTTAGTCTTTTTTTCAGTGGAGAATCTCTGATCACATCCATCTCTTCCTATTCCTATTCAGGACAGAAATAAGGATTTTTCCCTTTGCAGAACTTGTAAAATTCTCTTTGTCATCCACTAAAGTTAAGACTTTGGAATCTGTTCAAATGATCTAGATGCATCATAGCGAAACCACGCCCACCCCATTGCCGGCAATGGCAAAAAAGTCGTGACACGTCGTGACACGTCATGTGATGTTGCGAGTTTGACACCCCTGCTCTAGGGAGTTTGTATTTATATGTATTTATACTTATTATTTTATTTATATCCCATCTTTATTATTTTTTCATTAACAACTCAAACATAACATTTAATATTCCTTCCTCCTATTTCCCCACCCCAATAACAACCCTGTGAGCTGGTTAGGCTGAGAGAAAGTGACTGGTCCAAAGTCACCCAACTGGCTTTCATACATAAGGTACTAGACTAGAAATCAGGAGACTCTGAGTTCTAGTCTCATCTTAATCACTAGATCAAACTGACTACTATTTAAAGTAGTAAATATATTTCTTTAACAAGGTTACTCATCTGCTCTCTTATACCTGAAGTGTATATTACTAGAGTAACCTGTAGCAAACAAATTGTTCTTGCTGACTTCAAAATCTCATGGAATGTTATAAAGGGTAAACAGATGAGCAGAAAACATCTAAGTTCTCTCTGTGTGGGTATCCTGTATGTGTCATAAAATTTGACAGAACCTGTCTTATTTCTGACAACTATTATGGATTAGAGCAGAACTTTCTGGTTGCTGATAAGTACTCTGAAGCTCATTTAAAAAAAGTGATTCTGTCAGAATCAGCCAAAAGTTATTGAAACTTGTCTTTTTTAAAATTAATTTGGGAGGGGGGCAGGATTGATGTTTAAGTTCTCTCACCTTTGGAAGGTCCCATCTTAGAGCTCTATATCCACCCCTAGTTTTATATATCCCAAGCTAGGGATTCCAGTTTATTTCTATTAGATTACCTATGGTTATTTCCTGTATGCTGAGATCTGCATCATCCCAGGAAAATTAAAATGAGTTATTGAAAATTAATGAACACTGTCTTAAAACACATGAAAGGAATTGGTCCAAATATTTTATTGAAAGCCTTCTCAAGGAATAATAACTCAATTGATTAGGTATATTGGTATTTCAACAACTGTCACCTTCATGAGCAAAAACTCAATAGCTCCAATGTCACTGGGAGTGATGATGGTTAGAATGTGAGTGCTTTATAGGGTCACCTTTGCAGGTAAGCTGAAAAAGTAAGAGTTAATGCACAAACAGGGATGAGGGTAGGTAGGTTTCTGTAGGCTAGAAGGAAGACAATCCATCTAAGAGAAGCAAAAACACTGGCTGGCAGGTGGGTAATGGGGGTGGGGGTGAACAGTCAGATTCAGTAGGAAAAGCAAGTATAGCAATAGTGTTAAGTTATTATGCATTGTATAACAATAAATATAGAGAAAATATCATCTCCATTACTGTATTATAAAAAGTAGTGTTACTGGAGCTGAATGGCATTTTGTGTGGGATAAATAAAGAAAACACAATATGATTGAGAATTAAGGGTCAAACATTCTAAAGGAAACTTGAGGAAATTCAGATACTTAGAGTAATTCCATTGTTCTCTATTTTACTATTATCTATGGTGATGTCCATATTAAGAGTAATAATTTCATATGCTGTCCATCTTTGGGAGGTCATGGGTGGGCGGGCAAGACCTAGAGACATTATCAGCTGTCTTGAATGTTCTCAGATGTTTGGTCCAATCTCTGGAAACCTTCCAGAAGCTTCTTGAATGAGAGCTGTTGCGGGGGAAGAGTTTCAGGTAGACATCACTTGGAGTTTTGAATTGTCTTTTTTGGCGTGTTGGTTAGTTTAATTTGTAACATTTTCCTTATTGCTATTATATTTCTTTTATGTTGTCAGCCTGAATATGATTGCCATGGGATATAAGTATGATAAATATAAACAAACAAATAGCATTGGCAAAGATATTAAGCAGACCTGGCCCAGATATCTCCTGGGCTGAAGGAGAAGTGAAACTAGATTAATTCACTGAAATGAAATGACTTGTTTTAATTAGCTATATGCTAATTCAGTATCTCTGTAACTGAATATTTTTAAGATTATGATTCTGCTGAAGAGGAATACCAGGTAGGGTTTTTCAGGCAGTAGAGTGTTTTGGAATGGCACAGAAGCATGAAAATGGTTGGACATAGGAAGAGAGACTGAATGTAATAGCTTTTGGCCAATTTCTTCTGCCAGGAAATAAACAATTCTACAAATGTTAATGAATGATTGCTGGATCTTTCATTCAGAGTCAGCAATCTTTCTGGGCCATATTCAGAATTTTGGAAACCTATCACAGGCAATTTTTAAAAAATGTCTATTGGGTGAAGCTGTGCATTTTTTCATAAGCTAGCTATCATGGTTCATAGGAGCCATCACAAAGCACTCATTTATCAGAAGACAAACAGACAAAGTTTCTCTCACCCCTGGATGTTTATCTTTGTCTTCCAAACAAAGCATGGCTGCAACTGCCCAGCAAACATGTGTATTTTCCAAGTGTGTTGATGGCAGAAGTGTGTAACCTCCATTAGTTGAAGAGCTGCATCAAACTTCACATAATGCATTGAGGTCTCTTTCCAAACCTACCCAGGGTCAGCATCCAGTTTTGGTGGAATGGGTGTGTGTGTGTGTGTGTGTGTAAGAGACAGGAAGTGTTCAATTTTTTCTTAATCCCCTCAAAGGTCTAAAAATCATAGAGTTATTGGTTTCTCTTTTGGTCCATCATGCTGGTAGTTACTAAAATCAGTATCAGAGGATTCACAAATTTTGTGGAATACATAGATATCTCAAATCACTGTGAAAAAATAAAACAGTAGCTGAGGCTGATATGTTTGCAGCACGCCATTTCACTTTTATAAAGTAAAAACTAAATAGAGATTAAAGTGGGGGCAGATGAGCAGGCAAACTCTGAGAAGTACTCTATATAGAAAGGACATGTGTAACTGCTCTGGGTGGAAAGGATGTTTTCTTATTTCTGAGGGAGTAGCAAATAGAAGGTGTTACACTTCAGTACAACCCAGCATAAACTTTGCATGCAGAAATTCCCAGCTTCACTGTTTGGCATCTCTACTTAAAATGTCAGATATCAGAACAGGAACAAGATTTTATTTTTTACTTTATTAGAGATATGTCCTGCCTTTATTGCATGGAACATATCCAACATTCTCTCCTCCATTTTTACCCCATAGGAACAACCCTCTGTGAGGTGAGTTGGGCTGAAAGAATATTACTGGCCCAAACTAGACTTGAAACAGGCTTTTCCTAGTCCAGCCTTTTAATCACTTGTATCACACAGGTCCTTTTGAGAACTACTCCCAAATCAAATACAGGTAGCCCTTGGCGTACAACCACAATTTGAGCCCAAGAATTCTGTTGCTAAGTAAGACATTTGTTAAGTGAGTTTTATCCCATTTTACATTTTACAAAGATTTTACAATCTTTCTTGCCACGGTTGTTAAGTGAATCACTGCAGCTGGTAAGTTGTTAATACGGTTGTTAAGGGAATCTGGCTTCTCCATTGACTTTGCTTGTCAGAAAGTCACCAAAGGTGATCACATGACACCAGGACACTGCAACCTTCATAAATATGAACCAGTTGCCTAGCATTTGAATTTTGATCATGTGACCATAGGGATGTTGCAACAGTCATAAGTATGAAAAATGGTCACAAATCACTTTTTTCAGTGTCTTCAAATGGTCACTAAACAAACTGTTGTAAATCGAGGACTACCTATAGGTTGGGTGGATCCAGAGTCTGATTCAGTATGAAACATTTTCCTGGGAAAACTCTTTCTTGACGCAACTACATGAATTCCTGTTTGGGTAGAGAAGGGATTATTGTGTATAGCATGGTTGACATTAGATAAAGGCAACATTAAGCAATAATATATAAATCGCTATTATATATGACGTTTCCTATTATTTCTTAGCAACCATTCCTAAACCACAATTGTTAAGATACGTTTCCTTGCAATGGCTGCCCAATGCCCACACCTGAAAAATAGATGAAATCTCACAAACCCATGCATAATACCTTCAAATTTTCACAAGATTTCGGTAAGAAGTTGCAAGGTTTGGGTAATGCAAAACAAAACAAAGCAAACCAAGTTTTAGTGTGACTCTTGCAGGTTCTCTTTCTATTTAAACAGATTTCTGCATTGTTTTGAAGCATGCTGAGCTGATCACCAGTGATAGGGAGCAGCGTGCTCACAGTTGCCTTGTTCAGATATGTGTTTATAGAAGTATTTGGGGATTTAAACTCTCTGACTTTTATGCTGTTTGCCTGTGTCAGCCCCTTTCACTTTTCTAGGCACATTTGTATATATGTTTAGGCAGTTTCCATAGGTTGCATGTATATGAGGTAGAGGCAACAGGCATGTATTTAGCATCCCTCCTTCAACATAATCAGGCCTTTCTGCAATTCCTCATGGGGACACTGATGAGTTATGGATGGACAGTTGGGGTTACATATGTAGCTAGGCATTAAGTCTCAGTGGATTTAATAAGATTTCATTGGTAGTAAATGAGCATTTGATTGAGATGCAATAGCGTTAAGTGATCGCAGGTAGGCAAGTATCTTTATTACACACACACGGAAGCACGTTAATTTTGCTAGCAAACAAACTCATAGCAGCTCTAAAGGAGAAAACAGGGTTGTTGTTGTTGTTTTAAGAAAAGAATAGAAGAACAAGGTCTTTTATATAGATCTTTTCTTTCCCCTTCTCTCTCTGTTAATAGGATATTGTGAACTGGGAATATCAAAAGACAACGAGGTGGCATTTCTCTTTTCAGATGTCATCTGAATCCCTTTCATGTAACTGAAACAAAAATGGCATCTAATTAAGAGAGACTTTTTTTTTAAAAAAAGCTTTTTTCCCCTTTGGAAATAAAAAAAAGGGGAGATGATGCTACCCTTTATATTTCTTTAGCTGATTATGCTTCAAGAAGGCAAGAAACAGGTTGTTGACTGCTAACTTGGGTGAAAACTTTTAGATTCCATGGCCTATCGTTTTCTTGGCTGAGTAGCTATGGTCTGTAGCCCTCTCCACACTAAATATACAAAATTTAGAATTTCATATCACAACTAAACAAAAATGAAGGACAAGTAAAATCTAAGAATGTTTTGTTTGCTTCAATTTTTATCAGAACATGAACCATGGTTTGAACAGCTTTTTGAATCCAAGTGGCCCTATTTACTGGCTCCATATTAAAAAAGATGATGCTCAATAATGTAGTATTAAGTAATGATAAAAAGGAGAATATTATACAGTATTATACAGTATTATACTTGTGTTCTGCGATGCGTGCATTTATTCTCCTATTAGTTTGTCCAATGTATGTGGCTGGGCAGATTTTGCATGGTATTTCATAGACTCCTTGGTTTTCTAGCTGGATCTTGTCTTTGGGGTTTCTTAAGATGTTGGCTATTTTTTGGTCAGTGCCGAAGGCTGTCTTGATATTGTGTTTGTGGAGAATTTCTCTCACCCATCATCGCAAACCTATACATGGAACATTTTGAAACCAAAGCCTTAGATAAATCTGAACACAAACCCAAACTCTGGCTTAGATATGTAGATGACACTTTCGTTATTTGGCCACACGGGAAGGAAAAACTGGACAACTTCCTCACACATCTCAACAGCCTACACCCCAAAATACAATTTACTATGGAAACAGAAGCTAACAACCAACTTCCCTTTCTGGACATCCTAATCTACAAAAAACCCAATGGCTCCCTAGGACACACCATCTACCGGAAAAAAACACACACCAACCGCTACCTAAACGCACAATCCCATCACCATCCTGCACAGATCAACTCCGTAGCCAAGACCCTCATCTCCAGAACCAAATGCCTAGCCGACAAAGACCACCTGAAAACTGAATTACACACTCTCACAAACGTATTAATTTCCAACGGATTCCAAAGAAACACTATTACCAACCTAATCCAAAAGGAGACACCCCCCAAAAACCAAGACACAGAACAGGACAACGGCATCGCCCTCCTCCCTTACATCAAAGGCACCACAGATAAAATCAGCAAAATTCTCCACAAACACAATATCAAGACAGCCTTCGGCACTGACCAAAAAATAGCCAACATCTTAAGAAACCCCAAAGACAAGATCCAGCTAGAAAACCAAGGAGTCTATGAAATACCATGCAAAATCTGCCCAGCCACATACATTGGACAAACTAATAGGAGAATAAATGCACGCATTGCACAACACAAGAACGCAGTCAGAAAAGAAGAAAAAACTCCCTCCCTTTTCCAGCACCTTAAAGCAACAGGACATGAAATTGATTTTGAAGGTACCAAATTAATCTCCAAAACTGAACACTTCAACAAGAGAATAATTATGGAAGCCATCGAAATAGAGAAACACCCCCACAACATGAATAAATGGGACGATACCTCCCACCTACCAGACATCTGGAAACTAGCCCTAGTCAACAAACGAGTCCCAACCACGAAAACCGACACCGGATCCAGAACAACACAGGACACCACCACCAATCACCCTCACCAGACTCAAACCCAAACCCATCCCATAGACGAAATGCAACCATCATCCAGAATCCACACCACGGTGGCATCACCAACTGCTGCATCCCCCGCCGAACCCCACACAAAGCAAACTGACACACGCCATGAACACATGGCCAGACCGCAAACTCGGAGCCAAACCAAAGCCCGTGATGTTACATCACAGCCATCTACTCAGGACATTACATCACAGAACTCAGGAGGTTACATCGCAAAGGCTAAGTATGTTACAACGCAGCCTACCTCCCATGATGTGGCAGCACAGGACTCAGGATATCACTACAATAGAGCTCAGAATGTTACCACACAGCCCATTACCCAGGTACAAAAGAACAATGGGCACACAGCCAGCACCTCAGCCACACAGGATGTTACCAAACAACTGACTAATTTGCTTACATCAATTCCATCTTCCAATCAAGATGTAACAACACAGCCAACCAACCCACTTACATCAATTCCATCTTCCAATCAAGATGTAACAACACAGCCAACCAACCCACTTACATCAATTCCATCTTCCAATCAAGATGTAACAACACAGCCAACCAACCCGCTTACATCAATTCCATCTTCCAATCAAGATGTAACAACACAGCCAACTAACCCGCTTACATCAATTCCATCTTCCAATCAAGATGTAACAACACAGCCAACCAACCCGCTTACATCAATTCCATCTTCCAATCAAGATGTAACAACACAGCCAACCAACCCGCTTACATCAATTCCATCTTCCAATCAAGATGTAACAACACAGCCAACCAACCCGCTTACAGCAACAAAGCCAACACGTCACACCCCCCTCCAATATTTATAGAAGGACGGCAGCTCCGATCACGCTTTGCTCGCACAAGCACGAAGCCGAAGACACCAGCCTGAAGATGGCAAGTGGGACCTCGTCGAAACATCGCCAAGATACTCTCAATCTTACACGGGAAAAGACCCGAATACGCCAAGACCTGCATACCTGTACCCGTGAAAATCTACGAAAACAAATATATATATATATATATATATATATATACATATATACATGCATGCATACAGACAGACAGACAGACAGACAGACAGACAGACAGATAGATAGATAGATAGATAGATAGAAAAAAAGTGAGACATCTTCCACAATGCTGATAGAATATATTATTGAAAAAACTTTGGTACATATTCAATTTAGTTTGCACTCTACTCACTCCTAGTATTTCTCTATCTGGATCAGAGCAAGCACACTTGCCACTCAGTTCAGCTAGCAACAAATATATTGCTTGATGTTTATTTATTAAAAATCAGCAAATACCAGAAACAGTTAACTAGCAAAAAAAAGGTGGGGGGAGAAAGGGAGGGGCAGACAAGCAAAAGGGGAGAGGGAGAGAGCAAAAGAGAGAGAGAGAGATTAGTAACAGGCAAGAAATTATATGGTAATATATTTATCTATATAAAAAGGCAGAATTTTCCAGAGCTACTGGAAACAATGCTGTGAATAATTATCATGGATAGTACCATGTTTGGTACTCCAGCCTTAACTCTTCACTGTGCATAGCAGCAACAGAATAGATTCAGTTCCATAAAGGAACAGTTTGGTGTATGGGGAGGATCTGTTCAATCCAGACAAAATAAGCAATATGTCCTCCGCAACACTCACCAAAACTTTAGAAAAATGTTCAGAGTAGGCTGAACTTGGGTTAGAGAAGTTGCAAATCAGACCTGTTTGAAGTGATGTGACAACATTGCTTCCTGAAGCTTTGTCAAAGTGAAGACCCTTTGAGAATTTGCAGAACTCTAATTATTAGACAATAATTGCAATTAGAAAAGGTAGAAGAAATAGTAGTTTTACACTCATGATTTTCTAGTGTCCTTCAGCTGCCAGTGGGACATATATCTGAAATGAAGATAACCTGTTTCCACTGCAATGGTTGAGCAATGCTATAAGATGCTATAAATCACCAGTGTGGAAACAGGCACAAATACCTCAGATCAAATAAAACAATTGGCAGAAATAAACTATGGGGAAAAAAATAGAATGATTCTGCAAAAAATACAGCAATTGTCATTCCTGGAGTTTCTTTTCTACACATGCCCTTCCAAAAAATCCTGTCTATAGTTTCCATCATTTTTTTTGCAAATGCATTACTTTCTGTTACCTAAAAATATTCACAGCATCATTTTCCAGATATGGAAATAAATGTTGGAAAAAAGCATCAACTGTCAAATTATTGTATGCCAGGCTCTTGCTAAAAGCAGTCAGGCGCTTTTTTAAATAGCATTTTTTCCTTCGAACTTGGTTATCCCTCCTGGTCACCCTTCCTCCCGGTACCAGTGAGAATGAATATCAAACAAGCAGGAGATGCATTCATTCTGAATTTGTTCAGGCTTCTGTATTCTGTATTCTTCAGGGGCTGGGAAACAGCAGGCAGGGTGAAGCCATGCGGTTTTCAGTATCAAACCCACTGTAGAAGACTGTGAATATAAATAGCCTGAAGCAGGAAGAGGGAAAAGGTGCTTGTATTTGGAAACTCTAAAATTGGTGTGGGGGGGAGTGGGGAGAATATATAAGAATGTGGGGGACAGGTGACATGGGAGAGAGCAAGAAATGCATTTATTTTATTCTTTTAAAAACTAAACGCTAGATAGTTTTCCTCTGATGAGTGATAGCAGAGTGCATGAGCAAACTCAGCAGGAAGGATCCAGGAGTGCGTTTTCAGTTTACAGCAGGGATAGGAGATTTGCAGAACTGTTCAGAGGCTTATTCAAGATGCATTATAGACTGTATCACACGAAAAGAAATGCTGTAGTTCTTTAAATATTTTAAGTGAAATGAAATATGAACCAGGAATGCCCTTGGCGTACCCCATGGAGGCACTACATGAACTAATGTCTTGTCTTGCTGGATGTACGCCTCACACTCAAAAGTTCAGCAGCACTAATGGGGTGGAAGAAGTAAAATAACGTCAAGTCCAGATTTAAGCAGGCTTCAGAAATGAAAGATAGTTAATATTTCAGCCAAAATCTGGTCCAAGTTGTTATGAAAAAAGCATTCCCCTATGAAACAGACTTTTGTCTCTTTTCCATATATTTCAGGTGACTTGAGAAAGCGGTGAGATCATCCTGTATTTTTCCTCCTCATTGTTGAGAATCAGCACCACTGCTCTAAGAAGTGGTATTGTCATTTTTTGAAAGAACCCTTGTGTTGACTCAAATGTCACTCATGGCTAAAACTGGAGCAGATATTCCTCACTATAGCAGTTCTTGTTCTTGCAAATTGTGCCACGTGTTTTCAAATTTAAGAAGATGCATTTATTGTGTTGAACCATGCATTCAACAGCAACAACAAACACAAGAAAGGAGTAACCTAAAACAAAATAAACTCCGCTTGATGGAACATCTTTGCCCTCATCCCTTTTAACTTTCCAGAAGTCCCTCAAGTCCTGGTTGTTTCAGCAGGCCTAAAGATCCCAGGGCACTGGCAAAATACTGAGATGGCTCCTGTGTATTTAGCATCCACTCTTTGCCTAACCTCTTTTTATTCTGTTTTAGCTTTGTGCTTTTTATAATTTTAAAGTTTTTAATATTAGTTTGTATATATTGATTTTAATTTTGTTATATGCCAGCTAGAGTTACTTAGACTCTATATAAATATGAAGAATGAATGAATGAATGAATGAATGAATGAATGAATGAATGAATGAATGAATGAATGAATGAATGAATGAATGAATGGAGTTTTGACACAGCTTCAGCATCATGCCTCTGTAATCCCCCTAGGGCATCTGTTGCTAATTGTCCATTTTATCCTTTGCAATGCTAATGCTCCATGGGGCTTGGAATGGGTTGTTTTCCCATTCATAGGAAGTTCTGCCTTCCCTTATATCTGTTTCCACACGTTTCAGAGGACCGCATCTTATTCCTTCCGGTCAGCTATAGAATTTTTTTTAAGACTTTCTGGCTTGTATTGCTTCATCTATATAAACAGTGTGAATTGAATTTATACTCATACCATTGGGAGAATATGTAGATTTTAAACCTGAACTTTTTTTTTATTAGGTATAATGCCAGAAAAGACTAACAAACAAAGCTTATATTTGATTTTGCATGTCACAATAGCGGCAAGAATTATATTTGCGCAATACTGGAAAAATGAAGGAATACCATCAGATGAAGAAATAATCAAAAAAATACTAGAATGCGCAGAGATGGACAGACTGACTATGAGACTGAAAGAAAAAGAAGAAACAGAATATTATCAAACTTGGGATTTTATCGATGGCTAGAGGAAACAACAAAGGATTAGGAATTAAATATGTATTAGCAATGTAAACTCAGACAGCACATTGGTTGAAAAATTATTACTGAATGTATGAAATAAAAAACTAATAAAAAAACTTAAAAAAATTTATACTCATACCCTTTTCTAGCCTCTTGGCTCAAGAAAGCCATTTATTTTGATCATCCTTCCACCTGAACATTTGAGGCTCTGCTTCATTCTGTACTATGTTTGCAGTTGCTGGGTGAAGTGCTTGGCTGCAAAATTGGTATTGCATTATCATTGTGGCTTTCTGTGGGAATTTATATACAAAGATGATGAATCTTGATAACAGGCAGCTTTCCCTTCATACATCAGCTCATTCTCCCTAAAACAGCCAGACAAGTGCACATACAATGTAATGAAATCACAGAGGAAGTCAATCTGGTACTCTCCGCATTGTATGTAAAAAGGACAATATTTTTTTAAGCCAGGAGCTACCGTAGCTCAACGTGGGACTTCGACTGACAGTCTTTGCAAACTCCAATTGGTTGGCACTGATTGAGTCATGGTATTATTCCCTGTCTTGGAGAAAAATCTACCTAGGTGGTTGCTAGGCATTGAAAATGACTTGATGGAATATAATCAATCAACCACTTCCTGCCTATTCTCAAAATTTGGTGGTTGGCAAGAGTGAAAACCAAGGAAAGTCTGGCTTCCAGAATGTTTTAGAGGATTTTTCTGATTGAAAATGGTGACAGCATGGGAGGGCCTTGAGAGCAAATGGAGAAGAAAGAAGACAAAGACCAAAATAATGCGGGCTCATGTTTGAAATGGTTTAAATTAGTCAGAGGCAAAGAGGCTAAAAGCGGAGGCTGCAACGGAAATACATTTTTAATTACGGACCATTAAAGCCTTGACTGAATTGTCTGACCTTCCTGTCAGAGTTTTTCAGTGAGAATGCCAGTCAAGAGTGCCCTGAAATCAAAAAGCCAGAATGAAAGGCAAGGGCAGATGTAGCTTATGATGCTTGAATGGTTCCATATGGGTTCCTTTATTACTAGAGGGATGTAAAAGATTGTTAAACATAGCTTTTGCAGGACACTATCTAAGCAAGCCAGGTGCATCTTGCACTATTTAAGCAACCTTTGTGCATATATAGTTGACTTTTGCTGTGATGGCTAATGTTCATTGATGGTAGGTGGGAAAAACCTTGGGAGCCTGGGCAAAGAGACGCTGCCTAGGGAACAGATAAGAGGCCGCACGGCCCATAGCTAGATAATGGATAGGGCAAGAGGCTCAGAAAAGACCCGTCTCTGATTTCTTGGCTGGTAATGCAATTCTACATGGATAGAATTGCAAGATTCTATCAACATTGCTTTACAATATCTAGTTTAGGAAGGCTGGCAATTGTTATGATACAGTAAATCTAGATGAAGAGCATTTATAGGAGATTTTTATTAATATTTTAATGCAACCACTCCTTCTGATTGTAATGCACTGTGTTATTTGACTTTCAACACAACCTTCAGGATACAGTTATTTAATCGTGAACATTGTTAATATTCCCAGTTATGCCCATAGGCTGAGCAGACAATCCAGATCAGCTTTATTAAGGCTATTCACTGATTAAGAATGAAAAACGATGTTCTTATGATTTAAGCAAGTCTAACCAATTTCGTCTTGTCACAGATAATCGCATGCAGAGGTAACAATGAATTTCAAAATGATTGTTCTGACTATGATCTCCAGGTGAGAAGAGGCAAGATGCAAACTTTTTGAATAATATAATGCCATAATCCGCAAATTGTGTAAGATCTAAATAAGATGTTGCCTGGAGGGAATAAAAAACTTGTAGCGTGGAAAAATAAGTGTCCCTCAAATTTTAGGTGAGGGCATCTTAAAGCAGTACTTTTCAGTTGGCATGAGTCATAAGGCAAATGAAATAAAGGAGACCTCCCTTTTTTCTGAACAAAGAAGAGTGAAAATGACAGCCTAAATTATTGTCCTGAACCAAAGTGAGAAATTTGGGTGGGTGTCTCTAAAACACAATTACTCAAATCTTCACCATTTTGTTGCCCAGTACAAACACAGCCCTTTGATCACTTTCACAAAACAAGTCCTTATGTCAATAGCTGTATATTATCATTCACTTACTATAGCTGAGGCTATAGGTACTCTATGCCTATCCACTTTTAGATGCTATATGTGAGCCATGTTGATGCTCATGGAGAAGGACCTGAGAGAGAGAGAACAAACTTGATAGAGAGAGGGAAGCTCCATTATCAAGGCATAATGTAGAAAAGATACAACTACAGATTGGGCGAGACCTGGCTCAAAAACAGCAACTTGAGAGGGACCTTGGAGTCCTAATGGACGATCACTTGACTATGAGCCAGCAGTGTGCAGCAGCAGCTAAAAAAGCTAATACAATCCTGGGTTGTATAAACAGAGGCATAGAATCAAGATCACACGAAGTATTAGTACCGCTTTATAAAACCCTAGTAAGACCACACTGGGAATACTGCAGCCAATTTGGTCACCATGTCACAAAAAAGATGTTGAGAGTTTGGAAAAAAAATCAGAGAGGAGCAACTAAGACGATCAAAAGCCTGGAGACTAAAACATATGAAGAATGGCTGCAGGACTTGGGTTTGGCTAATCTAAAGAAAAGAAGAAATAGGGTAGACTTGATAGCAGTATTCCAGTATTTGAGGAGCTGCCACAAAGAAGAGGGGGTCACATTATTCTCCAAAGCACCAGAGGGCAGGACAAGAAACAATGGTTGGAAACTGATCAAAGAGAGAAGCAACCTGGAATTAAGGAGAAACATCCTGACAGTGAGGGACAATTAACCAGTGGAACAGCTTACCTCCAGAAATTGTGGGTACTCCATCACTGGAGATTTTCAAGAAGAGCCTAGACAGTCACTTGTCTGAGGTGGTATAGGTTCTCCTGCTTGAGCAGGGGGCTGGACTAGAAGACCTCCAAGGTTCTATTCTATTCTATTCTATTCTATTCTATTCTATTCTATTCTATTCTATTCTATTCTATTCTATTCTATTCTATTCGATAAAGACTATGAAAACACAGAGGAGGGAGGCAGAGGTACATCTCAGATAGGCATCGCCAAATTACATAGAATTACCCTCTGATCTGTTCTTCACCACTCAGTCATCCTTTAGTAGTGAGGAAGACTGAAATAATCCCTTTAGTAGCCAGTTTTCTCCTTCTTTAAAATGGTTTGGTTGATTTAGGGAATGCAAAGCTGTGCAATTGACTAGGTTGACTGGCTGGCTGGCTGGCTGGAAATAGTTGAAACCAAAATTGAAAGGATTTTGGTAGCTTGTCTGGCTTTTCTCTTGGCTGCTGCTCTCAGAAGTTTTGACTCCTTGCTTCCCTTCCTTCTTAGGATAATTTACAACTCTTGTACCAATTCTCACAGTTAAACCCCTTTCTCAAACTCTGACTCCTCAGAGTTTGACTCCAAGCACCTTTTTAAAGAGATCCCCCCAAACCCTCTCCTTGCTGCCACCTTGTGGTTGATAGATTTAACAATTAATTGGCTGGAGTAAAAAAGAAAAAAAATCACTGAGGTGACAGTAACAGAATGGGAGGAAATTGCATTGATTGGAAGTACTCAGAACATGCTGAAGTCAATTGGAAGAAGCTTATCACATGGTAGATTATAGTGAGTGAGCTGCAATTGAACCAATGGAATCACCAATCATGGTCCTTAGAGTTCTGCATGTTAAAGCTGTATGGATAGCAGTGCACCAAAACCTCTTCCCTATGTACGGTAAGAATGTGCTATGGGAAAACAAGATGGCAGCATCAATTTCTGCAGTACTGGGAACATGGTAATCCAGCAGTAGATATGGCCTAAATATAAGATACTTTTATTGCTAGGCTATGTTATGATTAGGTTTGCACACTGCATTGTAAAGTTTGTGTAGTTTAATTGGGTGTACAACAGGCCAAGTCATAAACTGCTGTCTTCAAAATGCAGTAACTTAGTATTCATAGAGCACATTAAGTCAATATGCAAAAAAACCTATGTTGGTTTAATGTAATGGCCTGAATGTATATATAAATGCATGCATGCCGTCTTGGAATGTATTTGTTTCTCATTATTGTCCTTGTGGGGATTGGGTTTCAATCATGCTAAGACAAAAATAAAAGAAATAATGTATTAATCAGTGAAAAAAATACCTTTTTTTCCTTACTCTGGTTTTTCCCCCCAACTCCCAGCTGGCTTGGATTAAAATTCTTTAAGCTGGAAATCACAGGAGTTGTAACTAATACATATGATGGTTGCCAGATGAGTGAATTGTTTTCTTTTTAAAGGTTCTGCCACACGAGTGGATACATTTTCTTATATGGGAGACATTAAACAGAGACTTTCAGAGACTTCATTCCAAGTCAGTAGTCAGACTAGCTATGACATCAAACAAAATTGTATCTTTCAACTGCCTAGTCCTATCCTAGTTTCTTTCTTTTTAAAAACCTATTAGCATATTTGCCAAAAAATATTGAATACCATTTTGGATTGTTTATGAAATGGTGCTGTCAACGCTGTGACAATGCATTTCATGAAAGAAACAAGTCCTAATCTGGCTGTTGCCGATATTGCAGCTAATTGCCTGATATAATTAAAAGCCTTTGAAGGAGAGTCAGAAAAATGTCTCCAATTAACCTGCAATGACTAAGATCATAACGATAATGGCAAGGTAGCTCCAACTGCTTCTGTAACATTTCTATAAGTTTTCAAGATGTTCCTATCTATGAGCCTAGAAGAGTTGATTATTTCCCCCCCAAAGATTATTGGTTGAATGAGTTCTGTTGATGGAGAAAGAGTGACAGCTTAAGGAATGTTTAAGTCAGACATGTCAAACTTGCGATGTCATATCGGGGCTTTTTCCCCATTGCCGGCAATGAGGTGGGTGCGGTTTCATCGTGATGTGTCTGGCCCGCGGGCCAGCAGTCTGACACTCCTGGTTTAAGTGAACAGGATATAAACAGAGTGTAAAGCTACCAGAACTTTTTTTCCTTAAGTTCTTTGGAGCTACCATGACTTAAGAAATATTCTAGAGAGGCCCCTCCCTCCTCCTCCTTTGCTTGACCTGTGGGAGAAACCCCAGAGAGACTCTGCAGCTGCATGGATGATCCTAATTTAGAAAGTGATGTTGTTAAATTAGTTTAATTGCTATAGTAATAGAAATGGCATACTTAAATGGGCTAATTGCTGCTCTTCTCCACCACCACTTTATGCTGTCACGGTACCATGCTAATAGTAAAGAAGAGCTTAGCAATTCCCATAAGAACTGCCTCCTTATATTTATTTATAAAGCGGATGTTTGAATGTCATGTCTCTACAAATGGAAGTCATGCCAATTCCACTCAAGACAAATGATAAAGCAAATACCTATAAAATGGCTTTATAGGAAAATACAGGCATGCCACATCTGGGCTGCAAAAATCTAAATGACTACTTGGTGGCAACAAAGCTTTCTGTGGATTTTATGGATTTTGCTTTCATCTAGGTATTGGCTGAATTTTGACACCAGACGTGGTGTGCTTAGGAAAATAACTCTTACAGAGTTTCCAATACCCATTTCTCTCTGCTGAAGAATTCTAAGTAAGTAGTCTTTGCCAAATCACCTCGTTATTGGACACCTTGTATTTATGAACCATTTGATTGTCTATGAACCATGAGCAGATAATGGTTTCTATTCAATTTAACTCTATGGAATTTTGGCCCCACTAAAATGAATGAAGCAAACATATAATTTATTGTTAATATTTTTACATCACTTTTCTTTTAGTCTAATTGACAAACTACATACAAGACAAAAAATGAAATATGAAATATAAAAACACAAACCAACAGCAAATCAATTCTAAAAGTCTTTAAAAAAAAACATGCTAAAATTACTTCAGAAGGCCTAGTTGGTTAAAGATATAACCCTTTTCTAAAATGTAAGACAGTAGGATAATCACATACTACATCTGGGACGAATGATACCAAAGAAAACTGTTTCCCATATGAACATTTTCAAAAAGGCATTTCTAGAGACCAATAGCTAGATCTTTTGCTAATTAGGGCTTAAAATGTTAAATCTTTGAATTAGGTCAGGAAAGCAATTGTCAGCCACTGCAAAAAAATGTACACACTTACCTAGCCCTAAAGGAAGGGGAGAACCCTCTCATTGGTTCCTGATACTTGAGACTGGAAAGCTTCGTAAACTGCATTTGCTCATCCACATGAGATTTAGGTATTGATTTTAGAGCCTAAATTTCTAAATAGGCTAGCAATAAAAACAAAAGTGAACTTTTAATCAAACACCATCAAAAATAAATTAAAAAAATAGCCAACTTGGTCGTCTAAGTCTGTTTTTCCCCCACCAAAGTTTAATTTAAATTGTTTTTGAAGGCAGGTAAAAGGATATCAGAGAAAGAAAACTAATGTAATTGCTTGGTAAGGACTTTCAAAGCCTGGGGCTACTTTCAAGAATGCTGTACCTCACATCTCTGTAACATATTACTGATGTTGATAGGTTCTTGAGAAGATTCTCTCTCAAAGTTCCTCAAGCCTGGGTAGGTCTGTAAAGAAAAAACATATGAAGTTTTCTGCAGGTTGAATGTAACTACAGATTATTACTTTTAACTAACAGGATTTGTTGGAGATTATGGTGGGACAGAAATCTAATTAAATAATGTACTTTAATGTGCTTATAACAAGTCCATGTCAAAAAGCTGATTCCAGTATTCTAGAATACCTCAGCATATAATATGCCATGTGAACATATTATAATAGTTCAAATGGTATATAGTTAAGCCATGTGTCAATCCACTAGATCAGGCATGTCAAACTGCCGGCCCGCGGGCCGGATGCGTCATGCCGAAACCGTGCCCGATATGTCGCGCGACATCACGTGAGGTCACGAGTTTGACATGCTTGCACTAGATAGATTAGATCAAGAAATTAACTCCATAGGAAGGCTAAAACTACTTTAACTGAGATTAGCTATAACAACAGATCCTGCAAGCCTAATTTTCTTGTACCTTCTCTTCCAGCCTATAGTTCAGAAAAATTAAGAAGATGTTTGTCTGATCCATTACTAAATATTATCTGTCTGTTATGAACTTAAAATATGTTTTAACCCTTGTCATCCAACGGATTTTGCATTTTTCCATCCAGGAGAAAAACAAAAGAATTTCCAAAATCAGGAAAAGGTATGATGGTGGCAATAAAATCAATAATGCTTTAGGGATACCTCTAGGTTAATGGTATCACGCTTTGATTTTAAAGGAAAGCAAAAACAAGAAAGGACATTTATAACAGCCTGTGAACATTTATCTGGCAATAAGTCATGCTGAACTAAATGTGACTTACCATTAAGTACAAGGGTATAACAAATGTTATTCTACATGCAACCCAGTGTTGTTTTTCTGGCTTTATCTTGTCCTTGATATTTAAACCCTGTAAAACAAACAACTTGCACAGAAAAACAAACCAGCAGGGCATAAATCTTTAGCAGGTGCACAAATCTTAAGTTAGGCTTAATAGATTCTTACCATAAGACCACCATTCTGAATAAAATGATGCAATCTTTACAGTGACATTTTTATTATGATTCTAGACTCTAAACTAGACAAAAACTGCTATTCTCTGTGCACTTGCTTGGAAATAAGTCCTATTAAACATAGTAGCATTTATGTCACAAAAGTCATAGATAAAATTGCTATATAAATAAAAGCTCATAAAACTACATTCACTTACTATGATTAGCATATACCTTCCTGAAAGAATTAAATATATATGAAAAAATAATTTCTGCTTCTTTCTTGCAAAGAAACTGCAAATGTGAACTGAAATATTGCAGCTGTTTTAGATTCTAATAACTTGAGTATTAGATGAGATCACTGCAGGTGATGCTCAGAACAAATACTTTTTATTCCACATTATTAAAATTTCTGTGAAATTTAGCTGGAAGGCACTTGTTGTTTCATTGCGGGCAGTTTTATCATACCCTTATGTCATAAAGTTCTGAGTGACTAAGATAAAAAGTTACCTCTCTTTAATTGTTCATTCCAATTTGTTTTCGTCTATGAAGTGATGCAAGGGATCCACTAAAATGTGAATCTGTAATGAATTCAATGCTTTATTCATATCAAAAAATAATCCTAGTAATAATTAAAAATAGAAAGGATAATACCTGTGCTAAATATAGGGCAGACCTATATTTATCTAGAACTTTGATCTCTGCTTCAGAAAAAGTTAGTTCCTTGACAGCCACTTTTAAAAGTCCAATCCCCATTCATTTCCTATTTCTTTGGCCTATTTGGCATTGTGCAATATACTCTGCAATGATCTGCACCCGTTCAGGCTTTTGGTGCTTCAGTTAAATCCCAAGGAAAGGTTTTGGGAAAGAACCTCTTTTTCAGTAGTGGTGCTATTATCACTATTAGGTGGGAGTATTGCCCTTTGGAAATGTTTACAGAATTTTTCCTTCTGGGGAAATTCAGGTGAACCACCCATTCATTTTGTTGCCCAAAATTTGATGGAGAATGTTGAAAGGGCTGTTTGTGAGCAGTTCTGTTTAAAATCTGTCTGCCAACTTGCATAACAAGGAAACATCAGAATTAAAAATAACTAATGAAGTGGCAGGTAGCAGAAACTGTTCTTAGCCTCTCTAAATAAAATGATTATTTAGCATGTGTAAATGCAAGTCTTTTGTGTCTCCCTCCATCCAGATCCAAAACTTGTTTAAGAAAGATTTAGCTTTGCCTTCCTAAGAAATGTCACTGTAAGGACCAAATTAATTTGTGGTGTATAAAAAAGGGAATTTTTTGAAGTTTCTACATCATTTGGTGTCTTGTATAGAATAATACTCTCCAATACTTGAGAGAGTAACTAAGAGAGAGAAAAACTTGCATCCAGTTTTGGTCTCCATGATATAAAAAAATGTTGAGACTCTAGAAAGAGTGCAGAGAAGAACAACAAAGATGATTAGGGGCTTGGAAGCTAAAACATATTAACAACGATTGCAGGAATTAGGTATGCCTAGTTTAATTTTAAAAAAGGACTAATGGTGACATGATAGCAGTGTTCCAATATCTAAGGGATTGCCACAAAGAAGAGGGGGTCATCTATTCTCCAAAGCACATAAAGGCAGGACAAGAAGCAACAGATGGAAACTAATCAAGGAGAGAACCAACCTAGAGCTAAGGAGAAATTTCCTGACTGTTAGAACAATTAATTAGTGGAACAACCTGTCTCCAGAAGTTACGGGTGCTCCATTTGTCTGGAATGCTATGGGATATCTTGCTTGAGCAGGGGTTCGGACTAGAAGACCTCCAAGGTCCCTTTCAACTTCTACTCTACTCTACTCTACTCTACTCTACTCTACTCTACTCTACTCTACTCTACTCTACTCTACTCTACTCTCCACTCTCCACTCTCCACTCTCCACTCTCCACTCTCCACTCCACTCAACTTATATGTAGAACAGATGACAAAGAAATCTGGTGAGCAATAGTCAATTGATACAACGAAGTGGATCATGTGCATAATTGTTACTTTATGGACATTTAATGTTGCTAGAGATTATTTTACTCTGCACAGAGGCCCTTCCCTAAAGTTCTTGAGGAATCATAGCAGTAAAAGCAGGCCCAGCCCCACCTCAAGGCACTCTATTAAGGTTTGCCTAATTTTCAAAGAAACACTGATGAAGGCTGAAATTAGGCTTCTGAAAGTAATGCAAACCAACTGTACTACTTGATTTCGCCTCTGGTGAGACTTCCCTTGGGTTCCTTATTGGAATAAGAAGCTTTGGTAGCAGAAGACTTTCCGGTATTGCATGTTTTCCCTTCATCTCAGGGCCTCAACAAAAGGAATCACATCACACCTCAGATAGATCCAATATTCAAGGCACAACTGGAGTTGTTTAACTCACTGGTTCTTTAATTTGATTTCCTTCATATTGACTGGTACCTTGTTATTGTACTAAGCTGTTCTTGGCCTCAATGTTAGAGAGCCCCCTTGTGTTCTTAAAGAGAATTGATTCTCAAGGACTTAGGGTAGGGAATAAAAATCCAATTGTGGTTCTCAATATAACCAATTGACAGTCTTGGAAGCTTGTTTCCATGCAAAGTTTCACAGGTTGGATCAAACCAAGTGCATGTGTGTGTGTGGGATGTATTAAAATGGGGTGCCAGTACTCTAAAATGATTTCTAGGACTTTTGGAAGAATTCAAGACTTTGTAAATCCTCAATCATGTGGCTGAGTGGAAGAAAAATATTTTTGCATGCTAGAAAAATTGCCAAGATGACATTCTCTCTCCACTGTCTGATAATATTTAAAGTTAAATATAACAGCTTTGTTGTTGCCCTTCTTTTGTAAAGCAAGTTGATACTTACTAACACACTGTTAATTATAGTTTTCCACAAAGGGAAAAACATTACTAATATAGCTTAACACATGAAAGAAAATACTGGCCTCTCTCTCTTGACGTTTAACCATCAAACAAGCCATTAACTATGGCAGATTAGTAAGTTAAGTCTTGGAAATTAAAATTCTATTTAAAACATTTGTACAATTTCCCTCTTATTCTTCACTGGATGAACAATGAATCAAACAGCTTACCCTTTTTTAGAACTTGCATATCCGTTGACTGCTTTTATTATCTGTACACTTTGAGTTTCTAATGAGAGTCTGGTTTTACATACAGAAACTAAATCAGCTTTGCAGAAAAAGGGGTGGGTAACATATATCCATTGTTTTCATGTGATCAGAAGGCAGGGATAGA
The DNA here is from genome assembly GCA_023970755.1 of Azemiops feae. Taxonomy (NCBI): domain Eukaryota; kingdom Metazoa; phylum Chordata; class Lepidosauria; order Squamata; family Viperidae; genus Azemiops; species Azemiops feae. The sequence goes on along the minus strand of JALGBA010003847.1, from coordinate 837,217 downwards.
GGTGGTGACATTTGGAGAGAAAATATTAAGGGACTGCAGCTGGAATAAGCCAAAACCAAGCAGCAACATTTCTATGTGTTTCATGCATATACTTTGCTGCTCAAATTAATTTGAAAATCAGTGGGGAACAATAAACTAAAGCTAATTGCATGGGAATCTCAACTGTTACTGTTCTGCTATGACTCAAAAGTATGTTAGAAAAAATAAAGCAGTGTTTGGTGTTGAGAGGGTTTAAAATGTATGATTAAAGCAAATTTTAAACTTGGTGCCTCTGACACATCTTTAGGGCTACAATTCTGTGTGTGCTTATGTGAAGGCAGTGGGAATTACTTCCAAGTGCATGTTCATAGAACTGCACTGTAGAAACCATTTGATTCGTATGTTATGAATCTACAATTACATTTTACTTTGTAAGGGTCAAGAAAAGGTTAAGCTTGCAATTCTGAGTAAAGCTGAAGTAAATAAAAAAGAAGAACCTCTGAAGTTGCTGAATTCTGTGTATGCATGCTTGGACTTTGCTACGGTCAATTCACGTTGGTGTAAGGTTAATTAGTTCAAATCCTTATTGTTGAATCAAAATGGAAATTCTGCTTGGTATACCATTTGTAAGTCAGGTTAGAAGTCCTATTCCTACTTTCATTCTATTTTTTAAATCTATCATTTTGTATTATAAGAATCTGGTATGCACTAGTTATTTATTTTTTGTTACACACAAACACACACACACAGAGAAATCATATTGTCAGCAAGTTTCTTTTCATTCATTAAATGTATAACTCAACCCAATAAATTATTAGTTGATACAGAAAAGGGCATCTCAAAGGAGACTTTATTTAAAGAGATGTACACATTTATACATTCTTTCATGTTTCCCTTCTAAATGAACTCTGCTTGAAATCTCTTCCAGGAAATATGTCCTTATGCCAAAACCTTGAAAATAAATCCTAGCAGCAACAGGATTTTTTATTTTAATTGAATGAAGTTAGTATTGTCTCTTTCATTAGACAGAGGATAATGGTTGTTTCTAGTAATGTATTCTTGATCATGATTTATGTACTATACTGATAGTCTGACTTAGCCAACTATGTGAATTCAACCATTTTGATCCATAAGCCATCTTATATAATAAACTTTGTCTGCTAAGATATATGAACCTTGTTTTTCATAAAAGAATAGCAAATCATTTCTTAATGTAGGATTTTGTGTCACATGCCAGAATTACTTTGTGGGGTGGATACTCAACTTTGGGTAGCAAAGTTCTTTGGACTAAATTTGAACTCATTGTTCATCTTTCTTTTTATTCAAACATAATTCAGCTTTTTTTTCTTTTTTCTTTTAAACAAGTTTTATTATTTTTTCAATTTTTACATCAAGTTGCTTAGGAAACAACGTGGTGATGGGGTAATCAATTATCCAAAAACAAAGTCATACATGTATAGCTCAGGTTAACTCCTTAAAAATTCCCTCTCTATTTCCCTCAATTAATATAACATATTCAAATTAATACATTTCTGAATAAAATTCAATCAATCAATAGGATTTATCAATAAAATTTTACCTATAGAAGTCCAAATCCTGTTTTTAAGCTTTACTAAATTCCAATTACCATATTCCAATTTAGCCTTAAATAAGCATATTGTTTACACTTCGGGTATCTCTAATTTCCCTCATTTCATAACATAATAATTATAATGTCTAAAATAAGCATCTTATTCCAAGAATTACATTCTTACATTTCCCAAATGTATTCTATTTCTTATTCAAATAAGTCCTCATTTACTAATACCATATCTTCCATTGTCACAATCCATTTCCTTGTTCTCATTCCATTACAAGGTAATTATCATACCTAAAATAAACATATTATTCCCAAAAATACATTCTTACTCTATTTCACGTATATATTCTATTTCTTATCCTAATAGCTCCTCATTTTTACCCATTAAGTAAAGTTTTAAATCCCATTTTTAAATCTGACTCTGGCTTTCTTTTTGTGCCAGGCAAGTTTCCATAAGAGAGCCTCTATATCATCGAATCTCAATGTTTGGTTAGACATGTTTATCATCAATTCAGTCTGGTCATACTTCTCTTCTCCTTCTTCTACTGTCATCTGAGTAGCGTAATCAATTTTGTCCAATGTTATGATTGCTGGTTGGTTATCCAAGTTATCACAGTTCTCAATAGCTCAGATTTGCAGATCAATTCCTGTTGCTTTTGATGTTACAGGTGTTTTAATTAAAATCACTCTTTGGTCATCAAGATTCTCAGTGGATTGTACATAGGATTGTGTAGTGTCCTCTTTGGTGTTGATTTGTTCCTCTTCTGTTGTTTTTTGACTTATAGAATAGTCAATTGGAGTCTGGAAATCAGTTTGAAGTTGTGGGACAAAGGCTTTCATTCTAGAGTTCACTTGCTCAGTAGCTTCAATTTTTTTCCCCAGTAGAAGTTTATAGTTAAGTTGTGGATAAGGTTCTTCCATCTCATTATGTTGTACGTGATGTTGAACACAGGCCTCTTTGATGTTGATCTGTTCCTCCTCTGCTATTCCTTGGCCTATAAGTTGATCGGTTAAAGTTTGAGGTTCAGTTTGTAGTTCTGGAATATCATCTTTAGTTTTCATCCTAAAGTTCATTTGCTCAGTAACTTCCAAGATTTTTTCCAGTATGAGAGTATAGTTAAGCTGTGGGTAGGGTTCCTCCATTTCAGTGGTGGAATAATCTTTTAGTCTTTTAGTGGAGGCTATGTTTAATAACAGTCAGCCAATATCCACCTCCACAGTTTCTAGCAGTTAATTTCACCACCCAGCTGTTTCAAATTCTTTATCTTTTCCCTTTTATGATAATTTGAAGGTCAAACCCAGCCTCAAAATCAAAGAGAAAATGCAATTGCAATGTCAGCTTTCGCCACAAGATGTCCCCAGTAGGCTGTAAAATCTTTTCCCAGATACCAACAAAGTTTTATCCAGTTAAAAAAAGTAAAAAAAAGTAGAAAAAAAACAATATTCTCCAGTTTAATAAGTAGATAGAATAGTAAAATTCTATAGTAGGGATTTTTTCGGGACCCCAGAGTATCCAAGAATAGAAATAGTCATTAAAAATTAATTATTTTTTTTCCTTTTGTTTCCAAAGCTTGTTTTCCCAAGTGATCAAACACTGCTCTATCAAAGCAGGGAAATAATTCCAGGGGCTTTTCACAGGGAGATAGTTAGGGTAGAGAGAGGAAAGGAAGGGTCTCACCCGGATCTTCCATGGTGGTTCTTTATGCTTAGATGTTCTTCTGACTTTCGGCTGGAACGGCTAAGTGATCGGCCATGTTAATGGCCGATCTTTTCTCTGTCGGCCCTAAGGAGCTGCCTTGGACCACGGAAGGAGCTGCCGCCCTTCCGTGGTTAGACAAGGGTCCTCCTCAACGGTGGTCACCTCTCCAGGGCGACTTTTGACCCTATTTAGGGTCTACCGGCGGAGGGTAACCGGCCGGCGAAGAGACGATTCTCTCCGCACAACCGCCAGAGCCGCAATCAGGAACCGGAAGTCCAAACATAATTCAGCTTTGTCTTGTGTTATGGATACTGTACCCTGATGTCACCATGCTGAATATCCTTTTCGAATAAAAGGAAAGTATTATAGCAGTGCTGCAATAAGGAAAAGAAAAACATGCGTAGGCATGTGCATTGCACCTTCCAGCCATTCCTTAAAGAAGCTGTATTGTGTCCATGGGCTTCTATGACTAGCCCAGGTCAAGTGGCTTTTTATTTGAAATAGTGTTGACAAGTATAACATACATGCCCAGAAATATACTTTTCCTTTCCAAATATTTATTCCTATTTTATTTGTCATGATTATTTTTAATCACATAAAAATTTAAGCCTGCAATGGGTTGTAAAAAAGTATATGGAGGATCGTATAGATACATGCTGCCATCTCAATGCCTTCTCCTCTGAAGTCTCTATATTCAAGAAAGATCTGAAATGGGGAGGTACATCATAATAGAATAATGACTTCTCACGAGAGGGGAATCTTGGTTGCCCTGGATTCACAGTCCTATGGATGGTTTATTCTAGGAATGAGTGAATAGATTTCTTTGGGTTTCTCTTCATTTCTCTTTTTTGCTGGTCAATCAAATAAGCTTTCTTTCTTTCTTTCTTTCTTTCTTTCTTTCTTTCTTTCTTTCTTTCTTTCTTTCTTTCTTTCTTTCTCTTTCTTTCTTTCTTTCTTTCTTTCTTTCTTTCTTTCTTTCTTTCTTTCTTTCTTTCTTTCTTTCTTTCTTCCTTCCTTCCTTCCTTCCTTCCTTCCTTCCTTCCTTCCTTCCTCTTACACACACACACACACACACACACACACACATAAATTTATATATTCAGTTTGTAAAACCTGAGAAATTCCTTTCAAAACCTGCCCTAAAATTGCAGGTGTCTTACTGTGCATTTCTCCAGACTTTGATTATTGCTTGCAATATTGTCTAATGCTCAAAGATCCTGCAAAACAGTTTTCCTAATATATTAACTTTTGTGCATTATTTTCATGAGTCTATACATTTTTGTAACAGAATATTAGATTCTTCACAATATAGTTAAAATACACATTTTCACTGTAAAGTTATGAATTATGTGAATTCAAAACACAGTACTTTACATTGCAAATCGGGCACTGATTTGAAATGATCAATTAAATATGTTTATATTCAAGTGCATGCTAAAATTATTAATTTTCCCTATCCCTAATTGTAGGCACATTTAGTTGATTGAGGTGATATCTCCTTCCCTCATCAGCATAGAGAACTTGCGGGGGCAAAAGGAGGCCCCATCGCTTTCCACAAATTCATATTCTGATCATGAAAGACAGCTTTCATGATTTGTCCATTCCAATATCCACTAAGCTGATTTCTGGCCTTCTAACATGCAGAGTGAGCTATTCACCAACATTTTCGTTTCTCTGAATATTGCATTGCAGTTTGAAGCTGTCTAAAAGCTTTTTAAAGGAAGTTAATCTGTATATTTTGAGAGAGAGAGGCATATGCGTACCGATTTACACTAAATCCAACCTTTGAATCAGATTTCTTTTTATACAGTAGGATAAAGATAATACAGGGAAAGGGTAGATATCGTCCATGGAAGAACTTACGATAACATTACAACCTCTGAAAATATACAGATTCATCCACTCTTATACTTCCATGACAGTTTTAGACTTTTTCATAAAAAGTCTGCCTATTTGCTCATATTCTTTTAAAAAACACAAACAGAGATTATAGACACTACATCTGCTGTTGGCAATACTAATAATAACAATAAAGTTGGAAGGGACCTTGGAGGTCATCTAGTCCAACCCCCTGCTCAGGCAGGAAACCCTATACCATTTCAGACAAATGGCTGTCCAGTCTCTTCTTAAAAACTTCCAGTGTTGGAGCATTCACCGCTTCTGGAGGCAGGTTGTTCCACTGGTTAATTGTTCTAACTGTCAGGAAGTTTCTCCTTAGTTCTTCTCTCCTTGATTAGTTTCCATCCGTTGCTTCTTGTCCTGCCTTCAGGCGCTTTGAAAATAGCTTGACTCCTCTTCTTTGTGGCAGCCCCTGAGATATTGGAACACTGCTATCATGTCCCCCTCGTCCTTCTCTTCATTAAACTAGACATACCCAATTCCAGCAGCCGTTCCTTATATGCTTTAGCCTCCCGTTCCCTAATCATCTTTGTTGCTCTTCTCTGTACTCTTTCTAGAGTCTCAACGTCTTTTTTACATTGTGGTGACCAAAACTGGATGCAGTATTCCAAGTGTGGCCTTACCAAGGCATTGTAAAGTGGTATTAATACTTCACGTGATCTTGATTCTATCCCTCTGTTAATGCAGCCTAGCACTGTGTTGGCCTTTTTGGCAGCTGCAGCACACTGCTGACTCATATTTAAGTGATTGTCCACTAGGACTCCGAGGTCCCTCTCACAGTTACTGCTATTGAGCAAGGTACCCCCTATACTATACCTGTACATTTGGTTTTTCTTGCCTAAATGTAGAACCTTACTTTTTTCACCATTGAATTTCATTTTGTTAGATAGTGCCCAGTGTTCAAGTCTGTCCAGATCCTCCTGTATCTTAAGCCTGTCTTCTGGAGTGTTGGCTATTCCTGCCAGCTTGGTGTCGTCTGCAAGTTTGATGATTTCCCCATCTATCCCCTCGTCCAAATTGTTGATGAAGATGTTGAAGAGCATGGGGCCCAGAACAGAGCCCTAGGGCACCCCACTACACACTTCCCTCCATGTAGATGCGGTTCCATTGAGGACCACATGCTGAGTATGGCCGGTCAGCCAGCTATGGATCCATCTGGTGGTGATGCTGTCTAACCCACATTTTTCTATCTTATCAAGTAGTAGGTTGTGATCTACTTTATCAAATGTCTTACTGAAGTCCAAGTAAATTATATCCACAGCATTCCTCTGATCCACTAATTTTGTCACTTGGTCAAAGAATGCAATAATATTTGTCTGGCATGATCTGTTTTTGACAAACCCATGTTGGCTTTTAGTAATGACTTTGTTTGCCTGTAGGTGTTCGCTGATTCGTTGTTTGATTATCTTTTCCAGAATCTTCCCAGGTATTGAGGTGAGGCTGATAGGTCTGTAATTTCCTGGGTCCATTTTTTTCCTTTTTTGAAGATGGGAACTACATCAGCTCTTTTCCAGTCCTCCGGTAGTTCCCCAGTGCTACATATGACAATTGGAGCACAATCATATGACATTGGGTGGTATCAAGGCAAGGCTGATCCTGCATCTATATTAAAAGAACATTCTGGTCAGTGCTAAAACAAAAACAAAAACAAGGATGCTATTATCAAATGGATCAAAGAATTTCATTTATATGCTTGAGTTCTAGTGAGCTTAATGAGCAAATGCCGACCATTTTTCCTTGATTGCAAGCAGACAGAAAATGTCAGCAGACATTTCAGAGGTTTGGATAATGGTTTCAGTCTGTCTAGCTGACAATTACCACGTGTGAACTTTTGACTACTTTTGCAAAGAGTATTTAAAACTTGGTAGAAAATTGTTGCATGGAAAACATACAGTGTTTAATGATTTATGATTTCAGTGTAGAATTGGAAGAAAAAAGTGGTTAGCAAATCAGTACTACAGTAGTACTGTTGAGGTACAGGATTAAAACCCAGTTTGAATAGCCTATCACCCTGGAATGCACTTAATAGCTTTTGGAAAATCAAGACCCAGTCCACTTTTCTGGATTGTACCATTTCAGGAAAGAAAAATGTTTGCTATAATTGTTGATTGTGTGTCTAATAGTAATATTTTTGGAGAAATATTGGAGGCTAGTGTAAGTAGCAGGAACATAAAGGGAAAATGACCACATTTAAGGGAAAAGTGTATATAGCTGAATAATATCTTGGAGATCAAGAAAGCACATTTTTTAAAAAACTTAATCAGAGAGACTATCTGGAGGAATAGCTTAAAGTGGATGTGATTCCCTTTAAAAGGAAATGTAATTGTAAAGATTTCTGATGATAAAAAAGAAGAAAGTCAATGTATCTACATAAAAATATTACAATCTGCCAAAAAAAAGTGACATAAAGGAAGTAAGAAGCAGAATACACAGAAAGGAACATTACATGGTAGTAGCCTGAAATAAACAACAAAGGTAGAGCTATTCAACTCATGTTTTGGTTTAGTCTTCTCCAAGGATAAGATGTTTTGTAACAGACAGCTGTGAATAGGAAGAAGAAGAGGCAGGATTGAAGATTGAAATTTACAGAAACAAATTCAGTGAATTTAGTTTAACATACGTTTAAATAATAAAGGTCTGATTAATTGTATTCTAGAGTATAAGAATAAACTTCTTTATTGTCCAGCTAAACATTTTCCTATGATCTTGAAGAAATCATGCAGAACTAGTGAAGTACTAGATGATAGGGTAAATGATTGTCCTATCTTTAAAAAGGAGAATCAATGGAACTACAGAATATTGGAGACAGTCTAAAGCAGATGATAAAGAGATTGATCAATAAACAACAGAAAAATATGCAGATGTACCAGAAATCAGCCTGTATATAACAAGAAAAAAGACTTGCCAGATTAAATACCTCCCTTATGGTATTGGGTACTGACCTGAATTGTTTGGGCAAGCATGTAATATATCTACATAAATGCATATCTATCCTCTATTCCCTTTCAGGGTAGGCCACATTATGTTAAATTCAGAAAAAAAAGGTAGCATGATAAGTTTAAGAAATTAAAGACATGAGACAAGAAAAGCAAAATTAACTAAAATTAGTTTACATATCACCAGAAAATTAACAGGACATTATGAGAATAACAGAGTTGGAAGGGATCTTGGAGTCCAACACCCTGCTTAAGCAGGAAACCCTATAACATTTCAGAAAATGGTTGTCCAATCACTTCTTAAAAGCCTCCAGTCTTGAAGCATCCACAACTTCTGGAGGCAAGCCATTCCATTAATTAATTGTTCTTACTGTTCTGTTCTTGCAAAGAAGACATCGAGACGATGTCAATAAAGATCTCTTTATTGAAACACAATCACAGAACAGAAGCAAGAACACAATGGCCACTGGCCTTTTATATCTCCTTGCAAAGGGATGCACATCCAATCATTGCAGGCTGTTCTCCCGCCTCGCGCATGCGCGCAAGGCCGGAGACAGCTTGTCTGGGTCCCGGGCAGACACGTGGTCTGTCCGGGTCTCTGCAGCCTTCCTGAAGCCTTCCTGAGCCTTGCTGAATGACTCAGCAAGGCCCAGGACATAACACCCCTCCCCTCTTGGATTAAACAATAACTACGCATATTGTTAACACTTTACACACAAACACATCATAGCAGGCCGGTTGGCACGTTATACATTCAACCTTTACTCCATTGCAAACCATTACCTTCAGTTCCCTGTTATACACACGGACTTTCACTTTTTGACAATGTTAACATCGCAGCACTACAATTGTCTTTTTCCTCAGATGGCGAGGACTAGTAAATCTCCTGTATAGTAAACAGGGACCTTACACATTCCTTTAAATGCTTAGGAGGACCCTTAACCCGCTCTGATCTCCATGGAGCCAGGTTAGGTGCAGGTGTAGTTGTAGGTGTAGGATTAGGAATAGGTACCTGGAGTGCCTGCTCCCGGTTTGCACAAAACAAACCAGGACTTTGTCTCCCAGAAGACTCAGGGGTTCCCCCTGACTGCTCACTGGCTGGATCCACCAAACCCAAACCAGAGTTCCTTGGTGGGGTGGAGTTCCCCAAAATTCCATTGGACTCCTCTTGGGAGCACTGTCCCTCGAGCCCAAGACCAGCAGCAGTAGTACCCTGAGTAGCCGATTTACAGCCATTTGCCCCTAGCCAGGGACCTCTGCCAGAGTCAGGAGCCACCTCCATGGCAAGACCCCCGGAGTCTATGCCAGAGTCAGAAGCCGCCTCCATGGCAAGACCCCCACCTGGAACATGTGGAGGAACATTTGGATAAGCGCCCTCGTGGAGAGACTGTGGTCCACAATCGTAATTGGGGTCCCCCTCCCCCCCCGAGAGCAGAGCCAGGAGCCGACACATGGCCAGGAAGCCTCCAGCGCAATTGGTCAATGTGGCATCTAAGCACACGACCATCCTCCAAGGCCACTCCGTAGGACAGTGGCCCAGAGACCTTGCATACCACAGCAGTTACCCAGAGATGTCCATGCCCATAGTTTCTGGCCCATACCGGATCACCCACTTGGAGTCTCCTAGGTGCCCGCGGTTGTGACACCTGTGAAGCCACCCGGTCTGGGTGCAACATGTCCAGCTTAGTGATGAGTCTGCGACCCCAGCGTAGTTCAGCTGGGCTCTTTCCTGTAGCTGTGCAAGGTGTGGTGCAGTGTGCAAGGAGAAAATCGGCTAACCTGTGATGCCAGGGTCCTCGAGTGATTCTCTTTAATGCCTCCTTGGTGGTATGCACCATGCGTTCAGCCTGACCGTTGGTGGCAGGGTGAAACGGAGCAGATGTAGCATGCCGGATCATGTTGGCTTGAAGAAAAGCCTGAAACTCAGAAGAGGTAAATTGGGGACCATTGTTTGAGACAAGGACATCAGGAAGACCATGGGAAGCGAAGATTCCTCTTAGCACCTGGATGGTCCTGGCAGTAGTAGTGGAGGATACAGTAACGACATCTAGCCACTTGGAATGGCTATCCACGAGGAGAAGGAAGAATTGCCCCTGAAAGGGCCCAGCATAGTCAATGTGTATGCGTGACCATGGAGTGAGTGTCTCCTCCCACCTATGTACAGGGGCCTGGGGCATCTCAGGCCATGACTGTTGGCACACTTGGCACCCTGAACCTGGGCCTCGATGTCCTTATTGAGTCCAGGCCACCAAAGATGGCTATGCGCAAGCGCCTTCATCCTCACAATTCCAGGATGTCCCTCATGCAGAGAGAGCAAGACTCTAGTCCTCAATGAGGCCGGGATGACTACCCTGCTACCCCACAGGATACACCTTTTGAAAATGGAAAACTCATGTTTCCTACGCCAAAAGCTTTGGAATTCTGTACCAGGACACGTGTCAGGCCATCCTGACAACACCCATGTCAGCACGCGTGTAAGCGTGTGATCAGTGGCAGTTTCAGCAGCCACATCCCTAGCATTGAGGGGAGATTCAGGCAATTCCTGAATGGAGAGAATGTGTACAGCAGGAGCAGGGTCTGCCTCTATTTGCTTCAGAGGTAACCTATTAAGGCCATCAGCATGGCCCATCTCTGTCCCTGGTTTGTGAACCAGGGTGTAGTCATAAGCTGACAAGAAGATTGACCATCTCAGCATTCTGGGGGAGATGATATGTGGGGTTTGTTTGTTTGTTGTAAACAAACCCAGCAAGGGCTTGTGGTCAGTGTAGACCATGAAATGGCGGCCATACAAGAAATCATGCAATTTCTTGATGCCTGATACTATTGCCAAGGCTTCTCGGTCAATCTGTGCATATTTACGCTCTGCAGATGAGAGAGTTCTGAAGTAATAGGCCACAGGGACCTGAGTCCCATCAGCCTTGAGATGACTCAACACTGCTCCTACCCCATAAGGGGATGCATCACATGCGATGCACACAGGCAATTGCTCATTGAAATGCGCCAGTACCGCATTTGAAGATAGCAAGGCCTTGACTTCTTTGAAAGCCCTTTCATGGATGTTCGTCCATTTCCATGGAGTCTGCTTGTCCAAGAGCTGGTGTAACGGCTCAGCCACTGCAGCCTTGTGGGGGAGAAATGAATGATAAAAATTTAGCAGGCCCAGAAAAGCCTGGAGTTCAGCTTTTGACTGGGGGCTTGGGGCCAGTTGAATGGCCTGAAATTTAGACTCTGCGGGGTGGATGCCATCAGCATCAATACGAAAACCTAGAAATTTGGTGGATGTTATACCAATCTTACATTTGTCTTGCTGTAGCCTCAGCCCAGCTTGGCGGAAACGCAGCAAGACAGCTCTCAGCCTTTCAGCCAAGTTCCCAGATGACTCTCCTGCAATGAGGACGTCATCGAAATAGGGGCAGACCCCAGGAATACCATGGAGCGTTCGCTCCATCACCTCTTGGAAAATGCCAGGGGCTACATTGACCCCAAACTGCAGCCTTTTTACCTTAAAAACCCCTCTGTGAGTAACTATAGTTTGGGCCTCAGCTGTTGCCTCATCAACAGGTAACTGTTGGTAGGCCTGAGCTAAATCAAGCTTAGCAAATACTTTCTCCCCTTTCAGTGAGGCCAGAATGTGGCTCACCACAGGCACTGGATATGCATGCTGCTGCAAGGCTTTGTTTAGTGTGCATTTATAGTCCGCACAAATTCTGACTTCACCATTGGCTTTTAATGGTGTCACTATGGGGGTTTCCCATGGACTAGAATCCACAGGTTCTAGAATGCCTTGTTGGAGCAGTTTGTCCAACTCAGCATCTATTTTACTTTTGAGGGCAAAAGGCACCCTCCTTGGTTTAACCCTGATGGGTGTGATGGCTGGATCTAATTTTAAAGCAATAGGAGGCCCCTTGTATGATCCAAGCTCTGGGCTGAACACATCAGCAAACTCCTTGCAGACTCCTGCAAGGCTGGCAGTTTGCAGATGGTTAAGCCCAGTCACTTGGATCCCAAGTGCCTCGAACCAATCGAATCCGATAAGACTTGTGCGATCACCCCCAACAACCACTACATTTAACAACCCATCAAATTCCTTATGCTGTACTCTAAGCATGGCCTCCCCCTTCACACTGACTCAGGAATTCTGAAAGTCAGTGAGGATGAGATTGGAGGGCCTGAGTTTGACTCGTGAGCCACTCCTGGAACAAACCTTCCTAAACGTGTCAGCAGAAATAATAGAAAGAGCGGACCCTGTGTCCAGTTCCATGGCCAGGGGAACTCCCTGCAACTTTACATCAATGCGAAATTTTTTCTTAAGGGGCTGGTGAACCCCAGTTTTGAATACCCCCCTACGGGATGCACAGAATCCCACCCTGTGTTGGCTGGGGACCTTGGTACCTTTCAGAGGCAACTCTTCGGGGGGCCTGTTTTTCTGGCGACCCAAGCAGGCTGATGCGATGTGGCCTTGCCTGCCACATGCCTGGCAAACAGCAGAACAAAAACGGCAGTCGGCCCTCCTGTGGCGACCCCCGCAGCCGAAACACCGAAGGGATGTAGGCGTCTTTCCTCTGCGTTCTTGCAGTCTTCTCTCCGCCGACTGTTGAAGTCTGTCCACCTCTTCTTCCTCGGATTCTTTTCCGGATGCCTCTCGCACGACTTCCTGATGGACGGGGACTGCTGCTGGAGGGTTCTTGGTCGACCACAAGGCCTTCACCGCACCGCTGGCTGCTTCTTCAGCTGCAACTTCTCTCAGGGCATCTTGGAAGGACACATTAGCTCTAGCAAATAACTTTTGTTGCATCTCACGGCTTCGCAATCCACAAGCGAGCCGGTCTCCGAGCCTCTCTTCCAAGTCTTGGAACGCACATGGCCTAGCAGCCTGCCTCAGAGCCACGAGGAAGTCTGCAGCTGATTCTCCCAGCCGCTGATCCCGCTGCTCGAATTGGTGCCTCCAAGCTATTATGGAAAGCTTGGGCTCAAAATGCTCGCGCAACATTTTCTTCAAATCTGGATAGGTGATCGACTCCAGTGGTGCTGGGGCTACAAGGTTCTCAGCAATGTCAAAAGTCTCTTGCCTGCAGACACACAGCAAGGTAGCAGCTTTCAATTCATCTTCTTGGATCTCCTGGACGCCGCCCTTCTCTTTGCTTCAGGCCTTCAGGTGAGTTGGCCCTAGCTTCTTTTCCTTTGGCTTCCTTTGCGGCGAATCCCACCTTCATCACCAATGTTCTGTTCTTGCAAAGAAGACATCGAGACGAGGCTGGTTCACAACAAAGATCTCTTTATTGAAACACAATCACAGAACAGAAGCAAGAACACAATGGCCACTGGCCTTTTATATCCCCTTGCAAGGGGATGCACATCCAATCATTGCAGGCCATTCTCCTGCCTTGCGCATGCGCGCAAGGCCGGAGACAGCCTGTCTGGTTCCCGGGCAGACACATAGTCTGTCCGGGTCTCTGCAGCCTTCCTGCAGCCTTCCTGAGCCTTGCTGAATGATTCAGCAAGGCCCAGGACATAACACTTACTGTCAGGAAATTTATCCTTAATTTTAGGTTGCTTTTCTCCTTGATTAGTTTCCATTGCTAATCCATTGCTTCTTGTTCTTCAGGTGCTTTGACATTAGGTTGACTTCCTCTTCTTTTGTGACAGCCCCTGAAATATTGGAACACTGCTATCATGACACTAGTCCTTCTTTTCATTGAAATAGAAATACCCAATTCCTGCAACCATTCTTTGTATGTTTTAGCCTCCGGTCCCCTAATCATCTTTGTTGCTCTTGTCTACACTCTTTCTAGAGTCTCAACATCTTTTTTGTACCTCTGTTTTTTTGTGTGAAAACCAACCTTCCACCATGTCCATATGTTTTTCCAAAGTTCTTCAAATTCTTTTGAATGATCAATTATATTCAGCCAAATGACCTTTTTCTTCTCTCACTCAATCCGTATATTATTTCTTCATATATCTGTTTTGAAATTTGTCATCCATGACAAAAACCACTGCAACATATTTCTGTCATAGTGATCACTCATTTTTGTATTCAGTCCAATTTCATTTAGCTTCCATTCTTTCTCAACCTTTTCTTGTTTTATCCCACATACTTCTTCCCACTATATTAATCTTTTACGTTTCATCTGACATGCCCAACTATCAAGTACCAGGAAAATCAGGAGATCCAGACAGTTTAAATAGATATAAAGATTTATTATAAGTTTGAGCTCTCTACAAGACTCTGAACTACTAATGGCCAAAAGAAATTAGCGGGAGATAAGTGTAGAAGGAATTCAAGGTGGGCTGGACTTAGATCTCTTGTGCGGATGAAGGGACTTATGAATGATGACACCTTTGACCCCTCCCTCGGGCTCAGTCTGATCATCTCTTACACCACAGGTGTCAAACTCGATCGCATCACTTGACGTATCATGACGTATCATGATGTTTTTGGCCATGCAGAGCCGGGGTTGGCATGGCTACATGTGACGCATCCAGCCTGCGGGCCACCAGTTTTACACCTTTCTCTACACCAACTCTTGCTTCTAAATACAACTTGGACAGAAACAGTCTCTTATATACATTAATTTTTATGTTATTTTTTCTCTCTCCTGAATACAGTGTTGATCTGGCAGGCTGGCACTGAAATGGAGATTCTGTTGTGAACACAAGCCTTGGCAGAATAATCAGGATCATCTTAGACTTTGCTCTTATCTCTCAGAAATTTTATATTATGTATAGCCATTGACGTATGCACATAAGACATGTGACAAAGGAGAATCTTATAAGGGATCCAATTAGGTACTAAGGATTCTCTGGTCTTGTACAAAATTTATGAACGAGCTTAATTACATTCTACATATGTTTCAAAGTATAGCAAGTGAAAAAATGCAGCATGAAATATACCTGAAAAATATTGTCCTGGTGTAGCATAAATAAATAAAATTTTGGAATTCAACAGGAAAATAAACAAAATCACTATCTAATTACTTGTCTCTAATTTATATTTATAAACTTTTCCCTAAAATGCTTTTTTAAAATGATGAGATCTTCATATATAAACCAATTTGCAAAATCCAAATCTAATTTGCTTGTTATGTTCTAAGTGAAGTTTTATTAAATGTGCCAATACTTAAATGTTACTGGAAAAATTTAGTTTCTTTGAAAAGAAAGATGTTCATTTTTTTTGCATTGAAGTTTTTTTTCATAATTCTCCCTATTTTTGTTTTGAAATATTTCAGTATATTAAAAAATAACTTGATGTCTGAGCTAGGAAATTCATGATGTACATGTAATTATACAGCCTGAATGCAAAACTGAATTTGCTAGAAAGTCATAAATAATCTTTCAGCTCTGCTTTCTGTGAAGAGTAATTTTGATATCCCTTTTAGCATTATTATTAGAATTATTAATATTAGGAACATGAAATTTCTGGAACATTCTCTGCCTGAAATGTGAGGCTTAAAGGACTTAAGCTTAGCAGGATTATCCTTACTAAAAATTTAAAATTGCTTGGAACTTTAACAAATCTACAAACGCTTTTGAAATCCATGGAATTTGCTTCTTGAGTAAGTAATTATGTATGAGGCTTAGCAATATTGCCATTTAAAGTTTTTACTGATTATTCAAAATTTGGTGACAGTTGACATTTACATGGTTGTCTTACAGATACAAGGATAATATCACTCCAGTGGAAATTAACAGATAAACGTAGGGAAAGATTGGTTTATTTAAAGCATTCTTATCCTACCTTTTAAGCCAAACTGAGTCAAATTCATAAAAGTCACAATAGATAATTCCCATTTGTTTAAAATTCTCAAGACAAAGGAAAAGAAATGAGGAGAGAGAAGAGAATTTTAAAAAGCTGATTTTCAGTTGCAGTTTACTAGGAAATAATAATTCAGTCAGTGATAAACTTTGATCTAAACACAAGAGAAGACTGAATATTTATCTCTTTCTTAGAGTTTCAAATCAATAAGTGCAATGCTGAACCACCAACTTGGGAAAATTTGTATTTATTGTTAGACATCAATCAAATTTAACTGGATTTTTTACATGTTGTGCTTTTACACCTGTTCGTTGTATTTCAGACAGTGAATTTAATATACATCTCATAATGTAAAGCATAAGCAGGTTGTCTAGTCTTCCTGCATTTCCTGCTGGGATAACCTCTAGAGTGCTTCCACTCTATTTATTTTCCAGATATGCCACAATAAATAGTAATTAATTGCTTGAAGCATAAAGAGATGATGCTAATCAGACAACTAAACCTAAATACAAATGATTTATAACTAATCAATAATTAGATGATATGCTTCATCCTTAACATGTAGGACTCCATAATGGTATAATTAGATGGAAAATTAGATAATAGCACAGTAGTTTTAATTATGGAGACATATTAAAACTATAATCTTTCACATTTACTTTGGTTTCTATTTAAGTCAATTCCATCCTCTGGCTACATAGAAATGAAAAGAATACACATTGATTATATTAATAGATACAGTGCATGTTGCAAGATTTTTATTTTTAGTAGTAAACCAGCGAGGGAGGAGTATAAAAGACTGCAGTTGAATGTTAATGATTAAACTTTGATTTAATTTGTGCCTAATGACGGTTTATTATAAGTAGCCAAATATAATTACTTTTGGTATCCCACCAATTTAATATATTCAGAGCAACCAAATCTAAGTTTGTGATAAATGGAAGACGTCCAATGATTGGTGAAATAACTTCCAGGTAGTGTTTTGAGTGACAATGAGTATTTGCAGACACTTTGTCTTGCTGTTAGCTTAGAGCAGAACTGAAGCTGAACTTGGAAAGAGATGTCACTTCCTCATATACTGGCAGTGTTCAATGGAGCAGAATGCCCACAACATGCCTAGTGAAACTTCAGTACAAATTCACTCTGTCATATGGCACTACTCAGAATTCATTTTGCCAAGAAACAGCAGCTGCAAAACCCTACTCTAATTTCAAAACTCAAGTTATACAAGACATGTAAGTTGCAGAAATATCCCTGCCCCTTTATTGACAATATTTAACAATTATTTCTTTCAACTGGAGGCTGATGTGTAGTATCCTTTTGTTTGTGCCTCTGTCCTTTGGCATTTTTTGCAGTTGGATGCCATAAAGCATAATTTTGTTTCATTAGTCTTTAACCTCTATATGAAATGTCTGGGGATAACCATCAGATTATATACAATTCTTCTCCATAATAACTGAATTTCAAGTCCTGAACATATGTCTGGATGTATAAATAGGGACATGAATCTCAACAATATAGACATTTCTTGAATGCCTGGCTCTCAGGTTTGAGAACCTGAACATTTGCTTTTTGTTTATGGGGTTGCAATCCTTAAGAAAAACAATGGTATGTCATAACTGAAAGAATCATTATTGATATAGGAGTCCAAATGACTTGGGGGGGAGGGGCTAGGTGTGCCTAACTCAAAATCAATGTCAAACTAATACAGTATAAATAAAAATAAATAAATATGACCAGCTTTGATGGCATACCAACTCTAGAAGTCCTCTTCCACTCTGGATCGTGCTGAACCTCTTCTGGACATTGCTCTTTCAGATGCTATTTGGTGGTTTTCCAGAATCAAAGTTTTTGATCCTGAACAAATATGAGAGGTAGTAGAATGGTTTAGTGAAGATTCATCATGGTCAGCAGAAGGAACAGGATATTCCAGAGTTATCCCAAATTGCGCCAAATTCACACAGAACAAAGTTTTAATCCTGGTGGATCACTATAGTTAATATATAGTGAGCTTTTGTTCTTTCTTTTGTTTTGTTAAACGTAGCCTAATCTTTAAGCAAAAATTAATATATTCCAAAGGCTAATAGAGACTTTAAATTACTTGATTTTTATTGATGTGAAAGCTGTATGTAACAAACAGCCCTGGCAATCTATGTTTTCCCAGAAGCCTAATATTCATGGTTAAAAATAATGTTTATACAAGAAGTGTAATAAAGGATAGTTTCCTGGATCACTATTGCTAAAAAGAATCAATATCAGTAGGAAATTAGCATGCCAAATATATTTATCTTTTTGGGGGGAAATTGTTATTTCTCGCTTGCCATTAAAAATTGTTGTATGGATAACATTTTTTTTTTGCCTAGCAAGAGACTTTTTTGGGTGAAATCTTATTGAGTAAAAACCATTCCACGGTGTAGTGTTCAATATCTCATTGTAAACCATACTGTTGCAAGCTGGACTGAAATTTATCAATGCCTCTCTTGTTGGCTAAAATCATTAGAAGGCAATGCATTATTAAAAAGCTTCCCAGAGACATAAGCTTTATGCTGTTTTTGATAACAAATGTCACTAATGATGCCTTACAAAATAGTCAACATGGCAGAAAGTTGTAGTTTGAGGCTGTGCAACCTATTTAAAAACCAAGGTCATAAACAAAGGTAAAATTAAATGATTGGAATTTCCAAGGTAACAGCAAACAAAGAAGTGTCCTGAATCACGTAGGTGGAGAAGTTTCAGCTTTTAGAAATGCAGTGCAAGGGTCAGTCTTTTGCCTGACAATTTAAAAAGGGAGTTACTTGCAATTCTTAAACTAGATTGATCCATGGGTATCCATTTCTCTTTGAAATGGGGATCAAATTTGTTAAGATATTTAAATTTAGTAGCTGGACTATGAACTATGAACTATGGTGCTGGAGAAGACTCCTGCGAGTCCCCTGGATCGCAAGGTGATCAAACCAGTCAGTCCTAGAGGAGATCAACCCTGACTGCTCTTTAGAAGGCCAGATCCTGAAGTTGAAACTCAAGTACTTTGGCCACCTAATGAGAAGGAAGGACTCACTGGAGAAGAGCCTAATGCTGGGAAAGATTGAGAGCAATAGAAGAAGGGGACGACAGAAAATGAGGTGGTTGGATGGAGTCACTGAAGCAGTAGGCATGAGCTTAAATGGACTCCAGAAGATGGTAGAGGACAGGAAGGCCTGGAGGAACGTTGTCCATGGGGTCGCGATGGGTCAGACACGACTTCGCAACTAACAACAACAACAAGCTGGAGCAGTGGGGTTGTGCAGTGAGCCAAAACTTAAGTTGTGGTTGATTGGTACCAGAATGCTGGCTCCTGTGTGAGGCAATCCGTGCCATGATTGGTTGCTATGAGTGTTTCCCTTTTTCCTTGCCTTTTTCTTCTGTGTGCCCTGTGTGCTCTGTGATTCATGATGCTCCTGTTTGCCCGACTATCTAGTTTGCTGTATATATAATAAAATATATTTATTTATATGAAACTACAAGTTCATGTCAGTGTCTCTGACTTCATTTGGATACCTGCTGCACAATTCCCTGACGAAATTTAATCTTCCTTCTCCAAACTTCCAAAACTGTTTTTAGATAACTGTGTTTTAGGCAAAGCCATGTATGCCCATATAGTTTTTGAAAATAATAATTTAAACTCCACTGAAATAGAAAGATAAATAATGGCCCAATAATGGAGCTGAAAAAACTGGGAAATTAGAGTCCATCTTAAAAATTCTCTCAAACTATTTTTTAAAAAAAACAACAATCGTTAACAGAAGTATTACTATTATAGTTGGTTTACAGTCAGTCATATGTTTAGACAGGATTTTTTGCCAGTTTTGCCCACGTATCAAGTTCTTCACAAGGACATAGGTTAGATGGATGTTGTTTAATAATAATAAAGGTATCATCACAGGATGTAAGATGACCTCCAAGGCCCCTTCCAACTTTTTTTTTTAATTATTATTATTATTATTATTATTATTATTATTATTATTATTATTATTATTATTATTATTATTATTATTATTATTATTATTATTATTATTATTATTATTATTATTATTATTATTATTATTATTATTATTATTATGTAAAACTGCCTTTTGCAAATCACTGATAGTGATTTTTTTCCAATGTCGATGGTGTTCAAATAATACTCCAAATGTTTTGGAATTGTACCCATAGTGCCTATTACTATTGCTATTATCTTTGTTTTGTTTTGCCAGTCATTCTATTTGTCTTTGCAGATCTTTATATTTTGCTATTTTCCCCCTGCTGTTTCTCTTCTATTCCAAACTGTACATAAGGGTAGTGTTGAGCAACAATTCTATTCTAGATAGTGTTTTTCTATACAGTTCAAGATCATCCATGAAAAAGAGGTGGGATAGATTGGCAGATGTTTTTGATGTTTGATATCCATGGACTGACTTGTTTAATTTTGTTGATAGAGGAATCAATGCAGTGATAAACAGTAATGGTGAAAGTGAGTCTCCTTGAAAGATTCCTCTTTTGAGATTAACCTCTCCCAGTCTATCATCATATACTAGGAAATGTGTCTTCCATTGTGCCATTGATCTTTGCAAAAAGCTTCTGATGTTCTTACTGACTCCTGTTATTTCAACACACTTGATTATCCAGTCATGTGGCAGGGAGTCAAATGTCTTCTTGTAATAAATCCAAGCTACAATCAAGTTCGTTTTCATTGTCTTGCAGTTTTCCAAAAACATCTTGTCAATTAGGAGATAATTAGGAAACAAATCATCTTGTCAATTAGGAACTGATCTTTTGTTCCTCTGTGGTTTGGGCAGTTTCCTTATGATGATGATGATGGTGGTTCATGGCATAATCAACCAGATAGTTACACTAGACTTGGCATTTTTATCAAACTATTGAGTCTTTCTCAAGGACTCAGGATAAGCAGATGTTGCTGTCTGATGGTGATAAAGCTACCATTGCAAGATATAAGTTCCTCCAAGTAAAGCCAGTGCAGTTTAAAAATTAAGGTTTATAGGTTAGCATGTATATTTCTTTAATTAATTAATTTATATGACTCCCATTTGACTAAAAACTATTCTGGGCATTGTATGAATCATAGAATATAGAATAATAGAGTTGGAAGGAACCCCGAAGTTCTTCTAGTCCAGCCTCCTGCTTGAGCAGGAAACCCTATACCATTTCAGACATTGGGTGTCCAATCTATTTTAGAAAGTCTCTGGTGATGGAGCACCCACAACTTCTGAAGGCAAGCTATTCCATAGGTTGATTGCTCTCACTGTTAGGAAATTTCTCCTTAGTTCTAGGTTGTTTCTTTCCTTGGTTAGTTTCAAACCATTGTTTCTTGTCTTGCCTTTTGGTGCTTTGGAAAATAGTTTGACTCCCTTGTCTTTGTAGGAGCCCCTCAAATATTGGATCAATGCTATTATGTCACCCCTTGTCCTTCTTTTCTTTAGACTAGACATACCCAATTCCTGTAACCGTACTTCATATGTTTTAGCCTCCAGCCCCCTAATCATTTTTGTTGCTCTTACTGCAATCTGGTTAGCACTTTAGTGAATACTGCCATAATTTTGGTTATCATATTTTAACTAATGAGACATGACAAACATATTATATCTCTTTGTTTACTGTTGCCTGATTCATCTTTGGAATATAGCAATACTGCAGTTCCTCTCTCCAGTCAAATAGCACATGCCCCTTAAAAACGGTTCCGGTCGCAGTGCCAGCGGTCGTGCAAAGAGCATGTTCTCTTTGCCGGCCAGTTTCCCCCCGCCGGTAGACCCTGGACAGGGTCGAAAGTCACCCCAGAGAGGCGACTACCGTGGAGGAGGGCACTCGTTGATTGCGGAGGGAGCGGCAGCTCCCTCTGCGATCCGAGCAATCACCTTTGGGCCGATGGGGAAAAGATCGGCCAGTAACATGGTCGATCACTCAGCTGCTCCAGCCGAAAGTCACAGCAACATCTAAGCAAAAAGAACCACCGTGGAAGATCCGGGTGAGACCTTTCCTTCCCTCTTGATATTTTACTCACTTCCCTGTGAAAAGCTTTTAGAAATTATTTCCCCTCCTTGAGAAAGCAGCATTTGAATACTCGGGGAAACGAGCTGCGGAAAAAAACAACAACTAATTTTTATTGTTTATTTGAGCTGCTGGAATTCGGGGGATCCTGAAGAAAAAAGAGAAAAGAAAATCCTTACTGTGACTCTCTTTCTCTGCTTGCTTGTTTTCAGCTTAAGTGGAAACCTTTAGGGAGGGGGGTGGAGTGTTTTTCTTCTCCCCCCCCTTCTGAACAGTGTTATCTACTTTAAAAAGAAAAAAAAACTCTACGGCTTCTGAGCGAATTTATGTGGATTGTATGGTTACAATGTAATTCTGAACTTGGCGTGAAGCCCAGATAGCACTATTGTAACATTGTAACCATTTTGAACTTTTACTCCCTGCACTTGGCATGACACCCAGACGCTTGTATCTCTTTTGGAACTTGCTTAAGTTTTTGCCTGTTGTTTTTGATTTTATAATACAAAGTATACTTTCCTGAAAAATGGATTTTTTCGCTTTAGGATCACAATATAATAATTGAGACACCCTCTGCTATTATTTCCTTGGATTATAAATTAGATATTCATAACATTGATTGGGACTTTTGCTGTTTTTATTTTTGTACTTGCTTTTTCCTATTTCTGTTTGGATTTTACATTTTATAAAATTGCAATTCAGCTTTTAAGCTGAAATTTCACTAAAATAAAAAAACGAAGAATGGAATCCCACTCACAGCTTAACTATGGATTATACTAGAAAAAATCTTGGAAATGAAGGAGGAATTAAAAGAACATTTTAGAATGCTTTGGAAAAGGGATGTTCCAGAATTAAAAACTGAATTTCAACTTACTGGACATGACACACAACCAGATTTACAACTTAATGATATGGAGGAAACATATTTACAATCTATTGAAAAGGAAGATGCTACATCTTATATGCAAATGACGGAGACTTTGGATGACCAAAGGCAGAATTCAACTAAAACATTTATAATTCTAAAAGCAACAGGAATAGACTTTCAAATACGAGACATTAAAAATGCTGACAATATGAACAAACAACGAATAATCACCATATTGACTAAGACTGATTACATAGTGCAGACAACATTGGAAAAAAGAGAAGAAGACTATGATTGGATCCAATTGTGGAAAAATGTGTATGGCCAAATACTATGGGAGGAACTAGAAGCCCTATTGTGGAAACCTGCTTGGCACAAAAAGAAAGCTAGAATTAGGTTTAAAAGTGAGAGTTAAAATTTTATCTGACGGGTAAAAATGGCTTTTAGAGACTTTGACTGAACTAATATGTTTGAGATTTCTAAGGTTTAAGACTTTGATCTGAGTTAATATTGATGTAAATTATTGATTTGATTATGGTCTGGAATGGCAAGATGGAAAATTGGAAAATCTAAAATTAGAAGTTGGATCGAGATTGGTGAAACATTTAACTATGATTTATAAAAATATTTGATAGAGTACAGGAAATAGAATATAGTTGAGAAATATTAAAACACACACACATATATAATAGGTATATTATAAGTCTATCTTAGAAATAATTATTGTTTTATTATTTTATGCTAAAATGTAAAATGGTTTTAAAATACTTAAAGTTATGTTTATCTATAAAATATGTATGTAAAATAGAATAGAATAAGAGATAGAATTTAACAGAGAAGTATAAACTGTATAATTGGAATAATATGTATATCTTAAAAACAATCTATACTATATGGGTACCCGAATTGTATACTATATGTTTATATAAGGCCAAATTGGAATATGTTAATTGTAAGTTAGTTAAGCCTGAAAACGGGTGGAAATATTATTGATATTGTGTTTTTTTTTCTTTCTTTTCTTGACTGATAAAATAGAGAGGGAACGTTTAAAGAAGTAATTCAAATTGTTTATGTATGATTATATTTTTTACTTTGTTTCATGGAGTGCCCTATCTCCACGATGAGTTTCAAGCACTTGGTTGTAAAACAAAAAAATTCAATAAAACTTGTTATATATATAAAAAAAAAGCTGACATCTCACAAATTCATTTTTTCAGCAAAAGGAGTAGAATCACTCCTCCTCTCTTCACCTTCAGAAAATTGCTAACCAGTGGGATGTCAATTTCTTGAACAAGGTTTTTTGTCTGAATCTATGTGAATTATAGTCCTAGTTTGTGTTGCTTAATTGATAATACTGTGAGTATTTCTAAGGCAGAATGATTCTACAATACAGTACTTGGGAAAAGCCCAGCTTTTATTTTGATAATTAAATTTTGTTGTTTTCAGAGAGAAGTTATTTCAAATTGTATCAAATTGTACATCACTGTGAGGATTATTCCACTTTTACCGTATGTGCCTTTCATACCAATTTCCAGCTGCTGATTGTCTCCCACTCTTTCTTTTTCTATTGGGAAGTGGATTCCTTGCCATCCAGCATGTGGTTTGAAAGCTGAAGCTGTGAAATTGACATGAAGGGTCAACAGGCCTTCCCAATAGGTTTGACTAGTGAAATCAGAAAATTCAAAATACAGTAGGGCTCTATAGTTATGCTCAGAGACATTCTGAATCATCTCAATAATCAAGGGCTCTTTTCTCTTAGAGATGATTTGTTGAAGCTTGTATGCAAATAGTAGGCAGAGCAAAAAATAAATATTGCTTGCTATTCTCTTTCTGATGCCCTTTCCTTTCTATTTCCTCTTTTCCTTCCTGTCTCATGGGCTTCTTTGGAGAGACATCCTAGTGGAAGCATGAACTGATCTTAAATGTGATCCTTAATTTGGACAATCGGGAACCAGTCCATGTTGGGATACAGGAGAGAAATTCATTTAGTTCTCATCTGACTGTAAACTCATCTAAAGTTTAGATCTTTGAACTTAATAATTCAACATTGACACTTTGAAAGCCAAATTGAAAAATATAAAAATATAAACACACTTCTTACTTCCTAATAATGGTAGCCAAGAGAAAAAAATCTGTATCTATTGTTTCTGAGAACTGGGAAGATATTATTTTGACTACCAATACAGCTATGGACAGCTTAAGACTGTCTCACTGGGATACGGATAAGATGAAAAAAACATCACAGTGACAGAAAAAAGAAATAGCCAGAGGGTGTTTTTGCTTGTTTAGATGCATGTATGAATGGAGCCTGAGAGGAACAAATAGTGACCTGTTTACCCAACTCTTTTTCCTGGTTATCTCCTGATTTGCAGGTATATTATTAGACCTAAGCTTGAAGACAGTGAGGCTAATACAATTCAATGCATTATTTGCTAATACTTAATAGACAGAATCTCTTTAGACTAATATATATTTTTTAACCTAATACCCCAGGAGATTTTAGGGTTTGGCTATCCAGAAATTTCTCTCCCTCTGTCCTTCAGCTCAGAAAAGCACAGTCTCTCATTTAGCGACCCTCTCTAGAATATGCTGTCTCCTCCATGGGAAGTCATAGTGTTCTTGCTGACACCCCCCCCATCTTCTCCAGATAATCTGATTAAATTAATGTATAATACAATAAACTCCATTTGCAATGAGTAGAAAGATGAATAAAAGTCTCTTTCCAGTCCTTGGAAACATGATGTTTTAGTATGCGTTTCAAATTGCAAACACTTAGAAGAGTATAAGTGTATCAACAATATCATTGTAATTGATTGCATGCTTACCAAACAAGTTCTGAGTGAATATGTCAAATAAATGGAAACAAAACAAAGGTAATAATTAGTTATACTTCAGTGTAGAGGTCCTTTCGCTATAAAAATGCTTAAATTAATAAAGCAGTAGAATGATCTTTTTGTGATCTGTATTGTTTGTTTTGAAAATATGGTTTTGAAAGAAAAGAAACAGAAGCTATAACAGAAAGAAAGAGAAGAAAAGCCTTCAGCTTTTGGTAATAAAACATCTGCGAACAAGCAGCCAAGCTCAGAGAACACCAAGGATTCCACAGTAGATATTGGTATCTCTTTCTTGTCATATTCGCTGCTCTTATTTGAGCAAGCGGAGTTGTTGCTAGGCATAAATGATGATGGGTCGGTCTCCTTTATTTGATCAGGAAATGATTCACTGTGTAAGATAAATTGGTACAGAGTAAGCCTATTTTGTTCCCTTAAATTGAAGGTATTTTTTTGTACTATCATTTCCCATCATTTAATTCTGTGGCTTAAATGATGGTAGAAACCACTCTTGTGGTTTTGATTTTGAGTTAAGTCAGCAACTTTCAAAACATCCTTGAGCCTTGAGTTCCAATTAGATGTATCCATGAGGTCTGAATGCTACTTTCCCCACCTCTTCCCCTCCTCCTCCTCTTCATCCTTCAATTCTCCTTTTTATAATGAAAGAAGGCATTGCTTTTATTTGGAAGTTATGAATCCACATCCACATATACATGCGGACATTTTGAAAGCAAAAAAAAAACAAAAAAAACCATACAGAATTACGGCAACAAATGGTATAATTCAATCAATTCATTTCTCCTAATTTATAATGTTTTCCTTGTCACAGGAGAGTGAAAATGTAGAATGAAATGAGATTATGATACTTTTTAAAGTAGGACTTTAAAGAGGACTTGTAATGGGACGTTAATAAAATAGGATTTTAATTTTTTTAAAAAACATTTTTTTTAAAGAAGCAGTATTTCTAGTTTTCCTGGAGATGCTAATTAATTTATAATTATAATTTCATTCTATCCTTTTTTAAAAGTACCTTTTAAGTGCAAGGGGAGTCATTAATTGTGCCCATCTGCTTAGGGAATAAAGGAGGCGTGATGGCTCAGACACTGAAATTGTCAGCTGGAAAGCTGAGAGCCCAGGTTCAAGACCTGAGCACCACGCAACGGGGTGAACTCCTGTTTCTGTCTCAGCTCTTGCCCACCTGGCAGTTCGAAAGTATGCATATGAAAGTGGATTAATAGGTACCACTTTGATGGGAAGGTAACAGTGTTCTTTGTGCCTTTGACATATAGCCATGCTGGCCGCATGGCCATGGAAAATGTCTTTGGACAATGCTGGCTCCTTTGGCCAAGAAACGAAGATGAGTACCGCACCCTAGACTCGGACATGACTGGACAGGGAAACCTTTACGTTTTTGGTTTTTTTTGCTTAGAGAATTTCAGCTGCCAGAATAACCCATTCCTTCTGTCCACTCCATCCCATCCATTTAGTGAGTTGGGGAATCCCGTGAAGCAGTTTTGGGCATTATTTGTCATACAGATATTGGATGTAGCCCAGAAGATTATTATACTTTTATTTAATTTTGGTAGAAAAATGTAAGGCTGGCAGTGTTTTGTGTTTTCTATGGCTAGCACTAGAAATGTTTGTTTTCAGAGCCACACATGCATGACAGGCATGTGTGTCCTTAGTCTGTGTTTCAGCATTTTAAAGATATGAGAGTTTCCAGGGTTACATTCACATGGATAAAAAAATTCTTAATGGAATGTAAAAATCTATTGTAAGGGCAAAGTAATGTCCAGCAGCTGATGGGTGTATATAATGCACTCGAATTATGTATTTATAAAAAGTTAATTTTTTCATCAGGAGTGGACACCACTGATGGTGTTATGGGACCTATTGATGCTGATTGATAGATGGAGGATAGGTATAGTATTTTGGTCTATTGGTGTATTGTTTTACCTCTAATACATATCTAGAACATACTGAATTAATGCATTTATTGAAAGGTAGTTTTCTGCTGCAGTTGTTTGGATTAGGGCGACCATCAGCAAACTTTCTTTACTCTTTTAATTTCATCATTTCCTCTTAGTAATCAAAGTAGCCATGACATGAATGGCATATTAGAGGGTCCTTTTTGGGCATCTGGTTTGGAAAGCAAGTCAGTCAAGCAAGCCAAATTTTATAGCTCTTCCCTTACCTACTATTATTATTTTAATTCTATGCCCTTTTGGAAGCATTGTTAGACAACTCTTTAGACTCAACTGGTAAGGTTCAAATGAATGAAATATAATTATTCTGCAATCTGACTGTTCGTTTGCTTTCTTTTGCTATCTCCTCAAACTTAGCTTCAGAAACTATAAAGATTATAACTGAATGATAGTCCACATATTTTGCATTTATGGACCTTGATTCAGTTCTTGTAAAGTAAAAATAGGATTGGGGAAGCCTATTTAAAATCTTGCAAAACTGCTGTAAAAGGGTATCAACAATAGTCAGTTTAGGACTGTTTCCCAGTAGGAAAATATATTAATAAACATGACAAAGAGATTAAAAATTTCTCTGCAAAAAATGACACAGGAAAGCAACTACATGTTTTGACAGTTGGGAACTGAGCATTAGTAAATTATCTATTTAAATATTGGTTAAGGCATAAAACCTGCACAGTTGATTAAGCATGAGTTTGAATCAATAAATTCATTCTTTCAATAGGACCTCTCCTCTTTCTTACATGAGTTGTGAGAGGCAAAACCATGCCATCTGTTTCTGAGGACAATATTCACAATAGAGCTTATTTTATAACCCAGCATTCCTGAGATGAGTTATTTAGAAGGAAGTTGTGATATATGACAACATTTGCACATTTATAGCCTAAAAATGGTTAAAGTAATTGAAAGAAAGCCCGGAGAAGCAAACAAATAAAAACACCTCATGGGTGAATCATTGCCCTGTTCCCTTTTGCTTTACTTTGACAATGAACAATACCACTGTATCCTTATTATTTTGGTTTTAGTTATGAGTTCATTAATGTCCAAATGGGTTTTTTCTTGCTTTTCAAAACCAAAATTGTTGTGATAGAATAAGAGTAATTGCTAAATTGGATGCTTTCTTTTACCTATGTAGTTAAGAACCTACATGCAAACAAAAATATCCATCTGTCCTCCTGTCCACCCCTGCCATACCTAATCATTAGAGGAACCTTCACAATGTCTTTTGGACTTATCACACAGTGAGCCAGGTGCTGTAGAAAATAAAGAAAATGATCTCGATGGGTATATGCAAAAACTGTTACTAGACCAAAGGGGGCTGAAATATTTTTTTAGTCCAGAGCAACAAGTTTACATTTGGAAATGGTTCAGGCAGACACGTTCCTGAGTGGTATGGGGTCTCCTGCTTGAGCAGGGGGTTGGACTGGAAGACCTCCAAGATCCCTTCCAACTCTGTTATTCTGATTCACTGGAATATAAGAAGGGAGAGGAAGTACAACATAATCAGGTTAGCATTATATCTTACAAAAAGGAGATATTTTTGAAGTCATTAATAAACCTTGCACTAATGAACTTTTGTGTTGTTGTAAAGAACTACACTGAAACCATGAAACCTATGCATTATGCTATGTTATACCCTATAACACAGGGTTATATGTTATATGCTCCTTCTATCAAGACATAGCATATAAGCACTGCTTTACGAGGGTCCAGAGTATTGTCAGTGACACTACACATCCTCTCCAGGACCAGTTTTCTTTGTTACCTTCTGAAGCAGAACAACTAGATTCCATAATACCTTTGTACCATATAGTATCAACCTTGTTAACTCTCAAGGCTGTTTTTTCCGCTATACATTCAAAATGGACTGTGATTAATATATATATATGCATATATATGTATGTGTGCGTGTGTGTGTGTGTATGTGTGCACATATATACCAGGCATCAGAATTTCATTTTTTAAATGTTTGCTAGTGTGACAATAAAGGTTAACTTATCTTATTATGTTACGCCCTATTAATGTATGTAATATGGGTTTTGATATAGTTCAGTCCTAAGGTAGTTTCCCCGTTTATAGCTGAACAGGTGAAACAATCTCAAAACAATCTATATTTAAACTGTTTGTTAAACTTGAAGAGATTGCTCTGTAGCAAACATCTGTACTATATTTCAGATAGACAGATTTTTGCGTAAAGGGAATGAGTGCTCATAAGAAGCAATTATTATTTTCCCTGAATGCATTTATTGTGGCTGATACGATGGTGCCCCAATTAATTTTTCCCCCTATGGAAACAAAAACAAGAATAAATAAGAGCAATAATGCTACTGTTGAGTATAAAACAACTATGAATGTCATGGAAGGTATCATTAACATTTCTAAATTAGCACTCAGAGTTGATGGCCTTTACAGAGAAAAAAAATGGAATTATTGAAGAACTGCTTAGCATGACAAAGTATTGAAAATGAATAACTTCTTTTATTTTCCTACTGATAATAACATTATGAATAAAAGTCCTGCAGTTGAACACACTAATGTGTTTTTTTCACGCATGGATCTACAGAAAAACATGGGAGATAGTCACAAGGAAATTGATCCTACTGAGCAATGGAAGTGCTCACAAAATGACATGGTTGTCTTTTAGTAATTGGTTAAATAATGCAGTCTTTAAATGTGAATCTTCAGATTGAATCATCTCAACAGATTTTTTTTTTAATCTTTGGATATATTCAACTGCTTGACTTTTATTCATAATGCATTTTAAATAAAGGCAGGCTGTCAGCATAATCTTAGCTGATATACTGGTTGTCATTTCTTCCTAACAATGAAAAGAGATCAAAACAATTCTTTCTAAAAATTTAATGTAACAGATTTTACTTCTGCCAAGTGGCTCTTCCTGCTTTAACATGAGCCACAGGGTTATACTTTACCATTGCAAAGAAAATATAGATTTTTTTTCCCTAAAAGAAAAAAAAAGTGCATTTGTTCAAAAGCAGCATCTTCTAAATTTCCATAGGTCAGCTATTCTGTGTTTGCTGTTCCCTCTCCTTGTGTATTTACTAAAGTAATTCTTGATACATTGCACATATATGTAGTATTATAAAGACATCTTGGAGCCTCATATATCTTAGAGGTTGCACACTCCTGCTCCACACATTTCTTTCTCATAGCTTCTTGATATAACCATGTGGTATATTTCTCAAATACTAATATAGTATATGATAGGATTTAGCTTAAGTTATTCACATGGAAATGTTTATATAAGTATAGGCTATTACTGTATAGAGTTCAGTTTGGACTGGCAACTGTAACATATACATCATATGAAGGAATTTTCAATTTTAGTAGTGAGGCATGGTGGCTCAGTGGCTTAAGGATGCTGGAGATGGCCTTTGCTCTGGCGGTTCGAATCCTAGCACTGCATGGTGGGATGAGCTTCCATCACTTGATTTGGCTTCAGCCCACTTGGAGTTCGAAAGCATGTTATAAGCAAGTAGATAAATAGGTACCACTTCGGTGGGAAGATGAGCTAGTGCTTCATGCAGACAGTCAAAATCCTGCTGGCGGTGGACCTTCCCAGATGCAATGCGCATTTGTGAGGTGACTTCGGTGGAGGGAGAAGGCCCTGGATGCTGCTGCGGGATGCTGCTCATCTTTCTTTCATGTGCAGAGCCTGCTTGCTCTCTCTGGTGCACCTTGGACAGTGCATAAGTGTGAACTGAAAGGGCTAGGAGTTTTTGGCAGCCAAATTACTACTATGTATTAGTATTGTAACATCACCATATGCTAAATTAAATAAATAAATAAATAACTTTAGTAATTGCAGGAATCTTATAAATAATGGTTGTTAAGATTCCCTTACACAGTTTACAGGCTTAAATGGAACAGGAATTTTATTCAGATGTATTTTGTAGTAGATAGTAGGGTTCATGGAAGACCTCCAAGAATCCTCCTTTTTAACACTGGTTGTTCCTACTGTAATTACCTATTTTCCATCAGGGTTCTTAAGCTGACATCCATCCCCTAACTCAAGTGTACGTGACAGCACTCTGCCCCACAAGCTCCTCACCTCCCCAAACTGCCAGCAGCCAAGTGCATGTGTGCGCCTGTGCGCGCATGCACGCACACACACACACACACGCACACACACACTGCATTCCAGGTTTGGGGACTTTTAGAGAAAGGAGAAGTCCTTCTCCCCAAGCCAAGGCATGATTGGCAGCTTGCCAGCTCAGAAGTGGATAAAAGTCTCCAAACTTGGAATGGTGTGTGCATGCGTGCATGAGCGCAACACACCAAAGGAGACATTCTTCTCCCAATCCCAGACATCTGAGCATTGGCGTTTCCCTGTCTGGTGCCCCCTCCCGGCAAAGCAGGAGGTGGAAAGTGACACGGCTGCATGTGGAAGCGTGGAGTCAAACTTCTGCCTTGACAGAACTCTGAAGAACAAGAAGAGGAGGCAGGGGAGCAGTGCTCCCCAGTCCTGCACAAGGGAGGCTGAACCTTCTGGAAAGGAAATCCTTTCAAGAAGGATGCTGGCTTGTTGGGGTAACCTTCCCTCATGCAGCTCCCATGCCACCCCTCCTTCTCTCTCTTTGAATTCAACCAAGAACTTTGGTGTGCTGCACGCACACATGCACACACCATTCCAAGCTTGGAGACTTTTATTCACCTCTTAGCTGGCCAGCTGCCAATCATACCCGGGCTTGGGGAGAAGGACCTCTCCTTTCTCTAAAAGTCCCCAAACTTGGAATGCAGTGTATGTGTGTGTGCATGCAGGCACACATATGTGCTTGGCTGCCGGCAGTTTGGGGAGGCAAGGAGCTTGTGGGGCACCGAGTTGTCCCCACATTGAATTCTCTGGTACGACTTGCCATCCCGAGTCAGTGGAGCTGAGCTGGCTGCACCTACCTGGCCATGCCTATCCAGCCATGCCCACCTGGCCATACCTAGTCAGCCACACTGAGTGAGCAGCATTGAGTCGGCCACGCTCACGCTCATGTCCACCTAATCGTGGCGACCCAGCTGTGACCACCCAGCCATGCCTAGCCAGCCATGCCCATCTGGCCTTTGAGGACAGCCATAATGCCGATGCAGCCCTCAATGAAATTGAGTTTAACACCCCTGTCTAAACAGTTTGCATAGCCCTGATGAACATATGTAGCCAATAATTCCTTGTGGCAATCAATTGATGCTGAACTACACTTATTTCAGATACTTTGGAAGGTGTCGGATCTCTGTCAACAACACTGTGTATTTGCCAGAGTGTGTCTAATTGTGCATTCAAAGAGAGACAGAGTTGTTTAAGTGGTGTGACAAATATATTACTGGAGACCACCGAACCTGTACACAAGAATGTTATGAGTGATGGTCCTTTAAAAGATTATGAAGGAGTAATATTTGCACTATGGAAAATTGCAAAGGAATTTGCAATAGATATGACTGAAAAACAAAACACAAGGAATTTTGTCTCAAATGGCCTTAAAAATAATTTGGATTGCTTGCATAAAAAACAAGTACTCCCTTAGTGAAGGGACGAAACTCTTCAGAGTTTCGAGAGGGCTTCTGACAAATAGGCCTAACTGTTATATTGTTACATTTCAAACTACAAATAATATTACAATGTTAGAGCCTATATTAAGCTAACGTTGTAAAAAGTCTCTCTCTCTCTCTCTCTCTCTCACTCTCTCTCTCTCTCTCTCTCTCTCTCTCTCTCTCTCTCTCTCTCTCTCTGTGTGTGTGTGTGTGTGTGTGTGTGTGTGTGTGTGTGTGTATCTATTCCTACTTTCTCCCTATCAAAGTTGTTCTGTAGAGAGGGAACAAATAACAGAAATACAATTATCACCTTTATTCTGATGTGTTCCAATTCAGACCTTTGCAAGTTTCTTCTGTGGGAAACAGAATGTTTTTATTTCTCCATCTGACACAAAATATATGGAGGAAAGTAAAGAGTAAAATCTACAGGGATTCCTTTACCTTTACCTTTATCTCCACTTATGACCACAATTGGGCCTGGAATCCTGGTAATTAAGCAAGGCAGTGAGATGTCACATGATGTTTCACTCAATGATCACAATCCTGGCTCTTCCAGTTGTGGTCATTAAATGATCACATATGCCATTAGGTGGATCACCAGGGAGAGGATCCAGGGCCTCCTGGGCACCATTTCTCTCTTATCCCATGAGGGAGAACGATTATGAGATTGCTGGCATTTGCTCTCACTTTTGCCAGATTTGAGGTCCATTCCTCCAGTGCACTGAGGAATTTCCCCTCTGAGAGAGGGATGGTTATAGTGGAAAATGCCAGCATTGTGAAGGGCTCCTAATGCTGGCATTTATTGCATTTTTGACAAATGTGAGGTCCAGCATGCTAGAAGAAATTGGAAGATTGGACATTGGAAAACTGCAAATCGTAATCATGTGGGTGGTAAATGTGACCAGGTTGCCAAGTGTCCAAAATGTGGTCATGTACCTGGGGGCAGGAGATGGCATGACATTTTATGATGGCCAGAAGTGTTTTATGGGTTATAAAAGCACCCATTCCAAGGCCACTGTGACTGAAACCAGTAGTTAAGTGTCTGGCTGTAACTCGAGGACTACTTGTAGTATCACTGAACTATGTGTACTGATTAATATATGTGACACAGCATATTAGCAATTTTCCTTGGCAGAAACCATGGGTGTTAGAACATGTGATTTTTAACATAACTGAGATACCTACAAATTTGATTGGCATAGGCCACAGAATTATTACTCAGATAACAATCACTATGGCAGCTTGCACTAAAATAGACTTTTATAGAAAAGACCACAGCTGTAAAGTAATAGTATCAGACTCTTACAAACATGAATTAATTAATTTCAGTTTTGGATGAGATCATGGGAAATAGAAGCTCACCTCCAACATTTCTGAAGGACTGAAAAAAATAAATAAATTATTACGCATGTATAGTTCTCATGCAAATTTACCCACCTGAAAAAGCTATAGTTCAAACAAAATTATCCTAGAAGGACATTGCTGACATTTAGGACAAAGAGATTTACAGATGCCAGTGCCTTCATAAAAAGCCATCTGCTTTTGTTGTGTGTATATTTGTATTGGTGTGCATGAGAGAGCTGGCGCAGGGAAAAATGCAGTCTATGATTTCTAGGACAAACAGTTAAATTCAGGACCAACCTGAAATATCTTAAAAAGCAATTCCTCCAGAACATCTTAAAATTAAGGTTGCCAGTCAGCTGAAGAAAGTTGATTATTGCATGACTTTTTTAAACTGAGCAATCACTTAAATTTGCATATCAATAAAACTATATTTTGAAGAGAAAACCGTGTTTCGTTTTTCTTTATTTTCTTCTCTGATATTGCATACAAATGTCAGAGATGAAAAAAAAATATCATCAGAAGCTGTAAAGTCTTATTTGGGAATAAGGTGGGACTGCTTCTGACTGCTCAAACCAGAGTAGGATGGGTGTGAGACAAAGTATTCAGTTAGGTATGATTAGAAGTCAAAAAGACTGAAGAATAAAAAGGTCAGTGGCACATGGAAAGGGGTACCAGCTCTTGATCTACGTTCATGCTAGAATTCTATGATTCTATGATTAAGATGGGAGATTTGCTATCCTTGACTGTATAGAAGAACAAAATAGGTATAACAAAAACCTGAAGATTGAAAAAATGGTTTTATTTGCATATCATATTTAACTTTAACTCTTCTTTCTAGTTCACACATACACCAGAATGACTGAATTCACACATCAAGCAAAGCACAGAATAAACCCACACAGTGTATTAACAAGATCTGCTTGCCTAGCTGTTCAGTGGAATACAGTCATATTTGGATGCCAATTCTACAGAAAATACAGGAAGGTCTAGATTTCAAGTAATGCCTCAAAACATAAAGAAGAAAGAAAGTGTCAAACAAAGTAATCGTATTCTAGAATTCCTGGAACTGACAACAGTCAATCTCATTAGTGGTCTTATACATGGAACATGAGTTGAACTGTTTAAGGTAATAGAAAATGAAATCAGAAAAGCATTCAAAGAAGGAAGAATCTTAGGAAAGGATGATTTGTCATGAAATATGGATTGGAGGTGAGGTACCCTTTCCCCCTTATTTTCTTCAACTGATTTCAATTTATATGTTAATATTTCCATTAAGATAAAGTAGGCTAATATGTTATATGTGTTTCCAAAGTTTTTCTATTACTAAGCTAGCATTCAGCAATAAAAATGTGTGTCTTTGTATCCATGCCAGAAAATATATCCACATTAGAAAATAATGATAAAAGCCCTAAATACGTTGTTTTCTCTATTCTTTGTTACTAACTATTTCCCCAAATTATATATCCCCAAATTTATTACCTTTTTGGACATGACCATCACATATGTAAAAAAGTGCTTTTAAGTTTTTATTGTTGTTTATGAATTTTAACTAGGGTAAGATGCCAACCATGTAAAATATTTATGCATGATTTCTCTGAAGCTATTGAGGAGAAGCTTAGGAACAGGTTGTTGTTGATGTTTTCTGCTTCCATTCATAGTTTGACATTTCTGTCTCTAATTCTCATATCATTTTCAAATATTTTGTAGCTCCAATTTCTGATCACATTAATAAATGTATATAGTTTTGAGAAAGAATATCTTTTTATACCATCAAAATACATCTTAATCTTGTCTTATCATTAAATGCGGGTTTTTTTGCTAGGTAAAAAAAAAGTTTTGGTTTTTCAGAGGGAAAAAAAGGCTCAATCTGTATGAATTGTAACAAATTAATGTAATGAATTATATTCTCAACTTTTGATAGAACTGAATTAATATAAATGCTATTTATGCAATATACAGACCTTTCTGTTTCTAACCACCATTCTATTTCTTTCTATTAAAAAAAAGATGAACTAATATAGAAGAAGAGATCCATGTAACTGTAACCATTGATCAATTTTTCATATACCCTACAAAATTGTGCAAAGAAAATGACCGGTAAAAATTGATAGAATTCTAATGTAAAAACTTTCTGATCCAGATGAAAAGAGAGAAAAAGAAGTGTTTTGTCAATTCAGATTTGGTAATAGGGGCTGCATTCCAGAGGGCAAAGAGGTTGTGGAGCCTCAAACATTTGGTTGGCATGAAGAAGATTTTACAATGGCTCCATTCTGGCAATTCTCAGAGTATATCTATACAGTAGTTATGCAAAGAAATTACTCAAAAATAACTCCACATATCTCTCTTGGTTCTTGGGCCCTGACATCGGGAAAGTTCAGAATCACCTATCTTCAGTCCCAAAGATGTTTTTTTTTAAAAAGGCAACTGCACTATGTTTTTTTTTTCCCCCCTTGAGGAAGAAGCTATTTCACTTCTCATCCAAAAAGCTTTATCAGTTCTGGCTGGCTGGTGGTGGTGGGGGAATGGAAGGATTAGTTCTGACAGGATGTTGGGGATGTGTAGAAGGATTATTTTTCTTTGCAGTCATCTAGTTGTTAGACTTTCTCTGAGAGCTGTTGAGGCCACTTGGGGGTTTATCTGTGTCCTCAAACCCCCAAGTGGCCTCAGCAGCTCTCAGAGAGAGTGCTAACAGCCAGATGACTGCAAAGAAAAGTAATCCTTCCACCCTCCCCAGCATCCTGTCAGAACTAATCCTTCTATCCCCCCCTCCATCCAGCCAGAACTGATGAAGCTTCTTGGATGTGAAGTAAAATGTCTTCTTCTTCCTCAAGGGAAAAGGAAAAAAAAACATGGTCCAGCTGCCTTTTGAAAAAGCACCTTTGAGACAACCATGACCTGGATAACTGAGAATCTCCACAGACATTTAAACCTACCTTCAGAAAATAAAATATGGACATTGAAAATGAGATGCATATTATTAATTTCCATTATGTGAATGATGTTGACCAAAAAATATCAACTAGTGGATCTAGGAGGAAAGACTTCTGATGAAACCTGGTTCTACCAATTACTATGGGGATCTAAGAATGTGATAGAACTCTGGAGATGGTTGGTGGCTTGAGGGCTCTCCCTCCACTTTGTCAACTCTTTTTTAGTCTTCTTAACTTTTTAACTTTGATTTTTACTTTTAACCTATAAATTATAATCTTGTTCTTAATTCTGTTTTTAACTGTGCTTTTAGTCATGTATTTATATTGTTTTATTATGCTGTTGTAAACTGTCCAGAATCATTTACAGTAGATGAAATGGGCACTGTGGAAATTGAATGAATGAATGAATGAATGAATGAATAGTATTTGAACTACATAAAGAAAAGTAAGAAGTAAGTAAGTAAGTAAGGTCAGAACATGTGGAAGCACCTGTGAGATAGTTATGCAATGGTTATTTGTGGTTTTTATTTTGGCTGCCATTTATGAATTTGTTAGTATGTTTCTGTTATGTTTTTAACTGTTCTCTGCCCAGAATTATAACAACAACAACAACAACAACAATAACAATAATAATAATAATAATAATAATAACATTATTATTATTATTGTTGTTGTTGTTGTTGTTATTATTATTATTGTTATTATTATTATTATTATTATTATTAATAATAAAGTTGGAAGGGATCTTGGAGGTCATCTAGTCCAACCCTCTGCTCAGGCAGGAAACCCTATACCATTTCGGACAAATGGCTGTCCAGTCTCTTCTTAAAAACTTCCAGTGTTGGAGCATTCACCACTTCTGGAGGCAGGTTGTTCCACTGGTTAATTGTTCTAACTGTCAGGAAGTTTCTCCTTAGTTCTAGGTTGCTTCTCTCCTTGATTAGTTTCCATCCGTTGCTTCTTGTCCTGCTTCAGGCGCTTTGGAGAATAGCTTTGACTCCCTCTTCTTTGTGGCAGCCCCTGAGATATTGGAACACTGCTATCATGTCCCCCTCATCCTTCTCTTCATTAAACTAGACATACCCAATTCCAGCAGCCGTTCCTTATATGTTTTAGCCTTCAGTCCCCTAATCATCTTTGTTGCTCTTCTCTGTACTCTTTCTAGAGTCTCAACATCTTTTTTACATCGTGGTGACCAAAACTGGATGCAGTATTCCAAGTGTGGCCTTACCAAGGCATTGTAAAGTGGTATTAATACTTCACGTGATCTTGATTCTATCCCTCTGTTAATGCAGCCTAGCACTGTGTTGGCTTTCATTTATATTTCCATATAAGTTGTAAGTAACGTATACTAGCAAAAAGTAGAACTTCCCAGTTCTATTCTAAAAGTATTATAACTCAGTTATCACCCATTATTATCGAATTAATGTTTTGCATTATTTGTTTTTTTTTACTTGTAAGACTAATAACTTATAGACAACATTTTATCTTTTGGCTGCTTTCTGTTTCTTTGTATGATTTGAAAAATACATAAACAGTGTCTTTTGGCTATTTGATAAAATTTTAAAGTAGCAATGATGGTCTCCTTGAAAAGTAGGACCACTTTGGTTACTTGTCCTCAAGTCAAGGCAAAGTACACTGGGGAAGAAAGGCAAATATGACACCTGCATTGTGATGTTAAATGGTAACACTTTTGGGGGAGAGGGGGGTGTTGTCTATTATTGATGTATGTTAGTGACACTTCAGCTCTCTCAGGAGCAATCATATTTCTAACTGAAACATGATACATTGATCTAATTTTGAAGGATACTTCTTCACTGTCAAAGGTTCATTGACTCTTTATATAGTATCCATTTGTATTTTCACTCATATCAGAGGCACTGTTGCATTCTGACCTTCCTTTTTCCTTCCCTCTCTTTAATGAAAATCATAAATTGGTGTAGTGAGCAAGCAACCTCTCTGTGATGAGTCATAAATGGATATTATATTCAAGCTTCATAAAAGCAAGAAAAGGGAAAATGCAGCCTGAGGAATAATCTGATGTTTTATTTTGCCTATCTTCTACCTGAATATTTGATAGGAAATCAAAAAAGTGCAGAAGGATAAAATAATCCAATTTTCATTTTAATTGGATGGAACACTTAGGGTTGAATTGGCTCCATTCCAGTTCTGGGTCTCTGCAACATTCCAGTTCCTAATGTTGCAAACAGTGGTGCTGAGGCAAAACTAAGCAAAAACTTACTCACCTCATTTCTGGAGTGGTTTCTTCTGAAAATCAAACAGAACCCATCTCTTCCCCCATAAAACCTATTGACAGAATGAATAATAGGTGCCTGAAAACTGCTTGGTTGATAAAGTAGTTGTCTATATTTTCTGTAGAACAATTTAGGTTATTCATAATTCTCAAATTCTCAAGTTTTCACTGTTTTGTCACTTTCAAAGACAAAACTGAAGATAAATGTAACAAGAATATAGAAAATTATCTGATTTCTAATGACCTTATTTATGCCATCTCTTCAATCCAATGTAGCCTATGTTGGTTGGCAGAAATACTGAATCTAAGTACTTTTTCATGTTAAAATGCTGTGTTTATCTCCAATGTAAATTATATCATTGATTGATTACTTGCCATTGAGTTGTCGACTCTTAGGGATCACATAGATTTTCACTTTTTAAAAAAATAATTAATTGAAAATGATTTAAAGACATTAACACAAACTAACCTCAGAAAGAAGTAAAGAATAGGAAGTGCAAAAGAAAAAAGAAAGAGGAGAAAATTAAAAGAGAAAAGAAATAAATGACTTCCGATCATCACCACAAGAAAACAAACTTAGTAATTCTTCACCCACTTTAATATTACATACAAGTATCTCTTCTTCCTGTAACCCATTTGTTATCCCTATGCAAATTCATACATCACTAATGTGTCAGTCCCGGTGTCAGCAAAAAGTTCATCGAAGATTCCTAGAATTTTATAGAAACATTTTAACCTTTAACCAACTTCATACTTCTTCCTTTTGTTTCTAACAATCTTGCCCTTTAATTCATCCAGATGTTCTTGTAGGATTTGATTTCTCTTCTTTTTTTCTTTTTCCCATCTCAAAGGTTGCTTCAAAGCTTTAGCAAACCTATTTTGTAAAGCCAGTAAGGGGGTCATTATCTAGGTTATTATCTTGACTTGTCATTTCTACTTCCACTTTCACTGTCATCTGTATCTTATAATCATCATTTTTTATTTTCCTTTTTTTCCAACAATTTCTTTATAGTCTAATATTTCTGCATCAGATGAGGTTTGTTTCAGCTCATTTTCCTGGGTAGATCTTCCTAAGTATTTTCATTCACATCT
Source organism: Azemiops feae (assembly GCA_023970755.1). Lineage (NCBI taxonomy): Eukaryota > Metazoa > Chordata > Lepidosauria > Squamata > Viperidae > Azemiops > Azemiops feae. The sequence goes on along the minus strand of JALGBA010003847.1, from coordinate 796,515 downwards.
CTAATTTCTTGTTTAACATTTTTTGGATATAGTTTTTTCTGTAGAAGCAGACATCATGGCTGAAATTGTAGCTGTTTGTTTTCATCCTGATTCTTCAAATATCTCCTGTAATAATTTTAATGGTTTTAATAGCAGTGCAATGAAATGAAGATTACTTCTAAGTGTATAAGCGTGACATTGATTGAGATAATTCTTATTATTTAGGGCAGGGGTGTCAAACTGCCGGCCTGCAGGCTGGATGCGTCATGCCGAAACCGCGCCCATCCCATTGCCGGCAATGGAAAAAAAGGTGTGATACGTCGCGACACGTCATGTGACGTTGCGAGTTTGACACCCCTGATTTAGGGAGTCTGAACCCACTTGATATTGGAAAAGTTCTTGTCATTTAGTTTGGCTTTTTCCAACTTAGCAGCCTTCAGTGCAGATACTGTATGTTGGTTTGTTCTACCAAGAATTTGTACCAACACTACAGTTTTGGAAACTACAACTCAACAAACATTGAAGGCTGTTATATATGTATTGATAAAAAAATCCCTCCATTTATTCTTATGCATCTTAGATTTATTCTGTTCTTTGGTATCCCTCTTAGCCACTAGTATAAGCAGTCCTTATTTGATCGAAGGTATGGGTTTTTGCATCAGTCTTTCAGTGGAAGTTCCAATTCCCAGGTATGTCTTGGCATTATTTTTATAAATGTATTAGTACTTTCCTTGCTGTCTGTTCTTACATACTTTGTGATGCAATTGATCAAATCCAGATTTAATCTTTCTTGAATTTGATTCCTCTGGTCAAAGATGACCCTTGTAATTGTGGTCTGGCTTGTTAAGTAGCCTGAAAGGAATAAAGGAAAGTATAATTTCCCAAGCAGAGAAAAAAGAATGAAGGAATAGCATCAGCATGAATGTTCAAGGAAGATCAGACATGAGGTCAGATTCCCAAAAGTGGTGATTTAAGGGAAGTTAAAGAGGTTATAGAAGCATCTGATAAATTGTCAAACTGAAGAATTCAACCAGACACAACTATTATATATATACTTCCTCAATGTTAGGAATTTCCTGGGATCAGAGTGCAAACTTGCCTCAGAAAAATTCCCAACTCCAAACAACTGAAATCAATAAGCTTACTAGGAGCAGCCTCATGCTGTTTCTCTCACTCCATTTGTTTTTCTTTTTCTTTTAGCTCCTTGTAATGAAATTCTGAGCCAGCTCATTTGATGCCTGTTTTCTCAGTGGAAGATTTATTTTTCTTCTGTTGCTGGAAGCACGATTCTTCTGCAACCAATTAAGGGCAGAAGCAATCTGATCTGATAGTGGTAAAAATGGTAAATTAACCTTAGTCAATTGCCTCCCATCAATTGCAGCTTAGGAAAGGCTTTACCCTTTGCATCCAGGACTCCAATGGTTTATTATTTACTTGAGCAATTGGGAACAGAGCTGAGGGATTGTGGGTGAGCATATTGCTGGCAAAGTTCTTACCCTGCAACGTGAGACACAATTATGTGTCGTATAAATGATATGATGTTTATATATTGCAAGCCAGTGGTCAAAAGGAGGGGAAATGGAGGTGAAAGAATTCTCATTCTTTTTTCCCCCCAGAAACCACTGAAAGACAATCAGTGTGGTCTGATCCTGGATTGTTTAATTCTGTTTTAACAAGGCTACTACCTTTTCCCCTGAGAATAAGCTTTGTTTAACTTCCATTTGAATAAGCATATGTAAGACTGCCCTGTGCAAACAGCAATTTCTCTGAACATTTTAGGGGGAAAATATATATTTCTGTAGATGGTTTTGTATTGGCCTGAAAGAAAAAGGAAAAAAAAAAGGCAGGAGAACCTGCTATTGTGTAATTTATGTAGTAAGGTAATAGTTTAATTCATTGTAAAGAGAATGTAATTTTGTACTTTTCTTCTAGACTGCAATGAATCTAATGAGAATTACTGTGTTTATAAGTAGCATGTAGAGGAACAGCTTTTTTATGATTTTGTTATTGCATGCTTCTGAGGAGAGACGTGTTTACAACTAAGTCTTGTTTTTTTCTGTAAGGGGGGAGTGTCGTTACCAACACATATCAGCCCAGAATCTTTTTCTGGAATTTCTATTTTTTCATTTAAGTTCTGGTTATCTGAGCTGAACTATTCCTTCAAGACTTGTAACTATTACCTGTCCTTCTGAATGGGAAGATCACTTGACATCTGGAGGGAACAGAATAAAAAAAATAATATTCCTGAAGGTTTTGGATTAATAAGTAAGCTTTTTAAATGAATAACTCCAGTTTTTTTTCTTTTTAATCAGGATTACAGGCCCCAATGAATATTATTTACAACATTGGGAGGAGGATAAAATGGGAATAGGAAAAACATTCTCCAAAAGCATCACGGCAAATTATGTTCTTGCTTGAGAAAATTAGGTGCACATATTCATGAAGTTCACCAGGAACTTGATTTAAAGGAGATTTGTTTTTCCTTGCAAAGAAAACTAGGAATTTACACATCTAAAGAATGCTGCTTAGCTGTTATTCTCATTATATTGTAGTGCTGAATCAACTATTCACTAGTTTTTAGCTATAGTGAGTCTGGTTATCCCAATACTCAGAGTTAAAAATCTGGCATGCAGATCAGTGAAACCTGGTTAAACCAACTCTAAGCTGCAGTAAAGCACTTTCTGCTGCTGCAGCTTACTGATAAATTTTGAAGAAAAGGGATGAAAGCTCAGCCAGAAATTTGCAAGATGTTGCAATAGATTCATTTGATGAAAATCAAACTGGTTCATTTTAGGTCATTTTAAACCATCGGAGATGGAAGGCTGGAGGAGTGGGTGATTTTTATCTGAAAGACTGGGAATGGACCATTGTGAAAATATTTTCCAAAATGCAATATACTGCTGAGTATATTGTGTTAATCCAAAAGATCTGACAGCATTTAGTTAAAAATCAATGCATATTACTTTGTTTTCTTTTAAAATAGGAAAAAACAGGCTGTTATGGTCAAGAGGAATCAAAATAATCATTAATTCTTGACTATAGCAGCCATCAGACCTGAAAACTTGCTGTATATTTATCATCTCTTTTATGTTCTGAACATTTACAGTATACTGGCAGATGAAGAGCTGACTAAAATTCAAAAGCTTATCTCTACACTTCTTACTGTTCCTCCTTCATACCCGCCTCCAAATAATCTAATCAACATTACGTTTATCTTTTTTACCCTAAGCTATATGTAGTGGCTAACATTATTTTCTATATTACATTTTATTTTAGCTCTCTTTTTGTGCTTCACCCTCCCCACCCCCTTCCCTGCAGTCATCTGTGAAGGGACCAGGATGCCAAAAAGTTCAAAGTTATGAGTGTTTATTGGGGCTAATTATATAAAGATTGTTTTTATGTCTTGTCCATTCTGGGCCTCTTATTAATGCATATCATTATGATTAGTTGCACAGTCAGCCAGCTGTTTAGATTGGATTTGACACTGCTAACCACCTATTGAATCTTTCCCAAGGATCCTGGATAGGCAGATGTTGTTAGAGGTATTAAAGGTATCATCACAGAATGTAAGCTGTTCTAAGTAAAGCTGACTTTTGCAAATGACAGATGGAGATTTTGTCAATGTTGATGATGTTCCAGATGTTGTGGTATTGCACCCAAGGCATCTATTTCTATTGGTACTATTCTGGCTTTATTTTGCCACAGTTGTTATACTCTATTTGTAGGTCTTTGTGTTTTGAGATTTTCTTCAGGTCTTTCTCTTCTCTTCTGCTATCTCCAGGTGCTGCAATGTTGACTATCCAGCTTTTTTTCTCTTTCTTATCAATAATCATTAAGCCTGGAATGTTAAGTGGCAAATGCGTGTATGTTTGAATTCTAAAATTTCAGAGCACTTTACCTTTTTCATTTTCTGTTACTTTGTCTATTTTGTGGTGCCATCAGTTCATGGTTGCTGGCAAATGGTACTTCTTGCAGATATTCCCATGCATCATTATTGCTACTTTGTCATACTGTTGTTAGTAATCTTGCAGCAGCAAACTGATGGTCCATTGTTTCTTCAGCTTCTTTGTGGGGACGGCATTTGCTGTTTGTTGCTGTCTTCTCAATTCTGGCTTTGTATGCATTTGTTCTTAAGGTTTAGCCTTGTGCAACCACAGTTAGCCCCTTGTCTCTGTCTTCAACTTTCCTGCTCTTAGCCATTGCCAGGCCTTGTTGTTATCTTCTTTGCCCATTAGATCTTTCATGTACTTGATCTTTAATACTTTGTCTTATTATGTCTCCTTTCTGGTCTTTGTTTGGTCTTTCTTGTAAGTCACTTTGGTCTCTCCAGTATTCAGCAAGCCTTCATAATGTGCTATCTTCAGTACATCTTCTTCACTATCTTTCAGATATTCTTCCAATGCTCTATTTTCTTCTCAAACTGCCTAGTGTACTTACATACATGCTCCTTGATAAGTAAATCAGTCTACATTGCTATATGGATGAAGGGCATGATTCATTGTCATTATTTTCCTGGTCTTCTTAGCCAGGACTTTTAGTTTTATTTGAGCCCAGTCCACTATTCCAGCCATGCATCTGATGACTAGAGTTCTCCAGGTGTTAATTGCTTTGATGTTATTTCTTCTACTGAGCTTGGACTTTAAAATCTTCTTCACTCTCATGATGTATTAAATTATTACCTTCTTGACTTCAGTATGCTTGATGTTGTCAGCTTGAAGGATACCCATGTATTTGTAGTGATCGTCTTCATCAAGACTCTTGATGTTATTTCCATAATGCATTTTGATTCTTCACTTTTCACTATTCTGCCCCCCCCCCACAGTTGATAGTGAGGGTGGCATATTTGTCCAGTCCACTGCAATAACCTGGCTGTATATACATACACACAGTGTTGAGCAGTGATTCTACCTCAGATGTGTTTTTCCATACAGCTTCAGTTCATTTATATATTATTATTATTTTGAATGGCTTAACCAATTTTGAAAATCGGAATTACTTTTTAGATTAGCTTCATCATCATAATCCCTAATGCCTAATATTTTCAGTTCCTATGATGTACAATATATTAAAAATGGCTGACCTTTGTTTTCTTGTGGAATCAATGGTGCTTTCTGAGCTTGGTTATTTACATGCAATAGTTCCCTGATTACGGTCTTGTTTACTACTTGTTGTTTATTTGGTGTTAATCCTGGTGTTGATCCATTATTTATCTTGGTGTTGATTGCTGGCAAGGAGGTATCATGGTCTCTTTGATCCCTTTTTAGCTTTTTTATTCTCTCTTTTGAATGGTGTGTAAATGTGGTTTATTTCTATGTGCCTGTTGATGGCTGATTTCTTTGAATGCCAAATTTCTAGGAATTCCCTAGTGTTTTTGGATTTAGCTTGGTCTTGGATGTCTACGGTTTCTCAGTTGAAACTATGGTTAAGTCTGTCCATGTGCTGCAAAATTAAGGAGTTTTAATTGTGTCTTCTGTCTGTTAGTTGGTGTTGATGGATGCACTCTGCTTGTCTTCTGTCTGTTTGCTCTGCAAAATGGCTGTTACCGTTCTTACACAGTACATTACTCTTCTTTTCTCCTTCCAGGGCTGCTGGGTCTTTTGGTTTATATAAGATGTTTTGAAGGGCTTTAGTTGGATTGCATGCTATGGTGATACCGTGTGCTTGTAATTCTCTGTTGGTGGTTTCTGAGACGTTTTTGATGTATGGCAATGTTATCCTTGTTATCTATACATTTGCAATTGCAGTGCACACATCAACTGTTCCCACCCACCTATCTTCCCCCTCATCTCTGCCCTTTTGGTAGCCATGCACACTTGCCTTTGCTGTCTCCCCCCTGCCTCTAACTGACCTTCACCATTTTCTTCCTCTTGCTGCTGATGAGGAGATCCCAGCCAAGACAGTTGCTAGCCTCTCACAAAGCTTTCCCACAATCTCATGTGGCCTCCAAATATTGATCATGTGACCATGAGGATGCTGCAACAGCTGCAACTTGAAAGACCAGCTCTAACTTAACATTCATTCATTCAGTTGTAACTTTGAACAGTTGCTGAAGAAATGATCATTATGTAGTTGTTGTTGTTTTGCCATTGTTGTACACTTTATATACAAAATATGGCAAACATTTTTCTTTAGTGAACCTCACTGTACTTTTTGAGTGGGACAGAAGAAAAGACTGCTCCAAAGCTTGGAAAGAATTCTTATTAATTCTTTCCATTTTTTAAAAAAGGGTTTTGCATTTGCTAGATACATTTGCATGTCTTTGATAGTTCTGCATTTGCATTTAAGATTCTGCTAAACCAGCAAAGGTACAGTATTTCTTCCATGCATGAGATGATGGGAGGAAATAGATTTTCTTTCCACTTTTCAGTGAGCACCGTTAATTTTAAACACTGTACTGAGGCAATCAGGACTCTTTGCTCTTCTTGTCATAGATCCTGAAATACATCCATTGGGAGATTCCACTTTACTCTTAAAATGTTTTTAGTATTCCTTTTCCCCATATTGTCTCACCCATATCCACATTTCTACCTTTCATAAAATCTCTTTTTTTCTTCCACTGAAATCTGACAGGGGGGCTTGCCTTTAAAGAAATCTATATATGCAGCTGCATATTGTCCTTCTTTCCCACCCTGCACACTTAGTCGATTAATCCATTAGGGTGATCAAATGGAAAGGAGAAAAGAGTGCTTGAACCTTGCAGAGTTCTGTCAGCTTCCAAATCTAAGCAGAAGTGATGTGCCCCAGAGGGAATATGAAAGAGTGAACCTGACGAAATGCTCTAGTCTTATCTTCTGTGTAATGCGCACCGTGTGATTCAAGGGTACCTCAAGTTCATCAAGCAAAAGAACAAGTTGCCTCTTTGTGCAGAAGAACCCCAGGCAAACAATGTGGAACTGGTCAGGAAGAATCTGATTGAGGTATTTAAAAATCACTTCAAGGGCAAGTAATAAGCATTTATTCAGTGGGTGTTATGAATGCAAGTTATGCCATTCTATCTATCTATCTATCTATCTATCTATCTATCTATCTATCTATCTATCTATCTATCTATCTATCTATCTATCTATCTATCTATCTATCTATCTATCTATCTATCTATCTATCTATCTATCTATCTATCTATCTATCTATCTATCTATCTATCTATCTATCTATCTATCTATCTATATATCTATCTATCCATCCATCCATCCATCCATCCATCCATCCATCCATCCATCCATCCATCCATCCATCCATCCATCTCTATCTCTATCTCTATCTCTATCTCTATCTCTATCTCTATCTCTATCTCTATCTCTATCTCTATCTCTATCTCTATCTCTATCTCTATCTCTATCTCTATCTCTATCTCTATCTCTATCTCTATCTCTATCTCTATCTCTATCTCTCTATCATTTATCTCTATCACCTATCATCTAATCCAGGGCTTTTCAACCTTTTCACCGACTGTACCACTTTTAGGATATGGCAATATTCAAGTACCACCTAGCAAGATGTCAAAAACTTGATGATAAAAAAAAAACCCTGTTCAAAGTTGTAATTGCACTGAAATGACTTATGACCATTTTTCACACTTATGACCATTGGAGCATGCCTAGGGTCATGTGATTTATATTTGGATGCTTGGCAACTGATTCATATTTATGATGGTCACAGTGTCCCATGGTCATGTGATCCCCTTCTGCATCCTTTTGACGAGCAAAGTCAATGGCAGGGCTGTTGGTGGCCAAGTGCTAAGGCGGGACTTCCTTCCTTCCCTCCCTCCCTCCTTCCCTGCCTCTCTCTTTCTCAGTCCCATCTCCTTCTGAAGAAAGAATTTGAAAACCCCCCCCCCCATATTTTCCCTCTTCCACATATTCATCAACAAGGAAAGCCTCCAGAGACAGAAAAGACAAGCCACTGAGGGAACTAGCTTAAAAAGGCACATTCCCCTTTAAGAATTAGCTACTGGCTAGAAAGGAAAATTAAGGAGCCGGCAGCCAGCACTTAAGGAAGAAAAAAAAATGTAGTAAGTACTGGCTGCTGGCTAAGGCAGCCTCCCCAAATGGCTCCATTCATAAGTAAAGGAATGCTACAGGCAAAATCCATTCAGGAGAAAAATACTTCAATATCCCTTGTAGCAAAATTTACAGCTAACAATAGCAGAGCAATAGAAGCTAACACGAGACATCAGCCATCAGCCAAATAGAAATTGCCAAACACTCCTTAAGAACACAAAGCCCACATTGCACAAATCCCAGAACTTCAAAGTCACAAAAGCACATAAGAATCCTTCCATTCTCCATCTGCCTCCCTCCGTGCCTCACCTCCAGTAGATGCTGCCTTTCTTCATTCCTCGTGGAGGGTGACCCCTCCCCTGCTACATTTCTTGCCTGTTTGTTGCTGCCAGCACGGATGGCTGCCACAGATGTTGTAGATTGGCTCATGGCCGGCTTGCTTGATCTCCTCTCCTCTCCTCTCCCCCACTCTCTTTCTCTTCAATGCAGCTAGAGCTGACTCCGCCTCCTCCCAAGGCTGCCTCTTTCTCTCTCTCTCCCTCTCCTGCCCAAACTGCCTCCTTTTATAGCCTCTCCTGTCTCCACCCACTCCTTCTCCTTTCTCTTCTGGGTGAGCCGGAAGTAAGCCTGGGGCCTTTGCCTCGCTCCAGCCACACTGCAACTCCAGAGAACTCTCTCACAGTAAGTCCTGCGCTGTGCTGGCTCGTTCCCTCCCCCACTACACTTGGCTGGGCAGGGCCATGTACCACCTGCCACATGCTAATGTACCCACAGGTGGTACGTGTACCACTGGTTGAAAAGCCCTGATCTAATCTACCTACCTACCTACACACACACATACACACACGCATACAGACAAACTCACACTCAAACACCCTACATGTAACTGATTTAACATTTAGAACGTTAAACAGGAAACTTGAGGGTTATGGAGTTACGAAGCTGGTAAAATGCTTTCCCAAGTATTGCTATGAGTCTTCCTTTCTTCCTCACTGGGATGGATTTAGTCATTAGGCCAGCCTTCATCAACTGGGAACCTCCCAAATGTTTTGGGATAATTCTTAGAATCCCCGTTAGTCATATAAACTGGGAATTCTAGTAATTGCAGAATACTGGCTAGATACAACTATCCCGAGCTGTGGAAGAAAGTTGCCTATGTCTCCATTTTCTCACTAGATGAATTGGGAAAAGAAACCTTCAGGCATAATGTGAGCCTTAATAAGGTCAATAATATTGTCAAGATGGAACATAGTTTGCATTCAATTGATTGTCTTTGATGGTGGTGGAAGTGAGGGAATAAGGATGACAATTGGTTTAATTCACGAAGGCAAATTTCCTTGAAATAGCATTTGCAGTTTATTATTACCTATCAAGATAATATCTATATTCATTCATTCATTCATTCATTCATTCATTCATTCATTCATTCATTCATTCATTCATTCATTCATTCATTCATTCATTCATTCATTCAATGTTTTACCCTGCCGCAATCATAAGTAGAATCTCAGCAGCTCACCAAACAAAATGCAAATAATAAAAAATAACTCCATACAAAAACCCCTAAACAGTTGTTGGCATCAACACTCAGACACCCTCCAGAAAAGCTACATTTTCAGCTGTTTCCAAAAGGCAGATAATATTGAAACCCATCAAACCTCCCACAGGAGCTATTCTAGTTTCTAACATGCTTATCTTTCAGGAGCCTGGCAACTATGAATACGGATAATATGATGTATAAGGCAGGAAGGACAGAGCCACTTTTGGGCTTGTAGCAATTGTGCAAATACTTAATTTTAATGATTTTGATTCTAGTGCAATTGTACATCTGTCTATCTGTCCTCTTACCTCAATATAGCCTTTCCACGAACAGATGTAGCATTAATGATTCACAGGAATCTTTCTGTGTTGCCAAGGAAAAAAATATAACATTTCTGAAGTATATGTTTTCCCCCCCTCCCTGCTAGATATCAAAAGATAGCAAAAGTTTGCAAGTGTCCGTGTTCGAACATCTTTTTATTTTCTTTATCATGATTTGCCAAAATAGCCCTAACCTTTTGTTTTGTCCCTGCTTGTCTTGTTAGATCTATGATGTTAGGCTCCCTTCAGTATAGTGGATTGCAATTTGTGCTGACTGGGCTAAGGAACAAAAAGATTGTAGAAATATCAGACTAATTATTTCATATCATATTTATCTGAGAGAAGAGACCCAGTTTTGTGTAGTGGTTAAGGCATCACGTTGGTAGCCAGGAGTCTGTGAGTTCTAGTCTAGTTTAAACTTAATCCTTTTCATAATAACTAACAAAGTCCTTCCTTCCTTCCTTCCTTCCTTCCTTCCTTCCTTCCTTCCTTCCTTCCTTCCTTCCTTCCTTCCTTCCTTCCTTCCTCCCTCCCTCCCTCCCTCCCTCCCTCCCTCCCTGCTATTACAGCTTCCCTTTCCCTTACTCCATCTCCATCTGGTTTTGAGGTTTTCTAGAAGGAAAAAGGACTGTATATGTATATTTGCACGTTTATGAAAAAATGTATGGGTATGAGAGACAAATTATGAGCATATGGGAAATCAATTAATTTTTAAAATTGAGTATCTCATTCTATAGACAGCTAATTTTTAATAGCTATTTATTAATTTTTTGCTCAAAGTTCTCTTTCCTGCAGTGTGGCTTCTGCAGGTGTATATCTATATACGCACACTCTAAAATATATGCACACTTGTATATAAATGCCTTGCAGTTAAATGGGTGGTTGACAAATTTTAATAATAATAACAACAACAACAATAACAGTAACAATAACAATAACAACAACAACAACAACAGTAATAATAATAATAGTAATAGAACAACTGTGGCAAAGGCAAGCAAGGGTAGTACCAATAGTAATAGGTGCCTTGGGTGCAATACCAAAACAACTGGAGCACCACTTGAACATCAAACATCCACATCTGCCTATCTCAGGTCCTTGGTAAGGAGTTGATAGGTAGACAAAAATGCCAAATCCAGTCTGAAATCTGGCTGACTGTGTGATGATGATCATCATCAACAATAACAACAACAATAATAATAATACCCTCATATTTACTGATGGAAAGAAGTATCCTGGATTGGTTTGGCATTGACATCCTAAATTAACCATAAAACAGACTCATGGGTTTGCATTTGTGTGTTCTGCCTAACTTTTTATTGGGGATAATTGTCTTATATTACCATCTGGGATAAATGTTGTAAAAATTGTAAGTCGGTGTTAACTGTGCAGGAGCCATTATGTGCTCATGTCCATATGTGTGCATGGACCTCCATGATCTGGTCTTCTTTCATATTGATCTGTCATGAGTTCAGGCTGGTTCTGAGATCAAGCAGAATGCATGGAAATCAATTCCACTTGTAAAATGCTGCTTTACAAAAATATGCTATTTTTCATTTTACAAGAAAGGCTATCCATTACTTTCTAATTTACATTCCATGCCTCTCTCCTGCATCTATTATTACTAAAGGCTGTTTTAATCTTTTCAGTTTGGTCCTATTTTTCTTATTTATCTCTATTCAAACTTCCATTTCACTATTGTTCCAAAGCCCTCATTACCTGGCATCTATTCTTGGGTCTATTCTTATCTGTGCCACCTTCAGCTTTATCTTAACCCTACTCTGGTATTAATCTCACATCCCACCCCCTACTTCTCCCTTGGATCTTTTTATTGCTGTGCCCTGTGGTCAGCTAAGTCTGCTCAGTTCCAATCTTTTTTGGGAACTGCTGTTGGCATTGATTGACATCATACCATTGCCACATCTTGTAGTGCTGGGTCTTGCTTCTGACCTTGACTCTTCTGGCTTTGACTCTCTTGGCCATTTGGTGCATCTGGTCCCCTCTGGCTTAACTTCTTTCCTGCACCTGGTGCTTCTCTCTCCCACTTACCTTTCTTTATCCCATGTCAAGCTGCTGAGCTCTGCTGCCTGTTTAACTCCAAGATAGCTCCTGGTGCAACTGGTTTCTGCTACCATGCCTGGATGTAGGCTGTAGCTGACTGTAAGCTGTACTATCATCGGCAAAGCCTTTCAAATACCTCTTGAAGCTCTTCTGTTAAGCTTCCAGTATCTTCCTTATTCCAAAGGTAGAGGGACTTTCTTCTTCCTTTCTTCTTTTTCTGACTTGGTTCTCCCTAGGACCAGAATCTACCACAGCTAGATTTTCTGTTGAGCTGTGAAACATTTCCTGCTTGGACTTTCATTAGCTGTACTCACAGATTGTCCAAAACTGTTGTTGTTCCTTTTCCAAACTTTGGCTGTGTCTACCGTAGCTAACAGAATAACAGACTTGGAAGGGACCTTGGAGTCCAACCAGTGGTGGGATTCAGATATGTGAACATCTGGTTCTCTGTGTGGAGGCCACTTCCGGAAGTCCATTCTGGGCCTGGGCAACAAAACATTAGCTACCGGTTCTGCCGAAGTGGTGCGAATCGGCTGAATCCCACCACTGAGTCCAACCCCCTGCTCAAGGTAAGTTCCTCTGGGCTTTCTTCTTTGGTTGCCAAGTCTTTCCTTCCTCTTCTTTTCCTCTATGGCAACAACTCTTTTGGCATCAGTTCTGAGGGAAGGGGAGGAGGAGCACACAACTAGATCCCACATATGCGCAGTTTGCTCACCTATCGCCTGGTTTCTAACAGGCCACAGAACAGTACTGGTCTGTGGCCCAAGGGTTGGAGATCACTGTTCTATGGAATTCTTCAACAAAGCACAATTCTACATAGCATGAACATCTGGATACAAATATGCTGCAGTCCTTCCTTCCTTCCTTCCTTCCTTCCTTCCTTCCTTCCTTCCTTCCTTCCTTCCTTCCTTCCTTCCTTCCTTCCTTCCTTCCTTCCTTCCTTCCTTCCTCTCTCCCTCCCTCCCTCCCTCCCTCCCTCTTTTGTTTTTCTCTCTTCTGGCATTTTGAAATACAGTGTGTTTTTAACAGCTGCATTTCTTTTAAAGGGAATAGCTCCCTTTTTTCTTGTGTGAGGCCATTCTTAAGCTTTTAGAGGAATAGAAATGAGACAAAACTGCATGACATTTGGTTTCCTTCACAATCATCCTCTGACCTGATCATAGTTTAGAATCCTCAGAGAAACAGGGAAAGGTAACTGTATAAAATATAATTCTATGCCTTTTGTCATATAAAATGCTTTACAGAAAAATGCTTTGTTATTCCTCATTCCCACGCATACCATATTATTTGACCCTGAAATGGGCATGAAGCTAGATTGTGAAGCTTGCTTGTTGGGTGTTCAGGCTGAGCCACAAACTCCTCTTATTTACAGCAAAGAATAACATGGTGCTGCTATGCATGCTAAGTATACTTTTGGCTAAACATATTGCACAAATAGAGCATGGGAAATAACAAAGGTATTTCATCATCTGGTGACATGTATCTTGTCAATTGTTGTGGACAATTATTTGAGGTGTAGATTAGGTTGTAGATCAAATATTTTTTGTGTTGTATTTTTTAAGTCACTTATGGTGACTCAACATTCATTTTGCAAGGGTCTCCTCTATATCCTTGAGGTTCAACATGCTTTACCTGTGTGCAAAGCAGATTTGACAGAATGACAAATAATTGTTCAAGTTTGATATTTCAGTTTCCTTTCCAGCTCTGGCAATGATTATCAAACAAGTGTAACCAATCTATAGAGATGATAGTTGGCACATCCGTAATGTCAGATATTACTCTCTATATTTTGTCCATCAAATTCTATTTAGGGATTCTTCCCCAAATAGAAAAGCCATATTGTTTGTTGGCATAGATTCAAGCAAGAGACAATTTGCCTATTCGTTTTTTTTTAATATATATCTCGTAAGCCGCTGGACACATGTGCTGATAATGGCAGTGGAGGAAAAATTGGATTCTGATTGTCAAAGGGTAATGATGAATGTGAATTTACATAATAAAAGCATCAAACAAACTGCTTCTAGCAATTAGAGAACAGCTTGATGCAAGAGGCTGAAATTTGAAAGACTGCACCCTTTCAAAGTACACATGCTAATGCAGTACAGAGATGAGGAGCGCTTTCTTCACTTACAAGTGGACTTGCCTTTGAATAAGCACTAATGGCAAAAGAGGAATTCATTAGGTTGGAGAAGAGATTGAATGCTGTTAGCCATCCATCCTCAATCACTTTTTACCAAAGTTCAAAGGGAATGAATTAAAATTTGGGGGGGTGAGTGAGCAGGGATAGGCAGTAATATTTATTTTTTCCCTTTTATTCATTGCTGGTGCTGTGGTGTGTATATAAAGCCAGTTTTATATACCCTACTTTATACAGCCCTACTATAAAGGCTTCCTTGGCTGTAAATGAGATGAGTTGAAAGTACACTAGAAAGGAAAAACATGGTGACTTGAACATGCAATTTGGCTCAGTGTTTTTGCTTACTTCTTAAATCTTTGGGGACTGAAAAATCACAGGTAAAATCCTTTTTGAATGGGATGGATTCTTCAGTTAAGGAAAAGGCTGTGCTTTTTTCCCCAGAGTGTGTATAGGAGAAATGGTTAGGAGACTTCTGGCAAATTATTTTTCAGCCTCCCTTACTTTATTAGCCATGAGCTAATGTAGAAAAGTAGCTATCAGTGGCTGGCAGATCCTGCAGGTACCCAACTGAGCAGAAGTGTTTGATGAGCTTGTTAAAATTTCAGACTGTTATTCTAAATGAGCATACACATACTGCACTCTTTAAACTGGCTTAATAGCCACTTGAGAGAACCTTGGCAACTATAGCTGAGTGAAGGGAATTAGGGACTTTTGAATGGTAATTCTCTACCCCCGTGCTCAGTCTAGAATTCCTTGCATTCTTTGCAGGCAGATCTGGCAATTAAAACTAGTATAAATCCAATATACCTTTATGATTCAAACACAACCTTCGTGCAGCTTGGTTTCCTCTATAGCTTTCTAACAGTCTCAGTGTTCAAATCAAAGCCAGAGTCAGTATCTAGGGAAACTAAATACAAAGGAGGTCTATATCTTTCTTTGGAAGAGAGGGAATTTGAGCTACTGATTTCTTCATTCCTTCATTCCTCCATTGCAGCTACTGATTTCTTCCTCCAATGCCTTTCGTTGGTATAATTGTTAAAATACAGGTGCCTTATGTGCTCTTTCATTGCTAGCCTGCCCTTTTGATAGTATACTATATTTGGTTCCTAATCAACCTGGGTTCCCTAAGTACCATTCAGATATAAATATTTATTAAAATATCCACATTCTAGGGAGCAGTCCTTGCACCTGTAAATCTGAAGAAAAGATTGGTACCTACATATCTGCTAGGGGTGAGACTAGGAGATTTGTTTTGGGTTTGTTTGTTTTTTGCAGGAAAGGAAGAATAGTTTTTCATCTAAAGCTGAATTTTGTTTCTCTGAAGTTTTAACATGCAGGAGAATAACCAAACACTTAGCAGGCCGTTCACTGCAGATAATTGTCTTTCTTTTAAGCAGGCTTTAAATATTAAATGCACTCTGATATATTTAGGAGCTCTGCCTGCAGAGTCTCAAACAGTAATTGGATGCTGCTTAGAAAGTGAATTTGTAATCCTGGCTGTTCAGTGTTTCACTGGCAACAATAATTTCCCAAATGGAAGATGGCAAAAATGTAGGCTGTGGAAAAGAAAGGAATGCAGACAAGGTAGACATTTATATGCTTTGTTGAATTATCAATTTTTCATTGTCTCTTTTGGGAGGAGGAGGAGGAGGAGGAGGCGGACGTAAGTTTTCAAACCCACGCAGAGCTAATTCGTAATACATTTATACAATCAACATTTTCCACCATCAAGACGACAGGCATGTCTCTTGCTGAAGAACGAGGAACTTTGTCTGAAGAGATTAGTTGATATAGAAATGCAGTCTTTGAACGGTTCCCAATGCGAAAGATCACTTGAGCTTTCTCAGGTGTTCGTGCATATACCAGTATAATGTGTACTGATGAGATTGGGCACTCAATCTGCCCTTCAATTGTTACTCTCATCCTGACATCTGAGGGGACACACTTTCTTTAGTGCAGAATCTCATGTACAGCTAGTCCTCGACACAACAGTTCATTTAGTGACCATTCAAAGTTACAATGGCACTGGAAAAAGTGGCTGTTTTTCACACTTATGACTGCTGCAGCATCCTCACAGTAATGTGATCAAAATTCAGACTCTTGGCAACTGACTCATATTTATGATGGCTGCAGTGTCCCAGAGTCATGAGATCACCTTTTGCGAACTTCTGATAATTTAACAACTGCAGCAATTCCCTTAACGACTGTGGCAAGAAAGGTTGCAAAATAGGGCAAGACTTACTTAACTGTCTCACTTAGCAACAGAAATGTTTGAGCTGAACTGTGGCTGTAAGCCGAGGACTACCTTACCAGTTGAGATTCTTCGCAAAGTTTAAACTGAGAAACTGGGCAGTCCTTTTACTTTCAATTGCAACTAAATGATGTGAGAGGAATGAAGCCAGCATGATTGCTCATTCTTGCTTCTTTTCTTTGCAGAAAATGCCCAACAGTGGCTTTGGCAGTGCAGTGATCAATATTTTTTTTTTGTAGTCTGATATTCCAAGTTCATAATGTGTACAAGTCATTTATTATGATGGTGATGACATTTTTAAGTGCATAATGATTGCTAGCTTTTCTGAGGTATATCTGCACATAGCCATTATGTGCATTAAAACATTACGATTACAGAGTGCTGAGTGAACTCTTGTTATATTATGGACAGATGCCAAAATATTTACCCTATGGGCAATATCTTAATGTTTCTGGGCATTCGAACTATGGGGAAATGTAAGAAACTGGAAATGTTCTGAAAAAGTTAACTATGTGTAATACTTTTTTTTTGAGAACACATATAAGGCAATTTTGTTACATGCATGTTTTTTTCAGAAGATTCACCCATATATAATTATTTTATCAAAAATAATTACAAATATAAACATTAGGAAAAATGTAGGATTAAGCTTAAATACCATCCCCCCCTGTTTGTTTGTTTAAGGGTGGATCGCCCTTGAATTGAGCTTTACTGCTTGTGAACTTACAGACAAATCCATGGAATTTTCATAAGAAAACTATGAAAGACATTTGCCATTTAATTTTCTCAAAATATATTTTTTTTACAGCTTCCTAGTCTAGCATAGTGTTCTGGTGGATTGATGGACTGTTTTCTGGTGGAAATTGCTGGCTGGGGAATTCTGAAAGTTGAAGTCCACATAGCTTAAAGTTGTCAAGGCTGAGAAACTCTGTGATGGACTGTAATCAATTACTAACCAGGCATTGGAGAGAGACTGGCAGAATCAGGGGGTAGAGTCAAGTGGGGAATTAGTCTGGAATCCCTACATGGACACATGTGTAAAGTCCAACCCTCCTCGAATGCTATTGAACCTTATCCAGTCCTACCCAGATGCAGACAGTCTCAGAAGAGTTCTGTGTATAGGTCTGAGCAATAAATCATATAATTGAAATCTTCACATGTGGACCTGGTTGTTCACACATGCACTAGGTCTAATCTTGCTCTAATAAACCAGACATATCACAAGTTACAATTTAGATGACTTTTTGGTTTGTGTTGATTTGGAAAATTGAGATAAAAGAATAAATTCATATAAAGGTTGTAGAGCTAATTTTATATGAAAGTAGGGCATATGAATTAAGTATATTTCCTTCTGTAATAAGGCATCACTTGAAATTTATTATAAAATATAAATATGCATTTCACACAGAAAATATTAAAATTAATCAGTAGTATTATTATGTTAGAATTATTGCAAATTTCCCACATGCATTTAAGAAAGACAGACCAATAATAATAAGGGGTGAAGATATTACTATTGTGTCAGTTTTGTATTATAAACTATACAATTATGAAATTATTTTTAAGAATATTTGCTGATACTAATTTCTGCAAAAAGCTTGCCTATTTATATTAATCATGTAATTAAATGAAATAATTTCATGGTATACATTGGATTGCAGAAATGTTACATTAGTTGTAATGTGCCTTAATTTGTCTACATGCTAGGAGAAAATAATGCAGAGAAATAAAATCAGTAGATAAAATCAGGGGATTGTCTATATGTGAGACATATTATTGATACTTTATGAATTAGCAATCTGTTGTGGTTTTTTGAAACCTTCAGAGATAGCCTGAAATGTTTTGAAGTAGGTGAGTTCAGCAGTCTTTTACTCAATCAATCTGGCAGTTTCCTTTTCCAAGATGGCTCTTTTGAGATCTGTAATGAAGTATCTTGGAAGATTGAAATGCTCCAATATGACAAATGTTTCTTGTCAATTAAGAAAGCAAAAGTATTCAACAATTCCCCAATGCCATCCATTGTTACAACTCCTGGAATCTCTAGCGATCAAAACTATGGTCCTGAAGGCTGGACAAAAGAGACTATTTTACTTCTCTAGAATCATCAGGTTAGGGAAAGCTGCTGTAATTTACATATTGCTTTGACTATTTCCTCATTTCATTCTTTAGCCTCCTCCCTCCCCTTTGAGCCTGGAATCTTTTCTGTCTTTATTGATTGCCTTGTCATTTAAATTTGTAAATTGAGAGAGATACATTTCCAACTTGCCTTTGAATGTTGAAAACAAATCGCTATATGTGGCATTCTATTTGTATTGAGGGTAAACACATTCTGGGATGGATGGATGAAGCATTTGTTATGACCGTAGACATCAAAAATGGTTTCTGTATCTTAGATGGTCTGGAGCCACTGTAAGGCCAATGAATTCTGGCTTATTTATCTTGGCACATTTTGAAATAATCTGAAGGAGAAGGAGTGGCAGAACCTGGGGGCATAATTAAAATAGGAATCAGCCTAGAATTTCTAAATAGCCATAAGCAGACTAAGTCCAACCTTCTTTGAATTCTGTGGACCTTTATCTAATTTCAAGCAGGTGCTAACCATTAGTTAAGGAGATTCCCATGTATAAGCTATTTATTAGTAAATCAGTTTAATTGGACCTTCACGTGTAGACCTTTTGTACCTGACATAATCTCTTCTAATATAAGATTATTGTTTTAATAAATTACTCTCTGATATTTTCTCTCTCAAAATATCAATCAAATGGGATGCTTCACTTATTATCCTTTTATTTGAAATCATGAACTCAGAGTTGCTATATGATCAGGATATTGCCTGCTGATATCGTTGCAGAAACACCTTGAAATCAGCACATACTTCCATAGAATCTAAAAAGAATCAGATTGCTTATGGTCAAATTTACTTCAGTGTGGCTTTAGGACAGGATTTGGAATTTGGACAACTTTTGTTTCCTGCATAGATGTTTTCTATGACTTGGACTTGGAAAATAATGTCTTTATCATCTCCAGTGGCATGGCATTTCAGTTGTTGTTGTTTTAACCATTTAGTCATGTCTGACTCTTGGTGATTTTATAGGCAAGTGACTCTTGGTGATTTTATAGGCATGCTACCATGTCAACCACAGCTTCTTTCAATTGTTGGATGTTCAACTTTGTATCAGATTTAATGCTACCAAGCCAACGAGTTCTTTGCTTGCCCCTTCTTGACCCATTAACCATTCCTAGCACTTCTCCAATGAATTTGCAGGCATGACATGGCCAAAGTAAATCAGACATAGTCTTATGGTTTTAGCTTTTAGTGATGTATCTGGTTTTATACGATTTAACACTTCCCTGTTAGTTACTCTGGCTGTCCATGGTATGCACAGTAATTTACACCAGCACCACAGTTCAAAGGCATCAGTTCTTCTTCAATCAAACATTCTTAGTTTCCAACTCTCACACCCATACATCATTATAAGGAAGACTATTGCTTTCAATACATTCAGTATACAATGGCATTCAATACCATTATGATCTTGGTTTTAGAATAAATCCATCCTTCTGGAGGATAATTTCCAGAAGATGGTGTTGAAGGACTGCTACCCTGTTCATGAGATAAAGCATTTTGTATGCCCTCTTTATGAAGGTGACATGATTTATGGCAGCAAGGGAAGGAAGGAAAAGGGGTAAGAATATACAATTTTATAAAAAAATATATATAAAAGGAAGGAAAGTCCTTTCCTTTTCCTTTCCCTTCTCTGCTTTGTGAAATGTATTTTTTCATGTTCAAGGCTGATTCAGAGGCTGCAAATAAGCAGGATGGCAAATATAACTCTGTCCTTAAATGCTTGGGAAACACAAAGAGAGTCCAAAGGGGTCTTCTGAGAAGCTGCTTCTTTCTAGAATCTACCTTATTCTCCTTGCTAGAACTGGCCCTCTACATTCTTCAATTAATCCCAGAAACATTATTTATATATACTTGTAGATCTGGATGGCATATATGTTGATTTGGGAGTTTTGATTAGCTTAAGTCTTATATGTTCTCTGGATTCAGAATCAATACAATAAAAGCTTTTAAAAACCTTTAAAATGTAGCGGCATATGGCATGCAAACATCCTGGTAATTTCAAAATATGTGAGGAAAGTATTATTTTTGAAAATAAACCTGCAGTCAGCCTGGGAATTTATTTTTGATCTATAGCACTGCAAAGCTCTGCATATTGAAGATTAAATTAACCATTAAATTAACACAGGCAGAAGCAATATCATTTTTATTTAAGAAGATTACATGAAAAATCATCTCTATATAAAAAAAGTTCCCAGTATTGCAGTTGTAGATCAGCCAAATTGTTCTATAATTCAGAAGCCTTCCCTGCTGCCTGTTAAATAATTCTTCAAATTTCATGTTAAATGAAGATCTGCCAAAAATTGTGCGGAGGGAGAAAGAAATCCAAAGGGGAAGAAAACCTTAGATTTTCGTCTGGTGCAGATCAGACCAATTTTATAATGGTCACGTTCATTGTTTTCTCTTCCTGCAGAATCTATCACATAAAGCACAGAATATTCATATGTTTCTTATGTCTTCATGTCATTTCAGAACAACCAATTACCACATTCCATCTGTCACAGGGCATATTTCTCTGACTTGTACCTGGATTTGGGCACCGGTCCTAAATATTATAATTTTCTCAGATCAAAACCCAAATTTACTTGTGCAAAACATCTTAATATACTTGGGAACAGAAGGAGTTAAGAAGAGCTATCAGTTCTTTCTTCAACCCATTCCTTTCCTTATTCTCTGTTTTAATAATCATTTTTATTGACGTTTACACTTCTAAAGATAAAAAAAATAATACAAACTAAGAAAAATATATATAAAAAAGAGAAAAAATAATACAGAAAAGATATATAAATATATAAAGGAATGACTTTCCCCTCTATCAAGACAAATACAAACAATTTCAGTAGCTTATCACTATCACTTATATTTTTAAAAAAGATCTCTTCTTCCTATATCTCATCTATAATCAAATTATAAAGTCCTAATCAGCAAAAGTCCATTGACTGACTAGAAATAGCAACATATATGTTAAACTTAATCAAATATATCAGTTTTATATTACTTTTCTTTACTTTGAGCATACTGTAGTAATTTATCAATTTCTCTAACCATACACCAAAAAACCCTCCTTCCTTTGTCTTGTCTTGACTTGTTAAATCTTTAAAGCCTCATCATTCAGTTCTAGTAAAACAAAAAAAGCTGTTTAAGATAGCGGTCCCAAACCTTTTTGGCACCAGGGACTAATTCTGTGGAAAACATTTTTCCACAGACCAGGGGAGGGATGGTTTTGTGCACTACCTATCCTGTGCATGCACAGATGAAGCTTTGCTCGCTTGCATGGCCCAGTTCCTAACAAGCCACAGACGAGTACCAGTCCACAGCCCAGGGATTAATCAATATATATATTGATTAAATAAATAAAATTTGTATGTCTTTCATTACTTTTGGGAATCTGGATCTCCCTTTAATTAGTGTCTCAAAAGTTGATTTCTTATCATTTTCTCTTTGTCTCTTCTCAGAATGTCCTTCATACGTTTAACAAGTCTCTTTTGTAAATCCAAGATAAGAAAGTTATCCAAGTCATTCTTCTGATTATTTGCATATCTCCTTTAATTATGAAGACATTAGCTGGTTTCATTTGTAAATCCAAGGTAGCATCTGTTTCCATATCATTCTTATAGCCTGACATTTTTAAATCTAGTTTCATATCCTGTAGAGATAGAGGTCAGGTAGAGGTCGTGTGCAGCAAACTGCCTACCTCAAATGCCTGCATGCCTCGAATACCTACATGATCTCACCCAGTTCACATTGCCAGGATGATGTAGGACACTACCCCTGGCTGGTACATGATCTCACCTAGTTTGCATCAACAGGATGTTCTTAAGGATTGGCAAGGAGAATTCACCAATAAAATGCTGTTGCTCTTTTTTACCTTTTGCTGTTTGGAAAAACTGTATAAAAGCAATAAACACTGCAAAGGCAGTCAAACATCTTGGCATCCTGCGATGACTGGTCTCTAACTACATCATCTGGTGCCCGAACAGGGACCCCCTCACCCCCCCCCATGGGGAGCAACAGGCAACATACTTACCATCATCTGGAACAGACCCCTAGGTGCACCTTCGTCCTCCGGGACCCCTCAGTGGTAAGTATGGGTTGCAATCTATCTCAACACCAGCATAAACATGTACAGGAACTCCGATTCCTGTTACACAAGTCAGGTGTGACAGCGCCTGAGGCGGATATAAGGAAGCTGGTTGAGGAGGTAGGGAAACACTGTCCCTGGTATCCGGAGTGCGGGATGCTCCATTTATGGGATTGGATAAAGATAGGGCATACTTTACATCTTGAACCTCGGGCTCCAGTACAGATATTACATCGATGGTATCAATGTCGTCAAGCAGTGGAAAAATTTGGCTCTGATGCTTCGGCAGGACAACAATTAACTACCAGCCCCCCGCCTGATTATGACCAGATAAAAATTGTCACCCCAAAATCATCTCCAATTGGACCTTCAGCTCCTCCTGGAGAGGCTAATTCTTTTGCTTCTTCACGGCCATTGTACAACCCCATAAGGCAAATATTAGAGGAACAATTAGACAAAGGGGGGGGAGAATATAGAAGAAATTACCAATATGCTTTCTGTTTGTCCAGTACATGCCACGGGACAAGTAGATCAGAATGGAGCTCAAATAGTGGAATATCGCCCTTTGTCGTATGCAATTTTAACGGAACTTAGAAAAGGAATTAGAGATATGGGGTTATGTTCAGGGAATGCTGGAAGCCACTATGAGAAATCATATGTTAGTACCTGGAGATTGGAAAACTACCTTTCGCATGTTGCTTACTCCAGCGCAATATGTAGTTTGGGACAGCGAATTTAAACACCAATGTGCTGTGTGTGCCCTTCATTCGGGGGGGGGGGTGTCTTCATTCCTGATCAATTGTACGGGTCTAGCCCCTTTGCTCCAGTTGATGCCCAGATTGTTCTACCGGTTGCCACTTTACAGGTTTCTTCTGAATGCGCCTATCGAGCATTTGGAAAGGTGCCTGTTTCTGGCAAGCCTCATCAAGCTTTCTCTAATATCAGGCAGAAGGCTACTGAGCCGTATCCTGATTTTATTAACAGACTACAGGATGCCTTACGGCGGCAGATAGATAATCCTGAAGCTCAGCAGGAATTGTTGATAAGGCTGGCAAAAGACAACGCTACTTCTGAATGTCAAAGGGCAATTATTGGTCTGGGGAAAAATCCTGATTTGGCAGATATGATTAAAGCATGTCAAGATATAGGAACAGCTTCTTACCAAACCAATTTATTGGCGGCCGCTTTATCACAAGGCAGCAAGCCTCAAGGAAAGTGTTATAACTGTGGCAAACCCGGTCATTTTAAAAGGGAATGTAGAAATCCAGGGGGGGGGGTATGTCTGCAGCATCTCGCTCCCCTTTCCATCAGGGGTCAAAACCAAAAACAAAATGCCCAAGGTGTCAGAAGGGTTATCGTTGGGCAAGTGATTGTAGGTCGGGAAACGGCCAACCGGGCCGGTCTCTGGCCCCAGTCCAAACAGAGACAACAAATCAACAATAGAAAATACTCCTGCAGCTACAAGAGGTAGAGCCGGTATTGATTTGATACTGCAGGAGGAAGTGAATTTTAAATTCCCTGGGGAGGTTCAAATAGTTCCATCCCAATTATCAGGCCCCCTACCACAAAATTATGTAGGGCTTGTCCTTCCGTGGTCAAGCATGGGTAAAAAATGTATTTTTGTTATTCCCAGGTTGATAGATTCGGACTATACTGGAATTATTTATGTTCAATTATGGACCAACGTGCCCCAAATTTTGCCCATTTACACTAGTCCTGCTCGACTCCTGCATTTGCCTTATTTTGTCCCAGCAGGGGGAGAGCCAAAAGAGAGAGGGGAAGGAGGCTTCGGTTCTACTAACCCAGCCACTTCCATCATAGCTGCCATCACTACCCCGATCACATTTCAACGGCCCCATCAAATCATTGTGCTGCAGGGTAAGCCCTTTGAGGGAATTTTGGACACTGGAGCGGATGTTTCAGTGATCTCTGCCAAGCAGTGGCCTGATGCCTGGCCAACCGAGCCCTGTCCAAGTGTGTGGGGTGTGGGGGGTCGTCAAAGTGCACGTCAAAGTGCGCGATTTCTTTCAGCCCATTTGCCTAACTCAGATTTGGTTATTCAGGTCCGCCCCTTTATATTGGATATTCATGTCAGTCTTTGGGGACGCGACCTACTTAGTAAATTGGGTGCCACCCTCACTTTGGAAGACTGAGACTACTGCCCTCCCGTTGACTTGGCTGGCTAAAGAGCCAGTGTGGATTGATCAATGGCCCATGTCACACGAAAAATTGACAGCTCTCCACCAGCTGGTTAAAGATCAGCTGCTTGCTGGTCATATTGTGTCTTCTACTAGTCCATGGAATACCCCTGTTTTTGTCATAAAAAAGAAAAGTGGCAAGTGGCGTTTCGTGCACGATCTTCGTGCCATTAATGCATGTATTCAACCTATGGGCCCTTTACAGTGCGGAACGCCCAATCCTAATTTGATTCCCCAAGATCATGAGGTAATGGTAATTGATTTAAAGGATTGTTTTTTCTCTATTCCTCTATGCCCCCCTGATCAGGAAAAGTTTGCATTTACTGTGCCTGCAGTGAACCATTCAGAACCTAATAAACGTTATCACTGGACAGTTTTACTGCAGGGAATGTTGAATAGTCCCACATTATGTCAGCTTTATGGCGCTGCAGCATTAGCCTCTTTTCGCAAACGTCATCCATTGGCTTTGGTATATCATTATATGGATGATATTTTAATTGGAGCCCCAAAGATACAACCTAATTGGCTTTCTGAAATACAAAATGAATTAAGTATCTATGGATTGCAGGTTGCCCCGGAAAAGATACAGCTGCACTCTCCCTATCTTTATTTAGGGCATAAAATGTTGCAATCTTATTCTGCTCCGGTTTTTCCTCGCTTGAGCTTACCCAAAGTCATTTCTTTGGTCAATTTGCAGCAATTGCTAAGCACCCTCAATTGGGTTTGCCCATATTTTTCTTTACCTACACATTTACTTAGTCCATTATTTGACTTATTGACCAAAGGAAAACAACCTGGAGATCTCATTATAGTTCCACCTGCAGCACTTGCCACAATTGAGCAAATTAATGACATCTTGAGCACTCAGTTTGTGGATCGTATTCCTCATAAAGATTGTCAGTTAACTCTTCTGATATTCCCTACTAGTAAGTTGCCTACGGGAGTATTAGCTGTATTAGAGTCACAAAAAGTATATTGTATTGAATGGCTTTATTTATCCCATACCCCATCCCAAAATGTCTTGCCATTTATCCAGGCCATTGCTGAAATCATAACTTTAGGGCGCACTCGAGCTTGCCACAGAAATGGGACCGATTTAATGAATATTGTTCTTCCTCTCCCTAAATCTGATTTTCAATTTTATTTTCAGAATAACTTATCTCTTCAGTGTGCTTTAACTGACTATGTAGGCTGTATTGCATATCATTTGCCTAAAGATCCTCGGTTTGCTTGTTTAATGACTTCTTCCTTTCCTGTCCGCCCACTGCTTTCTCCTTCTCCATTGCAACAAGCTCCTACTGTTTTCTCCGATGGAGGGCGAACAAGAGGAGTGATTGCTTATAAGGATCCTCATGATAATACCTGGAAAATATCTTACACTGCAATGCAATCCTCACTGCAATGCTCAGAATTGTCTGCTGCTATTTTAGCTTTCCACACTTTTTCTCAACAACCTTTTAATTTAATCTCTGACTCTCATTATGTGTGTCAACTTATTTTTAATCTTCCAGGTGCTTATATCACACCCAGGATTGACTCCAATCTCATGGCTCTGTTTTTAACTTTACAGCAGCTGCTACAAGATCGGAAACATTTATACTTCGTTTCTCACATACGCAGTCACTCATCCCTTCCTGGCCTTCTTTCTGAAGTCAATATTCACGCTGATGCTGCTGTTCATGTTTTACCCACTTTATTTTCAGATCCTTTTTTTAGTCACTCTTTTTTCCATCAAAACGCTAGGGGGTTGGCATAAGCTTGCCATATTCCACTCGACCAAGCCAAGCAGATTGTTTTATCCTGTCCCCAATGTTCTGGGGCATCCCCCTCGGGGGACACGGGAGTTAATCCCCGTGGTTTCACCTCTAATCAACTATGGCAAATGGATGTTACTCATGTTCCCTCTTTGGCTCCCTGGAAGTATATTCATTTATCTATTGATACTTATTCAGGAGCGCTTTGGGCCACGCCTCAACGAGGGGAAACAGCGAATCATGTTATTTCTCATCTTTTTTCGGCCATTACAGCCTTGGGCAAGCCTTCTTCTTTAAAAAGTGATAACGGGCCAGCCTATTCTTCATCGGCCTTTTTGCAATTTTGTAATATTGTTCTTACTCATGGTCTCCCCTATAATTCCACGGGTCAAGCCATAGTGGAGCGTGCTAATCAGTCCTTTAAGGACTGCCTCCACAAACAAATAAAAAAAGAGGGCTCTCGAGTACCTAATTTGTCATGGGTAACACAACAGGTTAAAAAAGTATTATTTACCTTAAATTAATTGAATGTTTCCATTCAAAATTTGACCGCTTATCAGAGACACTTTCAACAGAAAACAAGCTTGCCTCCCCCTCTAGTATATTATCGGGCATTACCAGATAAAACATGGTTGGGGCCGGTCCCTCTGATTATGTGGGGACGAGGATATGCTGCTGTGCTTGCTCATACAGGACCTTTGTGGATTCCAGCGCACTGCGTCCACCCAGCCAAGGATGTCGTGGCATCAATCCCTGGATCCGGTCCCAGAAATGGCAAAGGTGACTCTCCAGATGGCACAGTGACCAATCCGATCCCATCATGCCAGTCGTCCAGTGACATGGGGAGATGTGAAGAACTTGACCGCCAAAGCACAGGCAGTGCTGCAGCAGCAGCAAGTAGAGCAAACCCCTGAGAACTTATGCGCTGCCATTTTTGCGGTTTTAACTGCAAATTCCTTAGCCATCATTTGTTTGTGTTTGATTGTTAATAGCTGCCCTTTGGCAACAGCAGCTGTCATCCCACCCAAACATTCACTCGAACAACGAATGAAGCAAAACCTATGGGTGCAGCTAGCTAACATCACACAAAATGATGTCTTTTGCTTATCTGAAGTGTATGATATGGAAAATTTGCTTTCTACATGTTTAGTCCCTGTTTGCACCCCTTCTGCAGTAATTCAAAACTTCATTGGCTTGGAAGGATTTCTATTAAATTGGAACTTTAATTATGGGACTATATCTAATTGGGGGTTCGCTGCCTATTATCTACCCCCTGATGCAATTGCTTTGCACACCCAGGTGGTAGCAATCCCTGCAAATATAACATGTGCAAAAGTAGTTAATTGTACATTTTCAAGTAAAAAACCTCACTGTCTTTGCATTAACTCACCTATTTTAAACTGCACCGCTTTCGAGGAGACTTCCTTTAATTTTGCCCATGTTTGGCTACCGCAAGGATGGTTTTTTACATGTGGTCAAGAAACTTTTAATTATATTCCTGCTAATATTAGTGAAGCGCAGTGTTGCCTCAGCCGGCTGATTCCTGTTTTGCTTTCCAAACAACAAATTCACTTGAGCCATTCTCGGCATGGGGTCACGCTAGATAGCACTTGTGACTCCGAAGCAGCCTTACTTAATAAAGTGGAATACGTAGCGCTGGCTGTGTCTGTAGTGGGTGTGCCAGCACTTGCTGCTCGCGCTCACCTTAACATTAATGCTGTTGCGTGTAACTTAGCAAAAACAATTAATGCTACTTCTTCAGCTATCTCAGCAATCAACCATGAGCTGCAAGCTTTGAGAAAGGCTATTTTACAAAATCGTGCTGCTGTTGATTATTTGCTTCTGCGTCAGCATTTGGGTTCTGAAAGTTTTGAAGGAATGTGTTGTTTCAACATTTCGGATGAGTCACGAACCATCCAGCACCAGCTCAATATTTTACACAATTTGGCCTCTGATTTGAAAATTGATACTTTAGAATCTTGGTGGGAAAGCCTTTGGGCTTGGTTGCCCACAGGCTTATTGAGAAATGTCCTACGTTCTTTAGTCATCATTTGTGTTATTTTGATTGGTGGGTGCTGCTTTGTTCAGTGTCTTCCTTCCTTTTGCAACATATGTATCACAGCTTTTCGCTCCAAACCCCCTCCCACATTGCCTCAGGGTCAGGTTTATGCCCTGTATAAGCAATTGCAAGGATGTTCCTCTCCTGATTATGACCCTTTCACTAACCCCTCTTATGACGATGCATTGTCTAACGAAACAAAAAAGAGTGAGATGTAGAGATAGAGGTCAGGTAGAGGTTGTGTGCAGCAAACTGCCTACCTCAAATGCCTGCATGCCTCGAATACCTACATGATTTCACCCAGTTCACATCGCCAGGATGATGTAGGACACTACCTCTGGCTGGTACATGATCTCACCTAGTTTGCATCGACAGGATGTTCTTAAGGATTGGTGAGGAGAATTCACCAATAAAATGCTGTTGCTCTTTTTTACCTTTTGCTGTTTGGAAAAACTGTATAAAAGCAATAAACACTGTGAAGGCAGTCAGACATCTTGGCATCCTGCGATGACTGGTCTCTAACTACATCAATATCCACATTTGAAACAGCCTGTTTTGTCTAATTTGTCTAATGTTTCTCTTCTTTAACCTCTTTTAAATCCATTTTTATAACAGCAGGCAATTTTAAGACTAATTTCTGAGTGCATTGATACCAAATATCCCTCAATTCTCCTAAAGTCAGATATTTTTGCTCCGTTCTGGAATAGAATAGAATAGAATAGAATAGAATAGAATAGAATAGAATAGAATAGAATAGAATAGAATAGAATAGAATAGAATAGAAGAGAAGAGAAGAGAAGAGAAGAGAAGAGAAGCTGGAAGGGACTTTGGAGGTAGTCTAGTCCAGCCGCCTGCTCAAGCAGGAGAACCTATACCATTTCACACAAGTGACTGTCTAGTCTCTTCTTAAAAATCTCCAATGATGGAGTGCCCACAATTTCTGAAGGCAATATTAATGGTTTTCCTTTATCATCTTTCTGGTTCTCTCTAGTGTCCATCCTTCTTATCACATTTATTTTCTAGTCAACAACACTTTCCCATGGGAAGATATCTCAGTTAATTTCAAAATCTTCACAGAAGAATACTTGTAATTAATTTTGAAATATTATCTCAAGTCCCTCTGGTTCCTTAATCCATTTATAACTTTTCAAAATTATGTTCTAACGACACTTGCTGTTTATTAAAAAAAAACCCACTTTTTAAGGTTCTTAAACTTGCATGAAACTTCTTTCTTCAAGGATAGAAGGAAACTTACCTGGTATAATGAAATTCACCTTTCCAAAGGTTCTCAATATCAAAAAAGCTGCTAATGAGAAATTTCCAGAAGTAATTAAGAAAGGAAGTATGCAAACCTGTGTCCATGAAGACTCCAAAACATGGCTTGGGAAAGCTGGCAATTCCTCAGCTCACAGTGCTCTAACCTATCAGAACCAGCTGTCTCACAGTTTCCTTAGTTTCCACAGTTTCCTGGAGTGCATGTGACCATCTTGGTTCTTTCCTTATTCTAGAGAATTCCAAGGTGCTGTTCCATTGACCAGCTTCTCATTCCACTGCACTCATCACCTCTGCTCTTGCAGAGCTGTCTTCAATGACAATGAGAGAAGCTAAGGGGTTTTCTGTATTTCAGTCATAAGCTCTTGGGCCTTGTATGAAAAACTGGAAATGAAGGCAGTTGAAGAAATCCCTTTATGTATTTCAACCTCTTTCTCCACTTTGCTGTGCTGATGGCTCATGTTCTCACTATTCTCTCCCAAAAACAATTGTCATGCCCTTTGATTAATAGATTTCCTCCCTTCCTCCCATTGATGCTGTGAAAAGAAGCACCAATTCCTTTCTATCAGTGGGTAGTTGAGGACAAAGCTTCAACCAATAGCCATTTTGTATGAGCTTGTCAGTATTGACTTCCAGTTATACGTGACATCTTCCCATTTGCTACCTCCTCTAGTGATCCATGTAACAACAACAAAAACAACAGTAAACCATTTTATCATTCTTTCTATACATTTGTCTTGAATGGGAAACTGGCATAACCCATGTCAATTTTATCTGGTTACTACATGCAGACATAATGGGGGATACACCAGCTATCAATTCCCTTAAGCACATATATGCCAAAACAAAACCAAAACATACATACATACATACATACATACATCTATATCTATATGTATATCTATATGTATATGTATATCTCTATCTCTATCTCTATCTCTATCTCTATCTCTATCTCTATATATCTCTATCTCTATATATCTCTATCTCTATATATCTATATCTATATCTCTATATCTCTATATATATCTATAATCTATCTCTATATCTATAATCTATATCTATCTATATCTCTATATCTCTATATCTCTATATCTCTATAATCTATATCTATCTATATCTATCTATCTATCTATCTCTATCTCTATCTCTATCTCTATCTATATCTCTATCTATATCTATATCTATCTCTATCTCTATATCTCTATATCTCTATATCTATCTATATCTATATATCTATATCTATATATATCTATATATATATCTATATATATCTATATCTATCTATCTATCTATCTATATAACTATATCTATCTATCTATATCTATATCTATATCTATCTATATCTATATCTATATATCTATATCTATATCTATATATCTATATATCTATATCTATATCTATATCTATATATCTATATCTATATCTATATCTATATCTATCTATATATCTATATCTATATCTATATATCTATATCTATCTATCTATCTATCTATCTATCTATCTATCTATCTATCTATCTATCTATCTATCTATCTATCTATCTATCTATCTATCTATATCTATATCTATATCTATATCTATATCTATATCTATATATCTATATATATATATATATATATATATATATATATATATTTGTTGTCTGAGGTTTTCACGGGTGTTTGTATGTAGGTCTTTGGTAATTCGGTTTTCTCCGGGTAAAATTGGAAGTGTCTTGGCGACATTTCGACGAAGTCCCCATTCGACATCTTCAGGCTAGCGTCTTCGCTTCATGCTTCTAGGAGCAATGTGTGATCGCAGCTGTTTCTTCCTTTTAACTGCCAGTGGGGGTATGAACTGATTGGGTGGGAGCTTGGCTGTGTTCTGATTGGGTGGAGGTGTGTTCTGATTGGTTAGGGGCTTGGCTGTGCTCTGATTGGATGGGGGGTTGGCTGTGCTCTGATTGGATGGGGGTGTGTTCTGTTTGGGTGGGGGCTTTGTTGTGCTTGGATTAGTCTGAGTTGCAGGGGGATTTGAGACGGAGAGCTGCGTTGCACAAAGAATAACACTAGACCCACACTCACGAAAACCACACAGGATGTCACCACCACACATCCACGCAAAAAGTAAACCCAAACCCACACCGATGATGAGGCACGACCACAAACCACAAACCAGACCACAGCTGCATCATTAGCCATTTTAAACCCCTCCAATCCATACATGAAGCAAACTGACACCCACCTTGAAGATATGGCACGACCACGAACGCGAAGCCAAACAACAGCAACACAGCTCTCCATCTCAAATCCCCCTGCAACTCAGACTAATCCAAGCACAACAAAGCCGGATGACGAATGGGACTTCGTCGAAACGTCGCCAAGACACTTCCAATTTTACTTGGGAGAAAACCCGAATTACCAAAGACCTACATACAAACACCCGTGAAAACCTCAGAAAACAAATATATATATATTTGTTTATACACACACACACACACACACACACACACACACACACACACACATATACACATATACATATATATGTAGGTCTTTGGTAATTCGGGTTTTCTCCCGCGTAAAATTGAAAGTGTCTTGCCGACGTTTCGACGAAGTCTCATTCGTCATCTTCAGGCTGGTGTCTCTTCGGCCTCGTGCTTCTAGAAGCAATGTGTGATCGCAGCTGTTTCTTCCTTTTAACTGCCAGTGGAGGTATGAACTGATTGGATGGGAGCTTGGCTGTGTTCTGATTGGGTGGAGGTGTGTTCTGATTGGTTAGGGGCTTGGCTGTGGTCTGAATGGATGGGGGGTTGGCTGTGCTCTGATTGGCGGGGGGTGTGCTCTGCTTGGGTGGGGGCCCTGTTGTGCTCAGATTAGTCTGAGTGGCAGGGGGATTTGAGATGGAGAGCTGCATTGCTGTTGTTTGGCTTCGCGTTCGTGGTCGTGCCACATCTTCAAGGTGGTTGTCAGTTTGCTTCACGTATGAAATGGAGGGGTTTAAAATGGCCAATGATGCAGCTGTGGTCTGGTTTCTGGTCCGCGGTCGTGCCTCATCATCGGTGCGGGTTTGAGTCTGCTTTTTGCGTGGATGTGTGGTGGTGACATCATGTGTGGTCTCCGTGAGTGTGGGTCCAGTGTTGCTCCTTGTGCTAGGGATTCATCTGTCAATAAGGCTGGGTTTCCAAATGGCTGGTAGGCGGGAGGTATCATCCCGTTTATTCATGCTGTGTGGGCGTTTTTCTATCTCGATGGCTTCTCTGATTATTCTGTTGTTAAAGTGTTCAGTTTTGGCAATAGTTCTGGTATTTTTAAAGTCAATTTTATGTCCTGTGGCTTTGAGGTGTTGGACCAGGGAGGAAGTTGGTTCTTCTTTTCTGACTGAGTTCTTGTGTTCTTCAATGCGTGCACTTATTCTTCTGTTGGTTTGTCCGATGTATGTGGTGGGGCAGGCGGTGCATGGGATTTCATATATTCCTTGATTTTCTAACTCAATTTTGTCCTTGGGGTTTCTTAGGATGGTGGATATTTTTCGGTTTGTGCAGAATGCTGTCTTGATGTTGTGTTTGTGGAGGATCTTGCTGATTTTGTCTGTGGTGCCTTTTATGTATGGGAGGAGGGCTTTGCCGTTTTCTTGTTCTATGTCTTGGATTTTAGTGGGGGTTTCTTTTTGGATTAAGTTGGTAATCTTATTTCTTTGGAATCCGTTGGATGTTAGTACTTTAGTGAGAGTGTGTAGTTCGGTTTTTAGGTGTTGTTCGTCAGCTAAGCGTTTTGTTCTCGAGATGAGTGTCTTGGCTACGGAGTTGATCTGTGCTGGGTGGTGGTGTGAGAGTGCGTGCAGATAGCGGTTTGTGTGTGTTTTCTTCTGGTAGATGGTGTGTCCTAGGGAGCCATTGGATTTCTTGTAGACTAAGACATCCAGGAAGGGAAGTTGCTTGTTAGCTTCTGTTTCCACCTATGAAAAACTCGAAGTCCAAAGAGCTTCCATTCTATGTGACCTCGCATTCTTACGCAACTGCCGAGATCAAAATTTAATCCCCACATGCTTCCTATTGAAATTCCACTCCAACTCTGCAGCCACCAAACGCATCCTGAAAAGAACAGAGTTGGCCCTAATCAGAAATGAACTTCACACAAAAAGATTCCTCCTAGACCGAATCAACAAAGATCTCCTCACACTTCACCTCAAACTCAGCAACAAGATCCACCCCGCACTTTGGGACAAATCCAAACAACTCGCCGTCTGGAGAGCCGAAACACAGACCACCCTCAAGACAGACACACATACCAACAAATTCCGAAGACTACAGGAACGCCAGAAACAAACCCTTCCTCCCTCACAGCCACACATGAAACAAACAGTGTATAACATCTCAGATAGGATCCTCACCAAAGCCGAAACCAATGTCCTTTCCAAAGGATTCAACTTTGCAGTCGCTCCCAAACACATCCCCACTGAAACCATTATATGCGGAGTTGAAACCAGCCTGACCAAAATCAACCCTGATGACGCTAACAGAATCAGACTCGAAATCACCAACATCCTCTGCACCAGCAAACCCCCCAAAAGCAACTTACACAAAGAGGAACAGACAGCACTAATTAACCTGAAAGAAGACACCAGCATAATAATCCTACCAGCAGACAAGGGCAACGCCACGGTGGTTATGAACACATCTGACTACCAAACCAAATTAACCAACCTACTCCAGGACTCCACATACAAACCCCTAACCACAGATCCCACCACCTACCTGGAAAAAACCACTAGATCCAAAATAAAAGCCTCCCCCATCAGCAAAGAGATCCAGCAAAGAATCATTCCCAGAGAAAAGTCATCCAGATGCCCTAAGCTCTATGGTCTCCCCAAGATACACAAAGAAGGAACCCCACTTAGACCCATAGTCAGCTCCATAGGCTCACCTCTACAAAACCTAGCCAAATTTCTCGCCAAACAACTACAGCCCTATGCAGAATCCATCACCTCACACGTAAAAAATTCATTCCAATTCATAGAGATCATAAAGAAACAAACCTTACAGCCCAGCGACCTACTCGTGAGCTTTGATGTCATTTCCCTCTTCACCCAAGTGTCAATCCAAGAAGCCTTGACAGCTATCCAAAACAAATATAACCCCCCCAAGCACGTCCTAGATCTGACCAACCATTGCCTATCCAACACATACTTCATCTATAACGGACAAAAATACAAACAAATAGAAGGAGCACCCATGGGGTCACCTCTCTCACCTGTCATTGCAAACCTCTACATGGAACACTTTGAAACCCAAGCTCTAGAAAAATCTGATCATAAACCCAAACTCTGGCTCAGATACGTAGACGACACCTTCATAATCTGGCCACATGGGAAAGAAAAACTAGACAACTTCCTCACACACCTCAACAGCCTACACCCCAAAATACAGTTCACCATGGAAACAGAAGCTAACAAGCAACTTCCCTTCCTGGATGTCTTAGTCTACAAGAAATCCAATGGCTCCCTAGGACACACCATCTACAGAAGAAAACACACACAAACCGCTATCTGCACGCACTCTCACACCACCACCCAGCACAGATCAACTCCGTAGCCAAGACACTCATCTCGAGAACAAAACGCTTAGCTGACGAACAACACCTAAAAACCGAACTACACACTCTCACTAATGTACTAACATCCAACGGATTCCAAAGAAATAAGATTACCAACTTAATCCAAAAAGAAACCCCCACTAAAATCCAAGACATAGAACAAGAAAACGGCAAAGCCCTCCTCCCATACATAAAAGGCACCACAGACAAAATCAGCAAGATCCTCCACAAACACAACATCAAGACAGCATTCTGCACAAACCGAAAAATATCCACCATCCTAAGAAACCCCAAGGACAAAAGTGAGTTAGAAAATCAAGGAGTATATGAAATCCCATGCACCGCCTGCCCCACCACATACATCGGACAAACCAACAGAAGAATAAGTGCACGCA
Source organism: Azemiops feae (assembly GCA_023970755.1). Lineage (NCBI taxonomy): Eukaryota > Metazoa > Chordata > Lepidosauria > Squamata > Viperidae > Azemiops > Azemiops feae. The sequence continues at coordinate 760,767 of JALGBA010003847.1, read as the reverse complement.
TTGAAGAACACAAGAACTCAGTCAGAAAAGAGGAACCAACTTCCTCCCTGGTCCAACACCTCAAAGCCACAGGACATAAAATTGACTTTAAAAATACCAGAACTATTGCCAAAACTGAACACTTTAACAACAGAATAATCAGAGAAGCCATCGAGATAGAAAAACGCCCACACAGCATGAATAAACGAGATGATACCTCCCGCCTACCAGCCATTTGGAAACCCAGCCTTATTGACAGACGAATCCCTAGCACAAGGAGCAACACTTGACCCACACTCACGAAGACCACACATGATGTCACCACCACACATCCACGCAAAAAGCAGACTCAAACCCGCACCGATGATGAGGCACGACCGCGGACCAGAAACCAGACCACAGCTGCATCATTGGCCATTTTAAACCCCTCCATTTCATACGTGAAGCAAACTGACACCCACCTTGAAGATGTGGCACGACCACGAATGCGAAGCCAAACAACAGCAATGCAGCTCTCCATCTCAAATCCCCCTGCAACTCAGACTAATCTGAGCACAACAGGGCCCCCACCCAAGCAGAGCACACACCCCGCCAATCAGAGCACAGCCAACCCCCCATCCAATCAGAGCACAGTCAAGCCCCTAACCAATCAGAACACACCTCCACCCAATCAGAACACAGCCAAGCTCCCATCCAATCAGTTCATACCTCCACTGGAAGTTAAAAGGAAGAAACAGCTGCGATCACACATTGCTTCTAGAAGCACGAGGCCGAAGAGACACCAGCCTGAAGATGACGAATGAGACTTCGTCGAAACGTCGACAAGACACTTTCAATTTTACGCGGGAGAAAACCCGAATTACCAAAGACCTACATACAAACACCCGTGAGAACCTCAGAAAACATATACATATATATATATATATATGTGTTTTCTGAGGTTTTCACGGGTGTTTGTATGTAGGTCTTTGGTAATTCGGGTTTTCTCCCGCGTAAAATTGAAAGTGTCTTGGCAAAGTTTCGACGAAGTCCCATTCGTCATCTTCAGGCTGGTGTCTTTGGCTTCGTGCTTCTAGGAGCAATGTGTGATCGCAGCTGTTTCTTCCTTTTAACTGCACATTGAATATATATATATTAAATGACACAGTCCTCGATCTCCGGAGATCAAGGACTGTATCATTGAACAGATATGCCCGGGATTCGTATTTTTGCAGTCATCAAAGACATATATATATAAAAATAAAATTTATAAGAAAAAGCGAACACCAGGATAAAAGTAAACAAGACTGTTTAATATAAACAAGCCTGTAAATAAAAGAGCATTAAGCTTTCGTTGGCCAGACTGCCGACATCGTCAGATTTGGAATAGAAGGTGATCTGGGAGCTGGCCTATATAGCCGCCTGCCTCTGCGTCCGGCTTCTCGAGCGCGTCATCGGCCCATTGGTTGTATTAGTCCGCAATGCGCTGAGTTGATCCGCACCTGGCAATCTGCCAGTGGCCCCAATGGTTGCATTCCGATCCTCCTTCGCTTTTCTAGCGCGCGTATGGGCACTCGGGGGTGGCTGTCCAGCTGCCTTTGCGCCTTATCTCCCTCCCCTCCCGTTTTGGAGCGATCACTCAACCTGCAATTCAGATGCCCTGTGAGGCTGTCATCCTCCCCCAAGGCCGCTGTTGTCTCACCCGTAGCTCCCTCGCCCCAACCTTGCAAAGGACAGCCATTCGGGCATTCCTGCTCCCTGTTTTCCCTCCTTTACTCTTTCCAAGCCATTTCCGTACGTCCGTTTCCAACACCCGATCGTGACACCTCATTAGTCTATCGTCTCCTCCCATGGAAGTCATCGCCGCCTCACCTGTAGCCCTATCGCCCCAATTCTGCAAGGAGCTATCCCATTGTTGTGACTCCTCGTCCCCCACCTCTCTGAAGATCGCCGCTTCCGCATTTGTAATTCCATCGCTCTACTTTTGCAAAGGGCGGGCTGGCTGTCTGCTCCGTGGATCGCAGCGTTGTCTCTCCCACCTTCTGAGGGTCTGGTAAGCCGATAGGAGGTCTATATGCCAGTTAATGGAGTTCTCATCAGAGAACCAGACTTCTGTAAGAAGGCGGCCACCCTTGGTGGTCTCACGAGATATGGCCTGCACATTGTCAAGATCAAATGTATGATCAAGGCTGGCCATATGGGCCCACACTTGTGAGCACTGCTCCTGCCTTTTAATTGCCAGTTCATGTTCATGGACCCTAGTCCTGAGCCTTTTGGTTGTTTCCCCAACGTAATTGCAAGGGCAGTTTTTGCAATTGATTCTGTAAAGTATCGAAGATCTTTCCTCGTTGGGGAGCCTGAGGATGTGATACAGATGTTTTTTCTCTTCAATTTTGGCTCTACCTGTGCTGCAGTGGGAATTGACTCGTTTGAATAAGGTCCTGACACAGCTAATTTTATGTGCTACAGGATGATTACTCCTGTAGTGTAGCGTTCTGTCAGTGTGAGTGGGTTTACAATAAACGGACATGCATAGTGAGCGGTTAGGGTGCTGGCTAACAAGTACATCCAGAAAGGCAAGTGTGCCTTGGGTCTCTTCTTCTGCCATAAACCGGATGTCTGGAAATACAGAGTTCAATTGTCCCAAGAATTTGGAACTATCTCGTCTTTTCATGAGAGAATCCGGATGTTGTACTTGCTCCTCTTGTAGATGGTCCTTTATTACCATGACCGCCAGATGTTGGAGGATAACAGATCTTGGAGGATGACAGCCTCACAGGGCGTCTGAATTGCAGGTTGAGAGATCGCTCCAAAATGGGAGGGGAGGGAGATAAGGAGCAAAGGCAGCTGGACAGCCACCCCCCAAGCGCCCATACACGCGCTAGAAAAGTGAAGGAGGATCGGAATGCAACCATCGGGGCCACTGGCAGATTGACAGGTGTGGATCAACTCAGCGCATTGTGGACTAATACAACCAATGGACCAATGACGCGCTCGAGAAGCCGGGCACAGAGGCAGGCGGCTATATAGGCCAGCTCCCAGATCACCTTCTATTCCAACTCTGACGATGTCAGCAGTCTGGCCGACGAAAGCTTAGTGCTCTTTTATTTACAGGCTTGTTTATATTAAACAGTCTTGTTTACTTTTATCCTGGTGTTCGCTTTTTCTTGTAAATTTTATTAATATGTGTATTCCCAGGATTCACATTTTTAGTATTATAAAGGACAATTATGAGCGAGTTGTATTGCTCCATGCTAGGAGATGGGAGAAGTCTGCACGGTGCATATCCACTGGCTGCCGCAAATTGGCCTTCCTCCATGACTGCATCCGGGGAGACCTACCCCCCAAGTCTTCTTGAAGAAAACCCCTATTGGACTCATTGGAGTGCCAGAGGATTACCCACCAATTCCAGCAACGTACCATGCGCGCCCTAATTAATGAACATCATAGGTGCATAGAAATGTGGAAGACCAGAACCCATGAACACCGGGAGTTCTGCCACACTGCGTTGACACACCAACACTTCCAGGCCCTTTACCAACAGGTCCATCAAGCCATCACAAGGGCGAGCCAGCAAAAAACAACAGTGCTTCAACGTAAAATGGATACTCTATGAGCGTCGAACAATGGTGGACATACCAGCAAGTTGGTCCACAATCTGTCCTCCAAACTCCTGACCTACGAACAAGTTGCCCTCCTGGAAAGAGATGCAGGCCACAACCTGATGGACGCATGGGTGATTGACTTTGTGGCGGCCCTAGAACCTGCCATCCAACGTATTGAGACCAACGACGAGGTTAGAAACTCGATCAGACAACGTGTTACAGGCCTGTTGATAGGCCCACAAACACTGTCAGGTGCTCCCTAGAGAGGAGGAAGATGCCCTGGAACAACTAAAAAAGGATAACACCATTGTCATTGTGCCAATTGACAAGGGCAGGGCAACTGTGGTCATGGACAGATCGGCATATACTGATAAAGCCTTGGCGATACTTAATGACACCACAGCCTACAAAGTCATCACCAAAGACCTGATGACAACACATATAAACCGCATTAACAAAGTATTCAGCAACCTCAAACGTCGGGGAAAAATCAATGACGAGACGCTGAGGAAGATATGCCCCAGCGACGCGGCCATGGCTAGATTCTACGGCCTCCCAAAGGTACACAAAGTGGGCATTCCTCTATGGCCCATCGTGTCCTTCAGAGGCACACCAACCTCGGGACTGGCCAAATGGCTTAGTGGTCGCATTGGTCACCTGGTCGATAACAACAAGACCATGGTGAAATCCGCTGAGGAATTCCTTGAGAGAATAAAGCCCCTAAGGATAGAGAAAGATGAGGTAATGATCTCGTTTGACATTACCTCACTCTTCACCTCCATCCCCCAAGATCTGGCAGTCATGGTAATAAAGGACCACCTACAAGAGGAGCAAGTACAGCATCCGGATTCTCTCCATACTGACGACTTGGTACAGTTGCTATCCTTATGCCTGAAAACATACTTTACCTTCCAGGGCGTCACATATGAACAAATAAAAGGGATGCCGATGGGATCCCCCATCTCAGGCATTATTGCGGAGGTGGTGTTACAGTGGTTGGAGACGATAGTTATGGCAAAGTACCGCCCCAAATTTTGGGCACGCTATGTGGATGATACTTTTGTAATCATCAAAAGATGAGATAGTTCCAAATTCTTGGGACAATTTAACTCTGTATTTCCAGACACCCGGTTTACGGCAGAAGAAGAGACCCAAGGCACACTTGACTTTCTGGATGTACTTGTTAGCCGGCGCTCTAACCGCTCAATATGCATGTCCGTTTATCGTAAACCCACTCACACTGACAGAACGCTACACTACAGGAGTAATCACCCTGTAGCACATAAAACTAGCTGTGTCAGAACTTTATTCAAACGGGTTAATTCCCACTGCAGCACAGGTAGAACCAAAACTGAAGAGAAAAAACATCTGTATCGCATCCTCAGGCTCAATGGCTACCCTACAGAATTTGTGAGACATTATAGCAGACCACACCAATCTCACAGGGTCCAACATTCCGGGGCAACAACAGTATCGGCCACATGCATAACTTTACCTTACATCTGTGGTGTTTCTGAGGCCACGGCACATCTGCTGGCCCCCCACAATGTGAGCATTGCCCATAGACCAGAGCAGACCCTAAGAACTAAGATCATGCGTCCCAAAGAGCCGCTCCCCAACGAGGAAAGATCTTCGATACTTTACAGAATCAATTGCAAAAACTGCCCTTGCAATTACGTTGGGGAAATGACCAAAAGGCTCAGGACTAGGGTCCATGAACATGAACTGGCAATTAAAAGGCAGGAGCAGTGCTCACAAGTGTGGGCCCATATGACCAGCCTTGATCATACATTTGATCTTGACAATGTGCAGGCCATATCTCGTGAGACCACCAAGGGTGGCCGCCTTCTTACAGAAGTCTAGTTCTCTGATGAGAACTCCATTAACTGGCATATAGACCTCCTATCGGCTTACCAGACCCTCAGAAGGTGGGAGAGACAACGCTGCGATCCACGGAGCAGACAGCCAGCCCGCCCTTTGCAAAAGTAGGGCGATGGAATTACAAATGCGGAAGCGGCGATCCTCAGAGAGGTGGGGGACCAGGAGTCATAACAATGGGATAGCTCCCTGCAGAATTGGGGCGATAGGGCTACAGGTGAGGCAGCGATGACTTCCATGGGAGGAGACGATAGACTAATGAGGTGTCACGATCGGGTGTTGGAAACGGACGTACGGAAATGGCTTGGAAAGAGTAAAGGAGGGGAAACAGGGAGCAGGAATGCCCGAATGGCTGTCCTTTGCAAGGTTGGGGCGAGGGAGCTACGGGTGAGACAACAGCGGCCTTGGGGGAGGATGACAGCCTCACAGGGCATCTGAATTGCAGGTTGAGAGATCGCTCCAAAACGGGAGGGGACGGAGATAAGGTGCAAAGGCAGCTGGACAGCCACCCCCGAGTGCCCGTACGCGCGCTAGAAAAGCGAAGGAGGATCGGAATGCAACCATTGGGGCCACTGGCAGATTGCCAGGTGTGGATCAACTCAGCGCATTGCGGACTAATACAACCAATGGGCCGATGACGCGCTCGAGAAGCCAGGCGCAGAGGCAGGTGGCTATATAGGCCAGCTCCCAGATCGCCTTCTATTTCAACTCTGACGACGTCGGCAGTCTGGCCGACAAAAGCTTAGTGCTCTTTTATTTACAGGCTTGTTTATATTAAACAGTCTTGTTTGCTTTTATCCTGGTGTTCGCTTTTTCTTGTAAATTTTATTAATATGTGTATTCCCAGGATTCGCATTTTTAATATTATAAAGGACATAAGGGTGGACTTTTGTCTCTTTCCTTTTCTAAGTTTCCTAATGGAATGGTGAATATATATATATATATATATATATATATATATATATATATATATATATATATATATATATATATATATATATATATATATATATATATATATATATATATATATATATATATATATATATATATCACCATTCCATTAGGAAACTTAGAAAAGGAAAGAGACAAAAGTCCAACCTTTCAGGGTCAAATAATGTTAAAAATGTTTGTGAAATCTAGGTGGGAGACCCAATAAAGATTCATGAATTACCGGTATGATCTTTTCAAGTGGGGGAACCAAGGGCCAAATCGCTCTAGAGAGCATTGACCAGAGAAGGAGCATTCCTATCACATAGTAGCCAACTGGAAGAGAGGCATTTGTTTATAATGAAATGAAGTTCAGCAGGCAAAAATACAGTGCTAATACAAGTTGTAAAGCACTGCTTCCAATGAGCATAGGCTCGCTTCCTGCCAGCATGGGGATATGTAGAAGTTGATAAAATGTGTTCCCAATCTTGACAAATGATTAGTGGCCAGCACTTGCACTTGGGCAATAAGTTCAAACTTCATATTTTCCACTTGCCAAACCACTAGACACTCAAATCAAACATCAAGACATTAAGGAGTACTTAAAATATCTTTGTACTGCAAGTGCAGAAAATCTATTTGTATTCCCTGTTGTGCTCTTTGGTTTTTTGAACCTCCATTACTCTCTTCTGCCTTCCCTTGAGAAGTATATTTTATGCTTGTAGATTGTATCCATGAGTTTGTAACTTGATTATGCTCAATAGAAAATTAATGGCAACAGGTTTAGACCTTCTTTCTCTGACATGTGTAAGATGATGGAGCTTAGCAGTATGAGAACATTAGAAAAGACTTTTCTTGGGAATATGCAAGTACAATCAACACAGATGAAGCTAGCGTGAGTGGGAATCTGTCTTTCTTCCTCCATCTGTCTCCATGGTTTTTGGAGGAAAGGAAAATAAAAGAGACCATGAAATATATATTTTCTCTCTATTAACATATACTCTAGTGATGAAGATATAAGTTTAATATTCATTCTTTGCTAATTATGTCTCTTTTCATTCTCTGTTCCAGTCTTTCTTGTGCTCTCCCTAGTTATAAAAACTTTGCAGCAGCAGCTTTTTTTCTTATTCATCTGTGATCACTTGTTTATTGATGGTATTATTTATTTATTCGTTCAATTTATATGGCCACCTATCTCAAATTCATAACTCCGTATGGCTAACTATGAATAAAAACAAGATTAAAATATTACAACAAAATAATAAATAACATACAGCAGCCAAGATAAAAACCAACCAATAATAATTAACACAACCATAAACTGCAATGTGAGAATTTAAAATATGGTGGAAAAGCAATTTCCCTGACCATATACAGCCATTTATGAGAAATGGGGGACTATATAAATCCAATCCAAACCCAAACCCAAAATCATACCATACCATACCATACCATACCATACACCATACCATACCATACCATACCATACCATACCATACCATACCATACCAAACACAAACACAAACCATACCAGGCTGTAAATCCAAGCACACACAAACAAAAGCTGACAAACCTCTGTCCCAATATTTAGGAAAAGAAGCACAAATATCCCTCTCCTCAAATTTGCTTCCTTTCCCCAACAACTGTGATTTACAAGCATCTCCAGTGTTTAGTGTGGTCATTCTCCATCAAAATAAGCACTTGTCATTTTTTTTTTAAAAAAGGTAAAGCAGTATAGATAAGTTTAAATAACTCTGCAAACTACATTTTTGTTTGTTCATTATCATATTTATACCTGCACAGTCCTGATCTAGTGAAATACAGCACATAAAAGATGGTGATTTACAGTACAACATGAAACATCAGAAGTTTTTTTCAATATGTAAGAGATCTGTAAAACAATATAAGCAATAAACAACATACATAAAAACTACATTGTGAGTATGCACGGTTATGTATATATCTGATGCAACTATCAAAAAATGAGATCATAAATAATATTTTTTTCTTATTTTTCAGGATTTATAAGCTACTCTGATCTTAAAAGACGCTGGGCAATGCACAACATAGGAAACAAAGCATAATGCGAAAACAATAGAAATCTCTAAACCAATGTATAAATAAAAAATATCTTTAAAATGGGCTAAAATCCAAAATAGCAAAGATAGCCAACCAGGTCAACTGTAGCTGAAAGCTCTTAAGAGGAATACTGGGTTTAGTAGGTTACATAAAGCTAAGAAGTTGTCAAATTTGTAAGGCCACCCAATTCCCTAACAATTTGGGCAGTGTACAGTATTAAAAATAGTTTGGAACAATAAGAAATAGAAACATACATCTACCCAGAAGTAGGCTCCATAAGAATGAATGAAATGTTAAATCCTTCTACGATAAATGTTACATATCAACATTACATCATGATTATTGGTCTTCTGAATGATTCTCATATCATCCAGCCAATAACCATTTGTCTTTTCTCCTTCATTTCTTTCCAAGTCCAAACACCTGATTGTGTTTTTTTCCCTCCCTAAAAGCTGCTGCATTTGTGGCATAATTAACAGCACTTCCTTGATCTTGAAGACAATTTTTGTGCAATACTTCCTTTCCTCTCTTCTACTTCTGCAAGTCTTCACCATTTCATTACCCACGTTCCTGGAATTCATTCATTCAAGTACTCAATCAACAGTACTTTTGTGCCTCCTCAATCAGCCCCTTCACAGATGAGCTGAGAAACACTCAGCTGGATTCCAAAGACTACTGTTTAAAATCTATCCACTCACTCAATCATATTACTTCCTGATATCAGCTGAGTTTTGAAGATTTTACTTACATATTGTACAACTCATGATCCATTGGGTCACCCTAGTGATATTTCTTTATCTAAACAGAGAAACACAATGTCTACAAGTGGATTGCTATTGTTTTGGTTTTAAAATTAAAAACAAAACAAAACATGATTTTATTAAAGAAGAAGGATTCGTAGCAAGACAAATATAGATTCTTTTTGTTTAACAAAGGACATTTTTGATTATCACTTCTGGTTGATATTTCCTTCTTTAAGAATACTCTAATGTTTTCCTTTTCTTCGGCTTAAAGCAACATACAGCTGATCATACTGGAATGCTGATTTCTCTGAATAAATCAGCACATTCTCCATGGCTTGTTCCTATATTTCATGTATAGTGAGAGCAAAGTATGACAGTATTGGGAACTGTATCCACTGAAGAGGGACATTTTCACCTCCTAATAAATTGAGTGCATTGTTTGGAATCATGCCAGTGCCAGTTTTGAATATCCCAATGTTTATATTTGTTCAAGGAGATTTTTGTTGAGTTCTTCGCTAATCATCCACATTTCACAGCAAAGCCTTGGAAGATTCAAGTTCAATGAGTAGTGTTGGCTCTTTCACTGACGAGAGTTGAAGGAATAATGTTATTTCATCTTTCCAGGGAAGCTTCAATGCATGTGGAAATCATTTTTCTCATCATTTCATTGAGGGGAACCAAGATAGAATTCTCTGAGAATGCTTTGACAGATTGTTAGATGTTAAGTAATTGAAATCTATACATTCTTCCATAGATCTTGCTGCCAGAACAGTATCTTCTGGTAATTCTTTTTTATCATTTTGATTTTTCTGATTTCCAACATTCAATAAGAAACCAGTATATCTTTTTTTCCTCAGTCAATTGCATGTTTCTCTTCAACTAAAACTTTAAAAAGCTTCTCGTTAAGTATGATTTTTTGATGTATGAATTGTCCACATTTGCATAATTTCATCTTTTCACAGCTAGTAGAAGCTGATGGAAATCACATAGCAAATGGTTAACATTCCCCCAAAGGCCCCATTCTTGCCACATACATCACAAGGAGAATGGTGTATGACTTCAAAGCTCTGTCTTCTTATCATGGGTCCTAATCCCAGACAATAAACCTTTACGCATTGAAGCACATTTGCAGTATTGGAGTTTATTTCATTGTTACAAAGAACATTTTCATTTACTCTGAGAAGTATCTTGAATCTTGAATGCACTCTTCTACCACAAGGCATCAATATTGTCATAATATCAGATCACTGCAATAGCAACATCTCCACCTCCCCTAACTTTAGCCAAGATCGAGTTGGTACAAATGTCTTTCCCATTTTTCCTTGTTCATCATTAAAAATTTCTGAAAAAAGATTGCTTTGCAAGCACTTATACAAATAGTGATTTAATGTTCTTTGCTCATTATTCAATAAAGGCTGGTTGTGTAGTATAAATTCCTGATGTTTGTCTCTGTTGTATTACTGCTTATGTAATAATTCCTGATTGCCACCATGTTGATTAATTGCACTTGTTGGTTTTGGCAAGTTATATTCTTAGAGTGTTTTTTTCTCTCTGAATTTCTCAAGTTTTTCTTGAAAATTTAGAAGAGTTTGTTCATGATAAGCTCTTATTGATCATGATATTAGATTACTGATAGTTCTCTCAATTTGGAGGAAATCTTCAGACATTGCATTCTTGAACTGGTCCCACAATTGCTGTGGGTCATTGATTTCAGTGTTTGTTAGCAAGACAACAAACAAATCTTTCATTACTCTGGGTATTCTTGTTTTTTTTTGGGTGTCTTCTACAGTTTGTTGCCAATGATCATCAGCTTGCAACACTCTTCTCTCTCTCTGCAGATGTCTTTGAATGATGGAAAGATGTATCCATTATGTTTCTTAAGTGACTTCAAAGGTACCAACTCCTTTATGTGAAAGAAGCAGTATCAATAATGGAGGTCACCACTTCATGGAAAAATGGTATATACTCATCCCCAGAACTTCAAAAATTCCAGAGAACTCTTCCAATCTTTTCCAAATGGGTGTTATTTTTAAATCAGATTCAGGAACTCTACATGCTCAAATGCCATACAAAATGGCAGCATAGGTATTTTGTGATTGGCCAAATTGGAGAGCAATATGGACAACAATAGTTTGCATGGCATAGCCAGCAAATGACTGCTGAAATAGATAGATCATAGCAATCTATGTGTCAGAATAGTCACTGGGCGTCACAGTGCTAATGTGGATGTGTTCTATGCTGACTTGAATAATGACAAGGTATAAATGGAGTTTCATGCTCAGGAAAAGACTGAATTAATTTTAAGGGAAGCAGAAAGATTAACGCTATGTCATATGTGTGGGTCTCCGTATTCTTTCACTTGACACTGCATGGTGTTACAAGCATAATTTCAATGTACACTGGGAGATTACCCATTGAAATTTGTCTGAAGAGTAAAAAGAAATTTCCCAGTAGTATGTCTAGGGTCTTATAATTCTTCTATCAGGGTGATACAAGGCCCAGTATCTTCATAAGTATCAAAGAGCAAAACAGCTATTTTTTTTCTTTTTTCTTTTAAATATTGATCTCTTCCCCTTTAGTCACCTACTAATAACTTTACATGTATAAATATGTGTATACTCTCCTAAACATGGACATTATAGGGCTCACTTGTTTTTGTGTACTAAAGCATTTTTTATTCTTACTAATATATGTCAAGCTAGAAAATACTTTTAACAGTCATTTTACCTTTTCTAGCACAGGGGTCCCCAACCCCCAGTCCGTGGACCAGTACCAGGCCGCAGCATGCCAGAAACTGGTCTGCACAAACAAGCAAAGCCCCATCTGCAGGATGCAGGCAGCACACAAAACCACACCCCCTCTGGTCCACAAAAAAACCTCTTTCCACGGAACCGGTCCCTGGTGCCCAAAAGGTTGGGGACCTCTGTTCTAGCAGGATTGAGGCCATGTCTGAGGTGGAGGTGATCAGCAATAATAAGAAAGTTGGGTCTGTGAAGAACATGTGAGAACAAAAGCCCTCTGAAGAATAATGGCTGGCTCTAGAATAGAAGAATAGGGTTTGAGGCTGGCCAGTTCATTATGAGCAGACAGAATATCTGCTATGAATATGAGGTCAAGACTGGCATTGTCAGAAAGAACTTCAATTTCTGGAAACAGATCAGCATCAGCCAAAATATTATCATAAAGGTTTATTGCTTGCCCTTTCCTCAAAACCTTTATTGTATTTCTACTTGATTGTCTCAAATGCAAGCAACAAGCATGCAACAGAGGATAAAATTATCCGGCATATATTTATATTGCATATAAGTAGACATTTAATGCAGTCCACATATGCTAAAATTTTAGCTTAGCAAAGCATAGATCTAGGAAACACAATTTATTTTCTTTCTAATTACAGCCTTTGGCTGAAATCCTAAACATACTGTTATCAAGGAAATAATGAAGCAGTACTAACAATTCAAAGTGCTATTTTTAGGGATCAGTATGCAGCAGAGGTATCCTACCATCAATGGGGAATTCCAGGAATGAGGTTTTAGCAGAATGAAAAGTGCTGAATTCAAGATTTATTTGGTGGTTTAAGCTTTTAGCCACAGCCAGGGAGGATGATCTTACTCTTCGCTCTTCCTTGACCATTACTTTTTAATATCTACTAAAGATGCTAATATCGTGTTATCAGACCTCTTCTGGTGAAGTTGATCGCCCCATTTTGAGCTCAGAGTATCTCAGCAACTTTAAGCTTGAAACATTTTGAATATAAAAGAGGGATATGAGGGTGATTTGGTTGCAATCATAAAAGAGTTTGTATACACCCCAATACCACCATTATAGGCATTATTGCTGGAGAAATTTTGAAGCAATATAGTAACTATTGTCTAGGGACCACATTGGAGACCAGCACCAGAGATCACTAAACTTACTTTTCATCACAATTTCTCATCATGAACGATTGCTAAATGAGGTAATTCCTAATGAGGACTATAAGAAAGAAAGAAAGAAAGAAAGAAAGAAAGAAAGAAAGAAAGAAAGAAAGAAAGAAAGAAAGAAAGAAAGAGAAAGAGAGGGAGGAAGGGAGGAAGGAAGGAAAGGAAGGAAGGAAGGAAGGAAGGAAGAAACCAACCATTAACCATTAACATTATTAATTTTAGATTTTGTCCTCAAGTGAATCAGTTAGATACAGAAAGCACTATTTTTAGATGAAAATACATTTTTTTTAACAAAAAAGAAGAAAATAATAGAGAATTGAAAGCATATTTTGCCCAATGAAGCCTTGTCTAAGTTTCATTTCCTGTTGGGCAGATGGAGGGTGCTAAAGAGTACAAGATCATTCCATTCTGGGTTCTTAGGAGAAAAAGCAGCAGGAAGAACTTATGGGAGTGACTTGTGACTTTCTCTATTGTCTTTGTGGGAAGGTGACCAGGAAGATCACAAATGATAATCATGTAACCTCAGCTCACCATGACAGTTGCAACTTCACAACCAGTTTTAAACCCCACTTGGTCAGCACTATTCATAATTTTGAATGGTCAGTGAATGAGTGGTCATAAGTTGAGGCCTATCTGTATATATACACTACATTGTACGGTTAACAACCATTTATTCACTGACCATTTACATTTATGATGCTGTTGAACAAATGGAGGCTATAGCCAGTCCTTGTAGTTATAGCTGTTGCAGTGCTCTTGTGGTCACATAATAAAAATTTGGGCACTTGGCAGATCATCTGTATTTAAGACCACTGCATATATTTCAACTCCCCTCATCCACCTATCTTCCCCCTTCTCTACCTTTTGGACACCCTGCATTCCACCACCACTGTCTACCCCTGCAACCCTCTGCTGCTATCAGCTGACCTTCACAGTCTTCTTTCTCCTGCTGCTGCTAAGCTACACACAGCTGTGGCAGAGGCTGCTCTTCCCCACAGCCTCATGAGGCCTTCCCCAACACTTCACAAGGCCTCTACGAAGCCTTATGGATACCCTGCACAGATGCCTCATGGGGATTCAGGGAGGACTCACAAGGGTCTTGCTAAGGGACAGCAGTTGTCCTCAGCTGGGCACCCCTTGTCAACCGTGGAAGAAGAAGACAGCAAAAGTTAGCTGGGGGTAGAGGGGCAACAGGAATAGGCAGAAGTAGCAGAGTATAGAACATAGATGGGTGGAGATAGATGGATGTGGGATGTTGAAGTGGAAGGAAACATGGCAGGGCAAGAGGAATGTGAAGTCCTGGCCTTCTGGTACTACCATCACTAAGCTGTGTGGTCACATGATATTTCATCTAACAATTGCTTCACTTAGCAATGGAAATTCTGATCCCAGTTAGGGTTGTTAAATAGGACTGCCCTGCATTTTTTTTTAAAGTAAATATTTCCTATTCTTTCTCCCCCCCCCCACTTCAATTTTTCCATTAAAAACAAAAGGCTGAAATACCCTTCATGAACACCTAGGGGAGACATCAAACTCTGCAAGACAGCAGTCACAAAGTTATCCCAAAGATGCTTTTTCACGAGGCAACTGGACTTGTTTTTCTTTGAAGATGTTTCACTTCTCATCCAAGAAGCTTCTTCAACTCTGAGTCTTCAGAGAAAAACAAGAAAGTCCAGTTGCCTCGCGGAAAAGCATCTTTGGGATAACTATGACCTGGATGACTGAGAATCTCCATAAACAGCAATCACAAAGCCACCCCCTTTTTCACAAGTGCTGCATGCATGTCCTCAAAGGATGGAGCTTTAATCATGATGCCACACCTGTCATCTTGCACATTTTGATCCTGCAGGCATCACTGGATGCTTTTTTGCTGTGAAATTCCATTATTTTTTCTTGGTCCTCTGCTAAAGTGAGAGTAGAGGCCTGTACTTCACAGCCAGTACATCACCTGTTGTCAGCCAGTTTCCTTACAACAGTTGTTACAATTATACCCTAAAAATCTGGGTCTCTGTTGAGAAGAAAATGTTTGCATTTGGATATTTTTCAGAGCAGCAAGAGTTACTTTTTCAGGTTCAACCGTGTTTTTAAATCATGTGTGCCTCCCTGTATTTCAATGAAGTAACTATGATTTGGAAATGAGGTCTGTAATGGCTTAAAGTATTTAAGCCCTTAAAAGAATGTACTTTGCCTATAGCTCAAGAAGCAGTAAATCCTTTGGCAGTGATATCCTCCTTCCATATAGCAACGAGAGTGGCATTATTCACGTCAGGCAAATAATTCTGCCCAAAAAGATGTGTTATGTCTTGTAGAAGGAAAAGGTAAGACACAGTTCCCCATAGTTTCTAAATTGCTCAATGTTATTTCATTAGGGATAGAAAGGAAAGCATTAATACAACAGGAGTAGGAGAGCTAGTTTGAACCTCCAAGAATAATTCTGTTGCTGAGTACCGATTATGATTTCTCATAAACGTAACTACAGGAAGGCTTTGCTTAACACTTACTTGTTCAGCAACTGTTCTAACTTACTATGGTCATATAGTAAGGGACAGGCTAGCAATTACGATGTTTCAGCATTTTGCAGTCAAAGGATCCTCATCTGTGACCTTCACTGCCAGCTTCCTTCAAGCAAAGTCAATGTGGCAGTTGGCAGGAGTTCAACAAATGGTGACTCTTGATGTCATGTTTAACAATGCCAACCAGAACTCTGGAACTGCTGTTGCTAAGTGATTTGGTCATGTGTTATAATGCTTTATGACTGCATCTCTTAGCAATGGAAATTCTGGTCCCAGTAGCCATCGTTAACCAAGGACTACCTTATATATTGGAATAGGATAAGCCAACTCTTCTTGGCCTTTTGGTTAAGTTCAACTGTATGTGTAGATGAGCTGTACTAGGATTTAAATAGCTATCTTTTGTATTCATGTGAGGATCTTGGGAGGAGAATCTGTATTTCCTGCTCGGTAAGGTTTACAATGGTTAAATCTCATTGTAATTGTACTTCCAGAGTAAGACACACCCACATTTCAAAGGTTCCCCCTCTTCCCCTTCCACGCCCACCCCAGCTCCGAAGCAATGCGAAAAAAGTCACGATATGTCGTGACATGTCACGTGATGTGGCGAGTTTGACACCTGTGATCTAAGTGATCAAATTGCACCCTTGGTTTCTATGGAACAGAGAGCAAGGAAAAAAGAAAACTAAGACAGAAAAGATCCAATTTCCTTTGGGTACTGATCATGTCGATGGTAGCATGTCCAACCCACTCAGACAGATTACCCCGAGAGCATACGAATGTTGTCAAAACATTGTTTCTCATTCCTGGATTATTCGAAGGAGAGCAGTATGACAGAGTGACTTTGGAGTGGGGAGAGCCATGTTCAAGTCCCATACAAAATGATTTGGGCTCAGTCACTTTTTCTCAGCCCAGCCTACCTTGCAAGCCCAGCCTACCTTGTTGCTATTGACTTACTCCAGGAAGTATCTTTATGGAAAGTTTGTGGTGCACGTTTAATCCATTTTTAAGAAGAGAAAGAGAAAGGGAAGTTCATCCAGCAATCTAGAACAGAAACAAGAATTTGAATAAAGGAACAAATTCAACTGAGACCAGCTTGAAATTGTTTACAGGTTGCAATATAACTAAATATAGACTTTACTAATGAAAACATACATAACTCTTGCTATTTAAACTTATCAAGAACTTAAAATATGTGATGATTCTTTCAGGGTGATTCTCTGGGAGTCCACAGCAAAGTTTGGCGTTTATTATATGGCAACATCTTGAAGACCAAGTAAGCTCACCCAACAGGGATTTTCTAGTAATCTAGGAATAACTTCCCAGAAGGCAAATTCAACCAGGCCAATCAGTATAATTTAAATGACCTAATCAGATATATTCCACCTTGATTCTGTAAGACCTCTTTGGCATAATTATAGGAAAATTAGCCTAGAATGTGAGGGCCATGCAGTGTGGACTTTGTAATACTCGCAATATGGGTTTTGTAATAGTCTTGCACTGGCTAATTAACATGGATTTTTTCTTGTATTTTAATTTGCCTTATTTCTCTTTTTCTCTCTCTTTTAAAGGTATTGTTAATTGGCCATGTCTAATCAAGCAAAAAATGTAAATAGTTTATACTTTAGAAACTAGGACTGGCAGACTGTTTGATACATTGAAAATGAACACTTTTGTTTTCAGTTGTTCCCAAGCCTCAACGAACAAAGCAAGCATTCGAACCCAGGAGTGGGAAAGTGCTGTTAATGTATCTTTATCAATGCACATTTTGTTGTTTTTCCTTTGTAAATGTTTCTTTTACTTTTATTCAGATTACAATGCTCTTTTCAATCCTTATGCTTACATATTATTGGATGTCTAATTGTTCATGATGTAACTGGACATATGATTTTTCCTAATCCAATCAACTTTTACTTTGAAGTTTCTTTGTTGTGCAAACTATAAAAGTAAACGTAATTCTTTGTTCCAGGTTCTCTCTCTCACATAAAGAAAGAATCATTTTTAACTGAAACATTTCAAATAAATTGTAAATTAAATGGTCTTCCTGTCTTGGGTGCTAATTAAAGTCCAGTATGCTGAGGCAGAACCTAGCCAGATTTGGCTAACAAATTTATATTCAGATAGACTTTGACCTAGCCATAGCTGGCTATATTTTTTGTTTAATGGAATGAACTAGCCAACAAGAGGGAGACTGAATCTAGCACATTCCACCATCTTGGTTTGTTTAGTTATGTAGTTCTCGTACTTTGCTACCCTTTAAGTGAAGAGTGTCAAACTGGCGGCCTGCAGGCCGGATGTGTCTCGTGTAGGCCACACCCACCCTGGCTCCACAAAGGCAAAAAACATTGCGATATGTCATGTGACACAATTGAGTTTGACACCTGTATGGTCCTTCAGAGGGTCTATGACAATTCACTGGGGCCAACTCACCATGGCCAACTCACTGTGGGCCAACTCGCCATGGCCAACTCGCCACAGGATAACTCGATCCTGGACAAAAGTTACACTAATAAAGAAATGGAAGAATAGAATCATTAAAGAAAGGATGCAAAAGGAGGGACAGAATGAAATGTGATCAATAAAAATTAAAATATTTTTTTATTTATTTTGAATAATTAAATAGAATTGTTAAATTATTCCGCAGTGAGTTTTCCCATGGCAAGTTGGCCATGGTGAGTTGGCTGGGGCAAGTTGTCCCATTCTCCCTTTAAATACTTTTGATGTTTCAGATGCTGCTGAATATCAATTCCCAGCAGCCTCAGTCAGTTGTCAGCTGCCCAGGAAATCAGGATATTCAGGCAGTTCAAATGAGTATAAATATTTATTGCAAGCTTAAGTTCTTTCTAAGAATTGGCCAAGTGACTGTTAAGGGAAATGTGCAGGAGTTGAATGGAAATGAATTTAAGATGGGCTGGACTTAGATCTCTTGCGGGCGTGAAGGGACTTGTGACTTATGATGCATTTGATCCCTCCCTCGGGCTCAACCTGATCATCTTCTACACTAGCATGACCAATAATGAGAGAGGCTGAGGTATTAGGAAGGAACAAACCCATTTATGAACTATTCTGCGCATGGAACTGATTTCTTGGGATGATTCATGTCCATGTATATGAAACATATGTTTGGTCCATATATAGAAAGAAACTGAATGTTTTTGTTCCAGAGTGTTTCTGAAATGCAAATGTGCTGTGCAAAAATTGAGAGATGGGGAATGAGAGAGATGAGTGGGAAAATGTCAAGGACATTATAGCAGCTGAGGAGATTAGAGAAGCAGGGAAGACAAGGTACTGGAAGGATCTGTTATAGGAAGATATATGAGCCTTGTCCTTTGTGCTCCATAAAACTGGTCTGGAATACATGCAGAGTTCATTGTGGCCAAAACTCTGAAAAACAAACAAAAATATTTGGAGTTTTGTTTCTGCTGAATTGCAACCCGCCCGGAATTCTTTAGTAGAACTTTAGAACACAGTATGTTTGTTTTAGGTCTGAAACAAAAACAGAACAGAATAACAGAGTTGGAAGGGACCTTAGAGCTCTTCTAGTCCAACCCCCTGCTCAAGCAGAAGACCCTATACCATTCCAGAAAAGTGGTTGTCCAGTCTTTCTTAAAAGGCCAGTGATGGAGCACCCACAACTTCTGAAGGCAAGCTGTTCCACTGGTTAATTATTCTCACTGTTAGGAAATTTCATCTTAGTTCTAGGTTGTGTCTCTCCTTGATTAGTTTCCATCCATTGTTTCTGGTCTTGCCTTCTGGTACTTTATACTCAAGATGGGAGTATACTCTTGTGTATATCCCCATGAGAAATATACTTCACAACGTTTGTACTATCTTATATGTGTCAAGACAAACATTTTATATGCTATGTTTACAATTCACATGAAGCCATGGGTTGCTGGAAAAAAGTTGGTAGCTTGATTCAATATAAACTATAAACTGCAGAAGATTAACAAAAACAATCAGATCACATCCTGGCATAGTACGATATGTGAAACCTATGTTATTCAACTCATCATTTTAATCACTCCCAAAATTAAATAGGAATGGATTTTATTATTGTATTTTGCAATTGCTACTAATCTTGGATGAAGAACAATGCAAAAGTATTTCAAAATACTAAATAATAACTAACAATCCATGCTTGCTACTTACCAAAATCCAGGGACAGTCCAGAACTGGGTATCATATACTGTGTTATGTATTAAATTTAATGCATAATGGTCTGTTATAAAACAGTTAACTAGTTATATTGTTTGAATGTAGACTGTCTGTCTGTATATACTAACAGCTGTCACTTTAAGCGGGAAAACTTACTTTGAAATGATTGGCCGTCGCCTATAAGTCAAGCGAAGGCTAATTCCGCTTCTGTTTAGATCTAATAAAGAGCTGTTACTTTTCACATGCTGTGTCTTCAATGCCTCACCGTTCCCAATATACAACACTGGCGATGAAGGTGGGATTAT
Source organism: Azemiops feae (assembly GCA_023970755.1). Taxonomy (NCBI): domain Eukaryota; kingdom Metazoa; phylum Chordata; class Lepidosauria; order Squamata; family Viperidae; genus Azemiops; species Azemiops feae. The sequence continues at coordinate 740,678 of JALGBA010003847.1, read as the reverse complement.
GCCGCTAGGAAGAAAAGAGCTGGAGGACTAAGAGCTAGTCACTAAGGGTTAGACCAGGCATCAGCGCCCTGGTTGGAACAGTGTTCCCCCCTTTTTGCCTGCCAGTACGCAAACGCTGGAGGCATCTCATCCTAAGAGATCCATCCCTAGGAATCTAACAGAAGCTCTAGCAGCATAAGGCATTAGAGATGTGGTAACAGCGAATCATGGCTAGAGTCGGCAAACTTTCCGAGTTTGACATGACGCACCCTGAACAGTGGAGTTCGTATGTATCCAGAGTCGAAAACTATCTCAGAGCGAACCAGGTCAGGGAAGATAATTTAAAAGCTGCAACCTTGTTGTGCGTGTGTGGCCAAGCCACCTTTGATATAGCGGAGAATCTAGTCACTCCTGCTGCGTTAGAGTCAGTCATCTTTGCTGACTTAAAGAGAAGGCTCAAAGAACACTTTGAACCGAAATTGTCCATCATAGCATGGAGGCACATGTTCGAGCGGAGGGATCAGCAACCAGATGAGACAGCAGCTGAATTCGTGGCTGCTCTGAGACAAGCCTCCAGATTCTGCGAGTTCCCCGATCTGGAAGATAGACTCAGGGACCGGCTGATATGCAGCCTGAGGAGCAGAAACTTACAGCAGAAGCTGTTTGCAAAAGAGACTTTAACCTTTCAAGATGCCTTGAAAGAGGTAATGGCTGAAGAAGCTGCAGGGGGGGCAATAAAAGCCCTATGACCCCCGAAGAATCCCTCCAGCCCAACGGCTGTTCATTATGAAGAAGCAAAGAAAGTACATGACCCAGAAGAAGATACTGAGATCGACCAGGTGCAGAAGCTTCCAGGGAAAAGGCAGCGACCATTTGACAAGGTAGTCTTCTTCCCTAGCTGTCCTGGCTGCGGGGGACGACACCAGTGCGCAGAATGCCGGTTTCATGAGGCTGTGTGCCAAGCATGTGGCAAGCAAGGCCACATCGCTGCAGTCTGTAAAGGTCACCAGAGGGAATCTCCACCACAAGACTTCCCCAGGAGAGGTAAAGGGCCCCCGGGGCAAAACAGAGTAGGATATTGCTCTGGAAGAAGGAGCATTCACAGAACCAGAGCCCGTCGCCCATTAAAAGAGACTAAAAGTCAAGCTAGAAGGAGTTCCATGCACCATGGAACTGAACACTGGGACATCCATAATGTCTTACAAGACTTTCAACTTCATTTGTAGAAATGGCAGGAAACGAGTCAGACTCAAACCGTCAGATTTGATTTTGACAGACTTTCAAAACTCCCACATAGCGGTTAAAGGAGAAGCTATGCTTACAGTAAAGTTCAAAGAGTTTGAGGGTCCTCCCAATATCGTGGTGGTGGAAGGCCAATGCACGAGCCTGTTTGGCTTAGACTGCTTTGATGCCCTGGGCATAAACATGACTGGCATCAACCGAACCCAGACAGCAGATTTGGCAGCTGTCTGCCAGGATTTTGCTGACATGTTCAGCCCTCAGTTAGGAAGGTACAAAGGAGCACCCATTGCTCTTCACTTGATCCAACCATAGCCCCAATCAGAGTAAAGCCTCGTAGAGTGCCTTTTGCCCTGAAGCCCAAGATTGATGCAGAGTTGGATAAGCTCATTCAACAGGAATCTTACAGCCTATTGATAGCAGTGTGTGGGAAACCCCCACAGTCACACCAGTTAAGTCTAATGGAGAGGTGCGCATATGCGCTGATTACAAGTGTACTATTAATAAGGCACTTCAGCAGCATGCGTATCCAGTACCTGTAGTTAGCCACATCCTGGCATCATTACAGGGAGGTCGCTTATTTGCAAAGCTGGACCTGGCACAGGCATATCAGCAGCTGCCTGTGGATGATGCCTCTGCTGAGGCACAAACAATAGTAACCCATAGAGGGGCATTCAGGGTTCATCGCCTGCAGTTTGGGGTCAGTGTAGCCCCAGGGCTCTTTCAGAGCGTAATGGAGCACACGCTCAAAAATATCCCAGGTGTGTGCCCTTACTTCGACGACATGCTAATTGCTGGAGAGTCAGCTGAAGTATTAGCAGAACGTCTAAGGGCTGTTCTTCAGCACTTCCGCAAAGCAGGGCTGAAGCTAAAAAGGGAAAAATGTCAAATTGGAGTGAATTCCACAGAGTTCCTCGGGTTCTGGATTGATGCTGCCGGAATTCACCCCGCTGATTCAAAGCTTAAGGCTATTCTGCAGGCACACCGACCTAAGTCAAAAGGGGGAGCTGCAAGCATTTTGGGGGCTTCTTAACTTTTATCACACCTTTCTCCCGCATAAGGCAGCATTAGCAGAGCCTCTGCACAGGCTCTTGGACAAGAGGGCACTATGGCAGTGGACTAGCGCCCACGAAAACAGTTTCAAGCAGTCAAATCACTGCTGTCTTCAGACTCAGTGTTAACACATTTTAACAAAAAGCTGCCTATCAGTATTGCATGTGATGCTTCATCATACGGGATAGGAGCAGTTTTGAGCCATGTGATGGCAAATGGGCAACAAGCACCCATTGCTTACTACTCAAGGACACTTTCCTCCGCGGAAAGAAATTATGCACAAATTGATAAGGAGGCATTAGCTATTGTTGCTGGAATTAAGAAATTCCATGATTTCCTTTATGGCCGCCCATTTATGGTCTTTACAGACCACAAGCCTCTCTTAGGTCTGTTCACGGCAGACAAACAAACCCCTCAGATCCTCTCTCCAAGGATGCTGAGGTGGTCAATCTTTACGGCAGCCTACAATTACAGGCTAGTCCATAAGCCGGGCAAAGAGATGGGCCATGCTGGTTGCCCCTGCCTAAGGTAGAACCAGACCCTGCATCCGCTGCACGCATCCTGTCAATTCAGGATCTGCCAGAATCTCCCCTTCATGCAGGGGATGTGGCTGCAGAGACGGCCACTGACAAAACACTCAGCCGTGTTTTGGGGGTGGCCAGGAACCAGTCCTGGGACAGAATTTCACAGCTTCATCAGAAGACAAGATGAGCTATCTGCATACAAGGGATGGATTCTATGGGGAAGCAGGGTTACAGTCCCACACACATTAAGGGAAAGAGAATCTCTGCATGAGGGTCATCCTGGAATAGTCAGGATGAAGGCACTCGTGAGAAGCTACCTGTGGTGGCCACGGATCAGGATATAGAGGCTCAAGTGAAAGGATGCCAGGTTTGCCAACAGACTGAAATGCCTCAAGCTCCAGTATATCGCTGAGAGACCACACAGACCCCCTGGTCTAGGATTCACATAGACCATGCAGGACCCTTCCAAGGACAGGTGTTCCTCATTGTTGTGGACAGTCACTCCAAGTGGCTTGAAGTGGCACCTGTCCCAACTATGAGTACTGCCAGGACCATCCAGGAACTGCGCAGAATCTTTGCCACAGATGGCTTACCAGATGTAATTGTATCAGACAATGGGGCTCAATTTACTGCTGCTGAATTTCAGTCATTTCTAAGATCTAATCTGATTCGATATGCCACCTCTGCCCCATTTCACCTGGCCTCTAATGGTCAAGCCGAAAGGATGGTCAGGACGACCAAGGAAGCCCTTAAAAGAATTACAAGGGGCGATTGGCATCACAGGTTGGCAGGCTTTCTGCTCCGCCAACACACAACTCCGTGCACTTCAACGGGCCGTAGCCCAGTGGAACTGAGATGGGGACAATGGCTGACCACAAAGCTGGACCATCTCCATCTGGACTGAATTGCAACAGAGACAGCGCAGCCCAAACCCCCGAGGAATTTGCTAGTGGGCGATCGAGTCTGGGCAAGGAATTACACCCAAGGGGCACCGTGGGTGGTAGCTGTGGTTTGCAAGGTGTCAGGACCTTATGAAGGTCTCTTATGAAGTGGTCCTGGAAGACAGGCATGTTTTGTGCTGCCACATCGATCAGCTGCATCGGCGGCAGTCTAAGCAAACCCTGGCTGCCAACCAAGAGCAGAGCCGAGAGCTACCTGACAGCTTCGGCGCATCCGAGTCTCCTGGGCTCAGCGGGACTCATAGAGACATGCTGGACAACTCAAGCATGGTGGAGCCGCTACCAACCAAAGGAACTGTGCCCACGAATCAGAACATGCTGGAGGACTTGCCTCCCAGCCATTCCAGGACTGTTCCATTCACAGACTTGGGCACGGGACAGACCAGCCGAAAAGAGATTGGTCTAACCGACCAAAGAGAGACTGTGCTACCCAGCAGTAGCGGTCAGATAGACTCCCAGTGCTCATGGGTCGTGGAGTTCTAGTCTACCCAGCCAGCCGAGTGTAGACCGGGACCCTCCGGCAGAATTGCGGCGTTTGGAATGATCGCGGAAGCCGCCTGCCTTTCTTAAAGACTTTCTGCATTTCCCGGATATCTACCCGATCTAGGGGGAAGGGGTGTTATGTATTAAACCTAATGCATAATGGTCTGTTATAAAACAGTTAACTAGTTGTATTGTTTGAATGTAGACTGTCTGTCTGTATATACTAACAGCTGTCGCTTTAGGTGGGAAAACTTACTTTGAAATGATTGGCCGCTGCCTAGTGGCGGTCCGTATAAATATAAGTCAAGCAAAGGCTAGCTTCGCTTCTGTTTAGATCTAATAAAGAGCTGTTACTTTTCACACGCTGTGTCTTCAATGCTTCACCGTTCCCAATATACAACATACTGGTTAATTGGCTACATTTAAATTGGGTCAAAATCTATACTGCAATAAAAATGAGCTTGCTTTACCATAAAATAACACTGATAGTGAGATATTTTCTAGAAAAAAATTAACATCTCATTTAATTACTTGCCAATGCAAAGTGATAACATTTACCTGATTACTGAAAATTTAATGAAATGTTTAAATCTGCCACAATTAAAAAAAAAAAAAACTTGCTTCTGAGGTGATATGATACTGAGATGATTAAATAAAATGTCGGTGTTTCACCTGTGATGAACATACTTCACACACGCAAAACACTCCATTTCAATTAGTAAATGAAAAAAAATGTGAACAAAGATTTGCTGTTGCAAACTACTGCTTCTCTCTGGTATATCTAAACCAGCAGTTTTGAAGTATATAATGCCCTTACGTTTAATTTCAAGCCTCTGAAATGGAAAATTTCACTACACTGCAAAAACTATTGAAAGCTATCTCCTATGCTTCAGTACTTTTCTTGCCCTCACAAATGACCAAATGAACCTCTTTTACAGCTCTTACATAACTTTTGTTACATAAGCAAAAGAACATTTTCTCCATAGTCACTGCTTTTGGTGTATGATTAGCCACTTTATAAAGGAAGATGTTTCCAACATGTAACAGTGATGGGGGAGATTTTCCATTTCATTGATTCCAGTGATAAGACTTAGTATGCTGTCATAAAACAATTATGCAAGTGGTGACTGGCTTCTCTGCTTTTACGTTTTATTACAGTTTGTACTTGGCATGTTCTTTATATATATATATATATATATATATATATATATATATATATATATATATATATATGTTTTTCTGAGTTTTCACGGGGTTTGTATGTAGGTCTTTGGTAATTCGGGTTTTCTCCCTCGTAAAATTGGAAGTGTCTTGGCGACGTTTCGACGAAGTCTCATTCGTCATCTTCAGGCTGGTGTCCCTTCGGCCTCGTGCTTCTAGGAGCAATGTGTGATCGCAGCTGTTTCTTCCTTTTAACTGCCAGTGGGGGTATGAACTGATTGGGTGGGAGCTTGGCTGTGTCCTGATTGGGTGGAGGTGTGTTCTGATTGGTTAGTGGCTTGGCTGGGCTCTGATTGGATGGGGGGTTGGCTGTGCTCTGATTGGATGGGGGTGTGTTCTGTTTGGGTGGGGGCTTTGTTGTGCTCGGATTAGTCTGAGTTGCAGCGGGATTTGAGATGGAGAGCTGCGTTGCTGTTGTTTGGCTTCGCGTTCGTGGTCGTGCCATATCATCAAGGTTGGAAGTGTCTTGGCGACGTTTCGACGAAGTCTCATTCGTCATCTTCAGGCTGGTGTCCCTTCGGCCTCGTGCTTCTAGGAGCAATGTGTGATCGCAGCTGTTTCTTCCTTTTAACTGCCAGTGGGGGTATGAACTGATTGGGTGGGAGCTTGGCTGTGTCCTGATTGGGTGGAGGTGTGTTCTGATTGGTTAGTGGCTTGGCTGGGCTCTGATTGGATGGGGGGTTGGCTGTGCTCTGATTGGATGGGGGTGTGTTCTGTTTGGGTGGGGGCTTTGTTGTGCTCGGATTAGTCTGAGTTGCAGCGGGATTTGAGATGGAGAGCTGCGTTGCTGTTGTTTGGCTTCGCGTTCGTGGTCGTGCCATATCATCAAGGTGGGTGTCAGTTTGCTTCATGTATGGATTTGAGGGGTTTGAAATGGCTAATGATGCAGCTGTGGTCTGGTTTCTGGTTTGTGGTCGTGCCTCATCATCGGTGTGGGTTTGGGTTTGCTTTTTGCGTGGATGTGTGGTGGTGACATCCTGTGTGGTTTTCATGAGTGTGGGTCTAGTGTCGTTCTTTGTGTTAGGGACTCGTTTGTCAATAAGGGTGGGTTTCCAAATGGCTGGTAGGTGGGAGGTGTCATCTCGTTTATTCATGCTGTGTGGGCGTTTTTCTATCTCGATGGCTTCTCTGATTATTCTGTTGTTAAAGTGTTCAGTTTTGGCGATAGTTCTGGTATTTTTAAAGTCAATTTTATGTCCTGTGTCTTTAAGGTGTTGGACCAGGGAAGAAGTTGGTTCCTCTTTTCTGACTGAGTTCTTGTGTTCTTCAATGCGTGCACTTATTCTTCTGTTGGTTTGTCCGATGTATGTGGTGGGGCAGGCAGTGCATGGGATTTCATATACTCCTTGATTTTCTAACTCAATTTTGTCTTTGGGGTTTCTTAGGATGGTGGATATTTTTTGGTTTGTGCAGAATGCTGTCTTGATGTTGTGTTTGTGGAGGATCTTGCTGATTCCGTCTGTGGTGCCTTTTATGTATGGGAGGAGGGCTTTGCCGTTTTCTTGTTCTCTGTCTTGGATTTTAGTGGGGGTTTCTTTTTGGATTAGGTTGGTAATCTTATTTCTTTGGAATCCGTTGGATGTTAGTACGTTAGTGAGAGTGTGTAGTTCGGTTTTTAGGTGTTGTTCGTCAGCTAAGCGTTTTGTTCTCGAGATGAGTGTCTTGGCTACGGAGTTGATCTGTGCTGGGTGGTGGTGTGAGAGTGCGTGCAGATAGCGGTTTGTGTGTGTTTTCTTCTGGTAGATGGTGTGTCCTAGGGAGCCATTGGATTTCTTGTAGACTAAGACATCCAGGGAAGGAAGTTGCTTGTTAGCTTCTGTTTCCATGGTGAACTGTATTTTGGGGTGTAGGCTGTTGAGGTGTGTGAGGAAGTTGTCTAGTTTTTCTTTCCCATGTGGCCAGATTATGAAGGTGTCGTCTACGTATCTGAGCCAGAGTTTGGGTTTGTGATCAGATTTTTCTAGAGCTTGCGTTTCAAAGCGTTCCATGTAGAGGTTTGCAATGACAGGTGAGAGGGGTGATCCCATGGGTGCTCCTTCTATTTGTTGGTATTTTTGTCCGTTGTAGATGAAGTATGTGTTGGATAGGCAATGGTTGGTCAGATCTAGGATGTGCTTGGGGGGGTTATATTTGTTTTGGATAGCTGTCAAGGCTTCTTTGATTGGCACTTGGGTGAAGAGGGAAATGACATCAAAGCTCACGAGTAGGTTGCTGGGCTGTAAGTTTTGTTTCTTTATGATCTCTATGAATTGGAATGAGTTTTTTACGTGTGAGGTGATGGATTCTGCATAGGGCTGTAGTTGTTTGGCGAGAAATTTGGCTAGGTTTTGTAGAGGTGAGCCTATGGAGCTGACTATGGGTCTAAGTGGGGTTCCATCTTTGTGTATCTTGGGGAGACCATAGAGCTTAGGGCATCTGGATGATTTTTCTCTGGGAATGATTCTTTGCTGGATCTCTTCGCTGATGGGGGAGGCTTTTATTTTGGATCTAGTGGTTTTTTCCAGGTAGGTGGTGGGATCTGTGTTTAGGGGTTTGTATGTGGAGTCTTGGAGTAGGTTGGTTAATTTGGTTTGGTAGTCAGATGTGTTCATAACCACCATGGCGTTGCCCTTGTCTGCTGGTAGGATTATTATGCTGGTGTCTTCTTTCAGGTTAAGTAGTGCTGTCTGTTCCTCTTTGTGTAAGTTGCTTTTGGTGGCTTGCTGGTGCAGAGGATGTTGGAGATTTCGAGTCTGATTCTGTTAGCGTCGTCGGGGTTGATTTTAGTCAGGCTGGTTTCAACTCCGCATATAATGGTTTCCGTGGGGATGTGTTTGGGAGCGACTGCAAAGTTGAATCCTTTGGAAATCCCGCTGCAACTCAGACTAATCTGAGCACAACAGGGCCCCCACCCAAGCAGAGCACACACCCCGCCAATCAGAGCACAGCCAACCCCCCATCCAATCAGAGCACAGCCAAGCCCCTAACCAATCAGAACACACCTCCACCCAATCAGAACACAGCCAAGCTCCCATCCAATCAGTTCATACCTCCACTGGCAGTTAAAAGGAAGAAACAGCTGCGATCACACATTGCTCCTAGAAGCACGAAGCCGAAGACACCAGCCTGAAGATGACGAATGGGACTTCGTCGAAACATTGCCAAGACACTTTCAATTTTACACAGGAGAAAACCCGTATTACCAAAGACCTACATACAAACACCCGTGAAAACCTCAGAAAACACACATATATATATATATATATATATATATATATATATATATATATATATATATATATATATATATATATATATATATATATATATATGTTTTCTGAGGTTTTCACGGGTGTTTTCTGAGGTTTTCACAGGTGTTTGTATGTAGGTCTTTGGTAATTCGGGTTTTCTCCCGCGTAAAATTGAAAGTGTCTTGGCGACGTTTCGACGAAGTCTCATTCGTCATCTTCAGGCTGGTGTCTCTTCGGCCTCGTGCTTCACACATTGCTTCTAGAAGCACGAGGCCGAAGAGACACCAGCCTGAAGATGACGAATGAGACTTCGTCGAAACGTCGCCAAGACACTTTCAATTTTACACGGGAGAAAACCCGAATTACCAAAGACCTCCATACAAACACCCGTGAAAACCTCAGAAAACATATATATATATATATATATATATATATATATATATTATTGGATTTTTATAGGGGGTGGGAAGGTTACATCAAGGTGCTTAGAAAACAACGTGGAGATGGGTACATCAAACATCCAAAAGAAAAATCATAAATATATAGCTCAAATTAATTCATTATAAGTTCCCTCTCTATTTCCCTCATATAATATTACATATTCAAATTAATACATTTCTAAATAGAATTCAAGCAATCCAGTCAGACATCAATCACATTTCAATTATAAAGATCCAAATCCTGTTTTTAAGCTTTACTAATTTACAGTTACCATATTCCAATTAGCCTTAAATAAACATATTATTAACACTTCGGGTATCCCTCATTTCCCTTTTCCCTAACATAATAATTATATCTGAAATGAATATATTATTCCCACAATAACATTCTTATATTTTATTCATTAATACCATTTCTTCTCTTGTCACCAATCCCTCTTATTCTCCTTCCATTACAAAATAATTATCTTATTTGAAATAAAAATATCAGTCCAAAAGATACATTTCTATCTGTTTTAAATATATATTCTATCGATCAATCTATATCTATAAAAAGTCTTTTTAACCCAGTAGGTAAATTTCACCCCTTCAGATAATTATCATATCTGAAACAAAATATTATTACAAAGGATATCCTTTTACAGAATTCACGTACTCCGTTAGTTATTGAATCAGTCAAAATCTCTAAAGCCTTTTTAACCCATTGAATGAAATTTTAAAACACATTTTTAAATCTAACTCTAGGTTTCTTTCTGTGCCACACCGGTTTCCATAGTAAGGTTCCTACAAATCCCAATATTTGAAAAAAGGTATTTCTCAGCACTTCAGATTGGTCAAAGTTCTCTTCCCTTTCTTCTAGTAGCCTTTGAATGGTGTAGGCAGTTTTATTCCATGTTGTAATTACTAGTTGATTATCCACGTTATCACAATTTCCAGTAACTTGTATCTGGGTGTCAGTCTCTATTGGTTTTGACAATTCAGGCATCTCAGTTAAAGTTATTCTTTGATCATCAGGCTTCTCCATAAATTGTATATGGGGTTGTGTAAAGTTGATTTGTTCAATGGTTTCCACAATTTCTCCCGGTATAAGTTCATGTTTGAGTTGTAAGTATGGTTTCTCTTTAGGTTGTATATGTTGCTCAAAGGCCTCTTTGGAGCCACTCTGCTCCCTCTCCACTGTTCTTCGGCCTATAACTTGATCCGTCAAAATTTGAGAGTAAGATTTCGTGTACTCCATAGCTTCCAAGATTTTTTCCAGTATAAGCTCATAATCAAGCTGTGGGCAAGATTCCTCCATCTCAGTGGTGAAAGGATCTTTTAATCTTTTAGTGAAGGCTATATTTAGTAAAAGTCAACAAATATTCACCTCCAATTCCTAGTAGACAAAATCACCACCCAGCTGTTTCAAGTTATCTTTACCCTTATCATCCTTTGAAGGTCAGAGCTATCCTCCAGCAAAAAAAATATACAGTTGCAGTAACACCTTTCGTCACAAGATGTCCTCAGTAGGCTATAAAGTCTTTCTTTCCAAGTTAATAGATTTTTTGTTTTTCACATTAAACAAATAAAAAAGAAAGTCCTCTCCAGGATAGTAAATAGCGTAGTTATAATAGTAATGATCAAAAGTAGAAATATTTTCAGGGTCCCTCAGTATTCCAAGAGTTGAATAGTCAATAAAAAATTAGCTGTTTTATTTTTTTCAGTTCCCAAAGCTGGTTTTCCCACAGTGTCAAAACGCTGCTCTCTCACAGCAGGGAAGTAATTCAAATTCAAAAGCTTTTTACAGGAGAGTAATTAAGGAAAGAGGGGGAAGGAAAGGTCTCGCCTGGATTCTCCACAGGGGTTCTTTGTGCTTAGCTGTTCTTCTGGCTTTCGGCTGGCGCTGCGAAATGATCGTCCATTTTACTGGGCGATCTTTTCTCCGACGGCCCTAAGGAGCTGGCTCGGACCGAGGAAGGAGCTGCCGCCCTTCCCCTATCGACGAGGGCCTCCTCAATGGTGGTCGCCCCTCCAGGGTGACTTTTCGACCCGACTAAGGGTCTACCGGCGGAGGGAAAAACAGCCGATGGAGAGACGAGGCTCTCCATGCGACTGCGTCTGCGGCGATCCAGAACCGGAAGCCGTACTTGGCATGTTCTCAGGAGTTCCTGAAACAGTACCTGAGTGTTTACTCTGATGTAATTCTCAATAAATTCAGTACATGTGTGTGTGTTTGAGTCAATGTGGACTCCTGGCAACTCCTGGACCAGTCCCTGAAGTTCTCTTGGCAAGATTTTCAAAAGTGGTTTGCCATTGCCTTCTTCCCAGGACTGTGCATGTGTGTGTGTGTGTGTGTGTGTGTGTGTGTGTGTGAGAGAGAGACAGAGCGAGCGAGAGAGAGAGAGAGAGAACTCAAAGGTCATCTAGGTGGCTTCATGCCTAAGACAGGCCTAGAACCCATGGCCTTCTAATTTCTAGCCTGGTGCCTTAACCATTGGACCAAAGTGGGTCTCTCAGTAGAGCTTACTAGTAGCTAAATATAAATAGCATTGCAACCTTACCTGAATATCTCACAGAGACTTTGGGCTGATCTGTACCTCCCCATTTTGGAATCAGGTAGTCTTCAGCTTGTACCTACCCATGCTCTGCATCAAAAGTAGTTAATTTCCCTGTTGTTGAGTCAAACAGGGCATTCCAATCTGCTGCCTGAGTTTCATTCCCTCTTATAAAAATGGTTCTCTTCCAACTGACTGGTGTTTGCTCTGATGGATCTTTCCCTTCCCCTCCCTTTCTACCTTCAATAGCCATTTTAGGCTGGGCTGTTTGCCAGCCACAAAAGGTTGAATTTTTTTTTTCTTTTTCTTTAACAGGCGCAATAGTGAAATGTTAAAATGCTGGCAATGCCTTTGTTTTTCTTTTAAACTGGGTGGATTGACAAATATTCTATAAATTTTCTCTTTTAACATGAAGGATGAGAAATAATAAAATTCTTATTTTTCCTCCTTCAAAGAAATACCACCCCCCAAAAAAATTTTTTTTAAAGATATCCACAGAAGAGAAAGCCAGTTTGCTGCATTGGTCAAGGCTTCTGACTAGAAATTGAGAGACCATGAGTTCTATCTTACTTTAGGCAAAAAACAAGCTGGGTGACCTTGGTTCTCTCTCTCCCTCTCCCCCTCTCCCCCTCCCTCCCTCCCTCCCTCCCTCCCTCAGGAAGCACGGAATGTTAAACCATTTCTGAAAAATCTTGCTAAGAAAACTGCAGGAACTAGTCAAAAACTAATTTGAAGGTACATGTGGGAGCACCAAGATACACACACATGAGAGAGAGAAACAATTGAGGTTTGTTTTCTTGACATGTACAGTATATCAAAGATGCAGATGAGTCTACTAATCATGGGTGTATTACCCTCAGTCCAGTTAAAAACTCGGGCATTGCTGTGGGCAAGTAGACAAGAGGATTGAAATTTGGAAAATAATTTCTTAAACTGGATTTTTTTCCTAGCCTTTATAGATATGGGAGAAAAGCAGCTGAAGGCTGCAATATAGAATCATGAAAAAAAAATGTTGTTTTTTTTACAGGTTTAAAGTTCTTTCTGTATCTTAAGTTTTATGAGAATTGTCACTATTGCTGCTAGACCAGTTCCAGTTTTGACCATTGATTTTCCTTCTACTGGCTCATTCAATTCTTTAAACTTTGTTCTGCCTTTGCCGAGACATTGCTAGGACTTGCTTTCCTGGGCTTAATCCAAAGATTTCATATGACTGTGTAGAGCTTAAAAAGGAAGGTTCACTTTAGTTGCAAGGTACCCCTTCAAAGTGACTAGATGAAGACAATCTCCAGTTTCTAAACTATAAAAAGGGATACTTTTAGGCACTTATCATTAAACGTTAACTTAGCCTTAAATTAAAATAATAATAATAATTTACCCTAACACATTTTACAAAAAGTAATAAAAAAATACAAAGTAGGAAAAACAAAAAATACATCAAAACTACAAAAGAGAAAATAAAGAAACAATTGTCACATATTAATCAAATGTTAAATCTAAATTTCTAAATCAGGGAAAAAAATAAAATGATAAATAAGTGATTCTATAACATTATGAAATATCACAAAATCTACACCACTAAGGGAACAAGGATATTTTTAGTAGATACTGTAAAATAGCCCTTTCAAAAATAGATATGTCACACATCTCTAGAATCTAATATTTAATCTCAGAATATTACTGCTTTTACAATTTCTCAAAACAACATTTTGAGTAGCACCCCAGGGCTGAACCAACTATAACTCCTCAAAAGTAATCAAATTACAAAAAAATCAGGACATAATTTAACATAACATTAATATCTTTAACACTAAAAACATTTCCCATAAATTCATTTATATACATTAATATTTCAAAAAGATATCAGTGGTAATTGGATCAAATCATACGAGTCAATGACCCTTCACTTTTTTTACAACAGTAGCAGGAAAAAAAAATCCATCCATCCATCCTTTCAAATACAGTATTTGGAGTGTCTGATAAACTTAAAATAACATCATTTGTTGAACCAGTTTTAGCTATAGGTGAGAGTTTTAGTAGTATATAATGTATATCATTCAGATGGGAAGCCCTCTGGCCTATCAATTTTCATCAATTTTCTAATATTTCTTGGAGTTACAAAGGCATTTATTAAAATATCAGTATTAAGCTGGGAATATTAATTTGCCTTTAGTATTTATTAATATCTTGTTGATCAGTGTTGCCGTCCAATTTATATAATGACATATATATATTTAAAAAAAATAAAATAACCTGTTTCTTAATAGATCTAGAATCTGTAATTCTCTTATCATCTTCTATTACTATTTCAGAAATTATATTCTGTTGGCACTTTTGCTTCACACAATATGCCGGCAATTTGCCGGCTTTTTCACCCAATTCCCCAATACTTTAACTTCATTTTCTTCAAATAAAATTAAACTGCTCAGCATAGAAATCAACTGACTTTACCTTATCTAACATAAATGTATTATTAATTTATTCTGTAGGACTTTTTTGCATAGACCAAAAAAACCTTTTGTTAGCCATGAAACTTGTCTGCCGATAACAAACATGTCTATGTTTATTTTGCCTAGCTTCATCATAAGCAATGATCCAGCTCCTTATTTTGACCTTGTTAAGCATCTAAACACGTAGCTTGATAAAAATGTCCAAGAGAAGCAGATTGGCTCTGTCTTGTGCTTCCTGTGCAAAGTGCCTACTAGATACAGTGTATCTACTTTGTATATACTGTAAGTAGTAGTTCAATTTTAATTCAATTTACTTATGTGGGCAATCTGCAATTCAAAAGCTGCCTGGAGGCTTCAGACCCTATTTTATTAATGTGGCTGAAAAAGAGTAATATGTTACCCACTATTTTGGGGCAGGAACCAAGAGAACTGTGTGTATGGTTAAAGAATAAAACTTCTGTTTCTAAATTCCCCACAATTTCCAAAGATCCCAGCGGTTCCCACATACATAATACAATAAGGCCCACAGTCGGCCTTGGTACTCCCTGGGTCCTAATGCTGAACAGCCATTAGCCACCAAAAGTCTGTCTATCCTGACTAATGTGGGCTATTCAAGCTCAATATGCTTTTTGAATAGATACAGAAGTGCTGTTCAACTTACTTGAAATAGAAAGATGAAAGGTATCTGGAAAGAAAGATGAAAGTTAAATTGATGTATCTCTGCAGAAAAAGGGCTAACAAGGTATAGAAAAGATATCACAAGTCCAGTCAACAGCAAAATGAACATGCTTTGAAAATAATTTAGAAGTGCTTTGGAATGTGTGGAATTGTATGTGTAGGATACATTTAAGCAAGTTTCCACTTACTAAAGAAGCCATATTTTCAGTGCAATTTTTTAAAGCAAAAAATGTATGACATATAGTGTAAAGGTTTGAGACTAGGACTAGGGGAATCCAGATTCTCTTCCACCTTCAACCTTGAAACTCATTGGGTGACTTGTAATCAGTCAGCCCAAGTTTTTCAAAGAGGGCTGTATGGCAAAAAAATATGGACCTTCTCCTGAAGGAAACAGGATGTAGATCTAACAAATAAACACAAACAGCAAAATATTCTCTCCCTCTCTCTCCCACCTTCCTTTCTCTCCCACCCTCTCTCTCTCTCTCTCTCTCTTACAATTGTATAAAACTTGGAACGCTGTGGAGAAAGTAGAAAAGTAATCTCTTTCTAGTTTCACACTTAAGACCCAACGGAGTTGAATGATGGCAGAATGATGGTTAATAAAAGAAAGTATTTAGCTGAACAGTAGACTTCTCTCGAATAAAATTTAATGATAGTCACAAATGCAACTGACATTAGAATGAGCTTAAATAAAGTCTTGAATGAGAGCTGGCAATGGCCGTAGTTCATCTTCATCATCTGAGGGTGTATATCTTACAACACCAATTCTTGAGGAAGATGAACAGAAAAGTGCTTTTATACACATGTGCTGCTTGTGAGCCTTCAATAGATATCTATGCTATAAGAATGCTGGACTAACAGGATAATATGCTATTATATCCATAATCTGCAAAATTTTATCTCAGCTAGCCCACCCAAGAAAGCAGAACTCTTGTAACAGGCATTGTCTCAAAAGGAGCTTTTATTAAGGTCTTTCTCACTTTCAATTTCTTCTGGCTCCAGGCGCAAACCATCTCTCAGATAAGGGAGAGACATTCCATCCCCTGGGGCAGGGGTAGGCAACCTTGGCTCTTTTATGACTCGTGGACTTCAACTCCCAGAATTCCTGAGCCAGCAGGGCTCAGCTTGGAAACCTCTCCATTTCCCCTCAGCATGCCTGGCTGAGGAATTCTGGGAGTTGAAGTCCACAAGTCATAAAAGAGCCAAGGTTGCCTTGCCCCTGCCCTGGGGGAAGGGCATCATAACAGACACTGCAAAAAAAATCCCAAAGCTCCCCCCTCCCAACAGAATGGCAGGTCACAAAGAAAGGCTACAGAAGTAGTAAATAGGCATAGGGTTAAAATACATTTCTTTGGGGACCTGACAGGGTGACATGATAGCAGTGTTCCAATATCTCAGGGGCTGCCACAAAAAAGAGAGAGTCAAGCTATTCTCCAAGGCACCTGAAGGCAGAACAAGAAGCAATGGATGGAAACTAATCAAAGAGAGAAGCAACCTAGAACTAAGGAGAAATTTCCTGACAGAACAATTAATCAGTGGAACAACCTGCCTCTAGAAGTTGTGAATGCTCCAACACTGGAAGTTTTTAAGAAGAAACTGGACAACCCTTTGCCTGAAATGGAATAGGGTTTCCTGCCTGAGCAAGGGGTTGAACTAGAAGACCTCCAAGGTCCCTTCCCACATTATTATTATTATTATTATTATTATTATTATTATTATTATTATTATTATTATTATTATTATTATTATTATTATTATTATTATTATTATTATTATTATTATTATTATTATTATTAGTATTAGTATTAGTATTAGTATTATTAGTATTAGTATTAGTATTATTATTATTAGTATTATTAGTATTAGTATTAGTATTAGTATTATTAGTATTAGTATTATTAGTATTATGGATTGGCATATTCAGTCACTCCTAATGGTGTACTTTAACCTTCCTCCAAAGAAGGTTACCTGTTGCTTCTGGGAATGATCTGCTGCTCTCTAATTGGCTTTCTTCCATTTTAGCAATTGTGGAACAAGTCTGCATGTAAATGTACCAAATAGGCAGTGACCCTTGCTTTTATGCGCTCTGATTATTTTGTTGTTGAAATGTGACCTCAATTTTAGTTTAGAAGTGTGCCCCAAAAGCACAGGGAAAATAAAAGGTGGGCATATTGCTAGAACAAAAATTAACACTTCAGATCCACCTTAGGGGGAAATACTCCTATTTCGGATTTGTTATTCTTCCCACCCCTCCCCCACCCCTCCCCCACCCCTTCTAAATTTCTTGATGGTGCTTCCAAGCATATCCAATGAACTAGCTTTCTGCAATCTTCATTTGCTGCACCATAAACCTCCGTTGGCTGTACTAACCAAGGGCATATGAGTTACTGGAAAGAAAACTGTAGCAGTGGAATATTTAAAATTTATTGAGTCCATAATAGCTGGTGTTGCAATAATTCTATCCTGGATTCAGATGAAGTGTTACTGTTAAGCACTACCCACATCTGATCAATGTAATAGGAGATAGCTTTTGCAGGCCAAAAGACTACATTCAGCTGGAATGAATTAAAGAGAATGAAATAAGTGTAACAGAAGAATCAGTTCCAATAACTGCTAAATGATTGCAGTAGGCACACTTCTGTACCAAATTAATATGCAGGCTAATATATACTTTACCAAATTAGGGTTGGAATATTATTCAATGCATAACTATGGAATGAAATGGAAAGGCATAGCTATAATGAGAAGGAAGTTAGTGGAGAAAATTGGATCTTAGCTATACAGTAAATGCCAAATATTTTAGTTTTAATTTCTGGTATTTCCATTTGAAAGAAGGAACTTATGACAGATGATGAAAAAAAACTAACAGAGACTCAGAAAACTGCTGCAATTCAAAATAGAAAATATGTGAGCCGCCAAAACTGTTATTGCTGCAGCATAGAAATATGTTTAATTAATAAATAACATGAAGATGGACAAATAATCAGTACTTTCACATTCTATGAGAGACGTTAATTTATTAGTAAACAAAAGATTGCCCAATATTCTGGTGCCATTAGATGATCCAAATTGTGGCTTTCCGTACCCTTGTAACTCCCAAAAAATAAAATAAATTGGATAACTGAATTGTACTTCCTTTTAATAATATGCTACAGTTGAAAGAGCTGGAAGCTAAGAATTTATATGGAAAATCTTGCTGGATGGTAAGAACTGAAGGGGAGTTGAATGTTCAACTGTGTACTCAGCTGAATATGTTTCCAATTCTCCTGATTTGTCAGGAGCCTGTCCCCCCCATCTTTTGCAGATCTCCAGGATCAAAATACAAGACCCCAAGCTGGTTTATCCCTATAGGCTAGATCCAATTTTCAGCTGGGCAGACTGAATCAGAGAGCTTCTGTCAGTGGCAGTGTCATCTGGCAGTTGCCTGCAAGAGACAGAGGGAGAGACAGCCCAATTGGCTTATCTCAGAGCCATTGGGTGCTTTCATCACAGAGATATCCCACCAGTGGTTGTTTTAGAACAGGGGTGTCAAACTGCTGGCCCGTGGGCCAGGCATGTTATCTGGAAGCTGTGCCCACACCATTGCCGGCAATGGCAAAACCATCCCGATATGTTGCGCGACATCACGTGACGTCCTGAGTTTGACATGTCTGTTCTAGAACAGGGGTCTTCAAACTTGGCCCTTTTATGACTTGTGGACTTCAACTCCCAGAATTCTTCAGCCAGCGTGCCTGGCTGAGGAACTCTGGGAGTTGAAGTCCACAAGTCATAAAAGGGCCAAGTTTGAAGACCCCTGTTCTAGAAGCTGATATGGAAAAGATTGTCCTTTATTGTAATTCTCAATCTGCTTTTACTCCTTTTCATTCTCACCCACATCCACCAAACCAGGGCAACTTTAGGCTAGAGAGGAGTAGGCACTGAACAAAGATTAGGGACACTGCTGCCATCCCTCCTTCCAAACAATCCTAAAAATGCAAATATGGTGCCATTCGTCAATGTAGTCTAAGGGCTCCATAAACACTTGAGCTGGCAGTGGCCGCAACAGTCTTTTCTTATGCCTATTAAGCTGACCATTGGTTATTCCAGCAGAGACCTCTTTTGATTTTTTTTGTACTATTAAATATTAAGCACTGTTGATGATGGAGAAAAGGCTAGTTATGTTTAAAATGCATGCCAGTGGAGAACCATATTGAAATTCATAGTAGTGCACAAAGAAGACTGTCTATTTCTGCTTCGTTTCTTCCAGCATGTCCTCCTCAATAAGCTTCTTTAGAATGATGCAGTAATGACTAATGCAAATCCATGTGAACTGAGACTGTTCCAGGATGCATCTTAATTTATATATTATTATATGTTCTAAGGGGAAATATTTTAGAAGGTTCTGCTTTTCTCTCTATGTCTCTCTCCCCAATGTCACTAAGGACAAATAGGGAAGCCCTGCTTCTTACCAGTTAACCAGTCTAGAGAGTGATGGTGAGAAGTAGGGTCTTCTCAGTACTAACCCCTCAGTTACAGAGCACGGCTCTGGGGAAATTATGGTTTACCACTAGGAGGTCTTATTTTCAATATCAGTTGAAGACATATTGATTTAATCAGGCCTATTAAAAACTCGTTTAAGACCAGACTGTCTTTTAGAATGTCTTTTAAATGAACTATTTTAAATGTTATACTCCTATTGTTGTCATAGCAGATTGTAACATCTCGCTATTCTTGACTTGGTTGAAAAAGGCTAAGAGGGTCCAACATAGTTAACTCTTGTCCTTGGATGGGGCCTCATCAGTCTGCAGATTAGACTGAGAATACAACTAATCCATGATGGCACAGTAGTTAGAATGCAGTATTGCAGGCTGATTCTGCCCACAGCCATTTCGATCCTGACCAGCTCAAGGTTGCCTTCCATCCTTCTGAAGTCAGCAAAATGAGGACCTAGACCAATATGCCGAATCTGTAAACTTCTTAGAAAGGGCTATAAAGCACTATGAAGTAGTATATAACTCTAAGTGCTATAAGTTTAATGCTATTGCTATTGCTAACCATCATTAACCTAAAGAAGGCAGCAGCAACCCCTTTCTGTACTGTTACTGAAAAAAATGGCACGGATATGGAGATGCAATGATCAGGAACTATGCTTGAACTGAGGGAATCTTTATTCCCACTGTTATATGGTTTTATTTTATAAGCAGTTAAATTATTGCAGCTTTATCTATTTATTTTTATGGGGAAGTTCTTTTTTATTGTTTGTTGTATGCTGCTCAGAGCTCCTTCATGACAAAGAGCTCCACAGAAATCAATCAATACTCTAACCTTTTTACACTTGCGTATTTAGGTGGCTAGATGTGCCTTCTTATAACAGGAGATACTAGTGGAAGCAGATCAGCATACTAATATTAAGGATAGCTAATAGCTGGAAATGTGCAAACTCCAGTATGCGCTATGATGCAGACAAAAACTTAGTACTCCCTTGATGTAATTACTTCCAGAAGGTTCCAACACAGTTTTTACTTGGAAGACTCCAAAAAGCATAAAAAAATGTCATTGGGAAAAAAATGTTGACAATGTGTTTTCTCAAGATCATTAATTCAGTTGGATGCTTGATAGCTACCTTATTTACATACTTTAAATCTACCCTACCTATCTAGGAGAAGCTGGCTGTAGTAATTTATTTACTATTGATTTTTTTATTTATTAAAACAATTTATATAGCTGCCCATCTCAAAAACAAACAATTCTGGATGGCATATAACAGAGCTCTCAACAGTTAATAAATACATTACATATTTTTTAAAAAACTAAACCAAAGAGTAATAGATGAAGGGTTCTTAAACGTAGTGGGCCACCTCACTAATCTACCTGCCCTTGGGGTCCCCAAGTCTGCAGGCATAACCAAATCTTGAGGGCTCTCTGGAAGCTCAACCGCAGGATGGAGAAGATTCCACAGTGCAGACACCACAGCAAAAAAGGACCACACCTAGGTTTCACCTAGTCAATGGGATCTGGAACATGCCCTCTCTGCTGGATTTCATAGAATGGACTAGTGAAATTTGGAAGAGGCAGTTCCTCAGATAACCTGGTCCCCTGCCATGAAGGTTTTTAAAAATCCACACCAGGATCGTGAGTTGATACTGTATATCTAATGCACTTGCAAAGCAGAGATGTAATGTGTTTTCTCCCAGAAACATACATAACTGCTTGCACCACTATATTTTGCATCAGCTGAAAATTCTGGATACTCTTCAAGGCAGCCCAATGTAAAGTATGTTGCAGTACTTCAATGAGGAAGTGACCAGGGCATGAGTGACTGTGAATAGGTTCCTGTGATCTAGGAACAGGTGCATCTGGCACAGAATAGGAAGTTGTGCAAAGGCCCTCTTAGCCATGACTGCTACCTGCTCTTTGAGCAGAACTTGTGAATCCAAGAAAACCTCCAGATTGTGCATAGAGTCAGTTTGGGGCAGTGCAAATCTATCCAGTACCAAGGATGGTAAAGTCCCAGAACCAGAGGATCTCAAAATCAAAAGCCACTCACTCTTGGCTGGGTTTAGCTGAAGCCTGTTCTTCTCCATTTAGACCTTCACAATCTACAGACACCAGGATACTCCACAGCTTTGCTTAATTCACCAGCCGTATCCTGATGATACCTCATCCTATGGTAGCAGAGGAACTCACCCAGCAGTCAAATAGGGGAGAGGACCAACCCCTGAGGCATCCCACAAAGCAGGGGTCAAAGACAGGATCTCTCCTCCCCAATCTTCTCTAATTATGCCCTCATTACTGTTGGATACCTCTTCCCCACCAAATTATTTCATCAGGGTGCAGAATTGAGGAGGAATTACCTCATGCCAATTCCCACCTTTAGTCTGCTATTGCTAATTTCATAAAAGAGTTAAAGCTGTAACAACCAAAGGTCACTCCCTTTGGGACTATCCATATTAACTATGCACAGAATTGTTTTTAGTGGCTCTGAAATGTTCTAAACTTTTTGATAAAGCTATACAGATAATGTACATTCTTGCCATTGTTCTTTCTCTCCCCTCTCTCTGTTTTTACCTGCCTTTTACCCCATATTGTTAATTAACTATTTTAACATTTGCTGGAAGTGGAAGTGTGTGTACTTGCTCTGATCTCGGTAGAGGAATTGACAGGGTGTAAATTAAACTAGAAATCACCCACAGTCGTTTTCCAAAAGTAACCATTCAGCTGGAATATTGCAAACTATTTTTCATTGGGCTGTCATTAAAGTCTAGTCAGAAACTGCATCCTTAATACTTTGAGTGATGGGAGGATATAACACTAATTCTATGTGCCCCACACTGATTACTGAAACATTTCTAGATACAATGCTGGTGTTGTAAAACACCTTCAACGATTGGAACTTCAAGAATTGGAACTCCAACCAGAATTGAAATTTTACATCTGGTAAGGAAGACCTGCTATTATTCTTTTTGGGAAGAGAGGGGAGTTCAGGCTAGGCACTGTTGCTTTTCTCGGAATGACATGGCCTTAGAGATCACACTAGTCCCTCCCTGCTGGTAACCAAAAGTTATTGAAATCTGAATTATTTTGGAGGGCATATTCTTGATTTGTTCTGTTGTATAATTTTTATTTATAATTTTTATTACTTTTCATTTTCTTGCCCTTTATGTTGGTCTTTTTCCAGTGGATGGTTTAATGGCTCTTGTTTTGTACAACTTAGAAGCAGCCAGGAGTTTTATTGCAGCAGGATATAGCTTCAATAAAATAAAATAAAACAAAATGTATATTTTCTCACTAATATAATGACAACAGTAACAAGACTACATACCGTGTTTCCCTGAAAGTAAGAACTACTCTGAAAATAAGCCCTAGCTTGATTTTTGGGGGGTGGGCCTAATATAAGCCATACCCCAAAAATAAGCCCAAGTCTTGGGGCAAGGCACATGCCTAAAAATCAAGCTAGGGCAGGGGTGGGGGGGTGGAGCTGCCTCATGCACCCTGCACCCACTTAGCAGACCTCCCGTGAATCGACACCTGTCTCTCTTCGCCGGCCTACTTCGTCTGCAGCATCCCCGGCTTGCATTTTGCAGTCAGATGCCTTTCCATAAGGTCTCTGCAGCCGAGAGCCAAGCTACAGATTCAATCTGTAGCTCGGTTCTCAGCTGCAGAGGCCTTCCAGAAAGGTCTCTGACTGTGAAATGTAGGCCGGAGCTCCATTCACAGCTGCAGAATAAAGCTGCTCCTTCAGCCGCAGAAGAAGTGGGCTGGCTGGCTGGGGCTGTTGGTGCCACCACCTTGAGGTGAGTGGAAAAGACACCCCCTGAAAATAAGATCTGGTGCCTCTTTTGGAGGAAAAAAAAAAGACCGGTTATTTTCGGGGAAACATGATAGGCTAATGCATTGGTTTCCAGACCTTACAATTCTGCAGTCTCTAAAGTGATAAATTATTGTGTGACCCTACAGGAATAAAATTAATGATTTCATTAAAATTAGCAATACTATAATCAAATATCCAAGTTTGACTGTCATACCTGAGGTAGACTTTAAAAGTTTCTAAGTTTCTTGCAACTGTCTTTTGTGGGTTCCCAATCATAGTTTGAAACCCCCAGTTATGGATAAAAACAGGTGGGATTAACATGAATCAAAAATAGAAAGTTTCATATCCTTTATGTATCTCAGTGTCTTTACTTTTCCCTCCTGCTATGGCATTCAATTAAGAAGTAATAAGGCAGCCACTTCAAACCAATATTTAAGGTTGATAAAGAAATGTCTGCTTTTGTTCACCCTTATTTGAGTCTTCAAATGAGATGTCTGTTAAGGAGGATGGATCCTGTGTATATGGACAACAATTAATTTGCAGTTTGTTTAAGGAAAGAAAGGGCCACGTAATAGTAATGATTCCTACTTTGAAACCAATGCCAGAAATGTGAAAAAAGAATCAATGTGTCAGGAAATAAAAATTATTTAGGTTTCCATGGAAACTGCTCTTAATACTTTATAAATAAGCGTGCTTAAAGAAGGCTTTATAGAATGTGCAAGTAACCTACAGGGCATAATAAGAAAGTTTGCATAATTATTTTCATACCCAAGAGACTCATTCTGGGATTTGGAGTTCCCATTGTGCTAAAGGCACTCATGATAAGATAAATGTATAAAATTGTAATCTTCGCCCCTACATATATATTTTTTTCTATTTAAAAATGGTATTTTGAAACAAGTTTGAAGGTTTGCTGAGGCACTGCATTGGGGGCAGAATACCAGTATAATAAAGAAAATGTATTATTCCATTATCACAGTCTTTTGAAAGGAAGCTCAGTAACTGGAACTGCACATGGTCAATTTTAACTGCAATATTTCAATTAAGGGTTTTTTTCCCCCTCTGCCAGAAATATGACAAGTTGATGAGCCAGCCTTGAAGAAAACCCTTTTTCATTGTGCATGATAGTCTAAGTAGAGTTATTTATTTTACCTTGGCTAACAGCTGAACATGTCAAGCCGGACCTCCCCATTAGATTGCTGCCTGAAGGCCAAGCTAAACATTATAAAATAGCATTTATCCGAGTGCTAAAGGGTGGAGAAATTATCCCTTGCAGATGTTCCTGAACTTGTACTCCAAGAATTTCTTGATAGTAGTTTTCAGGTCTGGGTTACTGATAGTTGTAATAGTTCAATTATCCTATACCTGAATCCTATAATGATACTTGAAATGTGAATCTGACCTTTATATGAAAAAGAGTGCATAGAGATGAGCAATCTACTATTTTAAATCACTTTCTGTCACCCTGATTCTGATATGGGAAAAAATATGCCGTGAGGTGAGCAAGGAAGGATCTTCACTCCCCCCCCCTAACTTTTCCACATGTGGGCTTTTCTACAATGATTATACTTTCTGGAAAGCCTCTGCAGCTGAGAATCAAGTTACGGATTGAATTTCTCCACCCTTTATTACTCAGGTAAATGCTATTTTATAATGTTTAGCTTGGCCTTCAAGTAGCAGTCTAATGGGGAGGTCCTGCTTGAATCCGTAGCTCAGTTTTCGGCTGCAGAGGCATTCCGGAAGGCCTGTGAAA
Organism: Azemiops feae; assembly: GCA_023970755.1. Classification (NCBI taxonomy): domain Eukaryota; kingdom Metazoa; phylum Chordata; class Lepidosauria; order Squamata; family Viperidae; genus Azemiops; species Azemiops feae. The sequence continues at coordinate 715,848 of JALGBA010003847.1, read as the reverse complement.
TGAAGGCTGGGGGGTGCCACACGTGTCAATCTGGAGCTCCATTCTCAGCTGCAGAGGCCTTTCCTGAAGGCCTCTGATGGCGAAATGGAGGCTGGGGGCAATGTGTGCGAGCAGCCCCAGAAGAAGTGGGCTGGTGAGGTGATGCAGGTGTCGGGGTTTGGGATGCCTGGCTGCAATGGTAAGTGGGTGTGGGGTGCATGGGGCAGCTCCACCCTCCCACCCCCACCCTAGCTTGATTTTTAGGTGTGCACCTCACCCCCAAAATAGGACTTATTTTGGGGGTAGGGCTTATATTAGGCCCACCCCCATAATATTATTTATTGTCCATTTTGATTACATTGCAGAAAGAGGAAGCTTGAGAGTTCACAAGGTTGATGCTATATGGAACAAAACTGTAACTGAATCTAGATGCTCTGCTTCAGAAGGTAACAAGGAAAACAGGCCATGCAGAGGATGTGTAGCATCCCAGACAATACTGAAGACCCTGCTCAAGCATCACTTATATGCTATGTCCTGAATAGAAGGAAGTGAACTACCAATAATATTTTCTGCCATCCTCACCACTCCCTCCATCGCCTTCCTGTCTGAAGCAGTAATGCTTCCAAACCAGACTGTAATGCAATATGACAGGATGCTCTCGATCATCCCTCTATAGAAAGTGGTAAGGGCAAGGGAAGGAAGATGTACTTTTCTTATGCTATGCAAAAAATGCAGGCGCTGCTATGCCCACTTCACTACTGTCTCGCTGTTGAGTGAGCAAGCTAGCCTACTTGTTAGCTGCACACCCAGAAACTTGATGCTGTTAACTATCTCCACAGGTGAATCATTAATAAACAGAGGTGTGTGGCTGGGCATGCCTTTTCTGAAATCTTTTGACCATTTGGCATTTCCAGAAAAAGAAACTCCTAGGACATGATTTACCAAGAGTATAATATTTTACTAAAAATTTACATTGGCATAGAAGAAGTGAAACCAGCTCTGCTTTTCTAGCTTGAAAGCTTACTTAATTAAACAATAGATTCCCTCGCCCCCATGCACCGGGTTTTCACATTGTTCAATAGACCACTTCTCCATCCAGCACCTGCATTAGTGACCTTGGCGTTATCAGCAACAAGCTCTCAAAGATGCCGGGGTTGCCTAGATAACATCTCTCCCACCTTTGCATTCCACAATCTTATCAGGCTATAAGCAAGGGAGAAAAGATGGGTGAAAGGGCGAATCAGTCTTGACAAAATGGACAATGATCTCTTTTGTTTTTCCAACATTTAAAACAAGGCTGTTTTTATTACACCAGTTCACCAAACCCTCTATTTCCTTCCAGTAAGCACCTTGTCATCCTGAATAAGGCCCACTACTGTTGTATCATCCACATACTACACAACATGCTGAAATTAAAGATTTATTCAGGGAGATAGTAAATACAGAAGATGGCCTAGGTGACTGCATTGGTTTTATCTGGACTTCTCTGTGTCTGCTTGTTGCCTTTCCTAGTTTTTCATATATTTTCCCTGGTTTCTCATATATTTTCATATATTTCCCTGGTTTTTCATATATTCATTTATCTTGCTATTTTTTCATATATTTATCTGGTTTTTCATATATTTCCCCTTCCCAATACAGTCATCTTAGCATCAAGAGATTTGGGTTTTATAAACAATTATTTTTTTCATTAAAACCATCTGCAAGATTGCATCATTACATTGTTATCTCTTGTGCTTAAAATAGGCATAACGTTTAAGACACATCTTCCTAGGATTTGGGTGGGAAATTCCAGAGCAACTTCCTTTCTGTTTCCCCAGAGCTTGGATGAAGGAAGAAGGTTTTGGCAAAAGGTCGGAGAATTTCCCAGAAGAACAGATCAGGATGCACAGGATTGAATGGTGGCATCGAGTCATAATTATCTTTTACTGGGAACTGTTGGAATTGGAGAAAAAGCTCCAGAGATTTTCTTTTCATTTATTCTTTATTCCCCAATTTCAGTTTGGAAAAACATCACACTTGTTTTCTTCAGGCATCAGCATTTTAGAGAATAACAAAGTAATAGAATAGACCAGAATGGAGACAGATTGAAAATATTTTTGTCTGAAATAAAAGCAGTTCTCAAAAGCAACAATCATTTGGATAAGGCTAAGGGTTAGGGAGAAAAAGAAAAGGGTGGTTGAGCACATAGAGTCAATAAACAAGGAATTTTGATCCAAAAGCTTTCAACCGGACTGGAGGCTGACACATCATTTGCTGATCTCAGTTGTTAGATTTTCTTGCTAATTTGACTGGTTTCCATTTAATTCTCTTACTTGGTTGGAGGTAAGCATGGCTAACAGGTCAAATGCATTCCTGTCTTCTCTCACATGACAAGACCAGCTGTAGAATAAGTCCTGCAAGACATTTTCTTTTCTCAATGCCTCTCTTCAACCAAATAATGTAATGAAACATGTGCCAAGTGTTGTAAGGATAACAATATTGCTGGGGATATTTAGGATAGATACCACAATAGAGAACACATTAAATATAAAGCTTTTGGGAAGCAAGATATCAGATGGCAATGATTTTCAGACCAGGCTCAGTTTTATCCTTTAGTCTTTCAGAGTTAAATAATTAATTGCTCACATTATATAAAATGCATATTAAATTGTAATGCCCATTATAATCATGGCTACTGTTCTTTCACTGTCCTTGTTGAAACTCTTGTTGATTTTTCTGCTGGTTTGGAGGGATCACCAGCTCCAACGGGAGAGTTGCTGCTCTCCCACGATCCAGCGAGAGCCCCTCCTTGCTTGTCGCCTCTTTGGGGTGACTTTTGGCCCTTTTCAGGGCCCCCCAGTGATCCCAAACTGAACGGGGGAGAGAGACCAAGTCTCCCAGCCATCCATGGTGGCCGCCTGGCAAACTGGAAGTCCTGCCTGGCAAACCAGAAGTAGAAATATAGCTCATCCCTAGGCTGCAGACAGCCGAAGTCACACTACCATCTGGCAACTGCAAAGCAGCGTGGAAAGGACTGGGTGAGAACTACGTCTCTTAAACCCTAATTGTTTTTTTGTACCTATTCAAGCTGCTAAAGTACTTTCCCCCCTGTGGAGAGGGAAGGGGGATTTTAGCCCTCCCTCCAGAAACAGCAGCGATTGAATACACAGGGGAGCTTTTTTTTTTTTTGAAAACATTGAAAAAATAATTGGATCCCAATTGGAACTTTATTTCCTAAAGCTTGTGGATTAAAAGATTTTTGATTATCTACTTTTTACCTTCTATTTTTATTTGAAAGTCTGGGTTTTTCCTCTTAAAATAGAAGAAAAAACCCAAAAGGATTAAAGTAACTTTGAGATTTAAAGGAATTCCTTAAATAATGACATCTTGTGGCTAAACCTGAAATTGCAATTTATTATTCTTAGAGAAAAGAGACTTGACTGACAGTTCAGAAAACAAGATAACATTTATGTGACCTTGAACACCAGCTGTGAGAGTCTTAGCTCTGTTTCTTATTTACTGGGGGGAAAAAAACTGTAAAAGTTTTCAATTCAACTCATCACTATGGAAGACCAGGAACAGACCTTTTCTATGGAAGAAATGCAAAAACAAATTTCTGCTATATTGAAAATAACTTACCAAACTTACCAAACACTTCTTACAGCTGGTGATGAAATAAGAGCTTTCGGGGAAAAATCAGAAAGCATCTTAGATATGCAAACTCAAACTTTGACTATAACTAAAAACCTATCTATACAGAATACAACAGAAAAAAATTGAACAATTAAATATTATCACAGAAGATCTAACTGCCCAACAAGTATAGACAATAGAAAATTCAGAAAAAAAATCTGACAACTTGGATGGAGGAAAAAACCTGCTATATAAATCAGAAGGAATTTGAAGATCAAGAAGAGAAACAGATGGAAGGAAAGATAAACAGTTCAGGACAACTACGTCAAGAGGAGAAAATAAAGAGACAATCTGGTAGTCCTGCCAGACCCCTCAGCCTTTCAAAAATGGTGACTGGATGGTCATCTCAATATGACATAATATATACGATAATACAAGAATTCTTCGAGGACCCTGAAGCAAGGACATGGAAGATGATTTGGCAAAGAAAAAAAGCCAGAATAAGACTGAAGAAGAATGGAGTGTGGACGTATTTAGGAGGTTTAAAATAGAATATACTTACCTAGACAAGACCCGTATTTTGAATACGAGATATTGTTATGATGTGAAGATAAAGAAAAATGTTTGCTAATTAAAACCTAGATGCATAAACATCAACAGTTAAATTGAAATATTGAGTTGTTTATAAAGATAAGATAAAGGTGATTAAGACATATATATGTTAAGAGTGATGTAACATAATTAACATGTTTTGATGTAGTGACAAGAATAAAAATTACAAGCTTAAATATGAGAAAGTGGACATAAGGAAGAATGCTGAAATGGAAGAAATTTTGGTTATTGAATCTATAATATTTGGAAATTATAATGAAAACAAGAATATTATATTGTATTACTAATCTGTTGATACAGAAGTGAGATAGATAAGATATGTATCCAGAACACTAGATGTTGGGGGGAATTGTGACAAAGGGAATTGGGGTCATTTACAAATTTGGAAATGATAAATATTAAACGTTTAAATAACGCAAAATTAAAGCTGGGAAAATTTATAAGGTTATTGATGGTCGAAAAGATGAAATGTTAAAATAAATAAGATATATAAACTTATTGATAAATGTAAGAAAGCTATTAAGTAGCTGATGGATAGAATAAGAAGTATACTAATTTAAACAAGAGACAGTATGTATTAAAGGGAAAAAAGAGGAAATATTGGCCGTAATAGTTGAAGATTTGTATCAATAATATTTGTATTAATGGAATTATTGTAACTCAGACAGCACGTTGCTTTTCAAAGATATAATTGTAACACTGGAAAATTAATAAAAAGTTTAAAAAGAAACTCTTGTTGATTTTTTCAGTATTTGAAGTTCCAATAAAAGTTCAAAATTTGGTTGTCAAAATAGAACATTATAGTATTTATTGGAACAGTTGGGGCCCAACTTCTTTTAAACATTTTTCTACTGAAAAAATGAAGCAAATGTTTCAGTAACCAGACCTGTTGTTCCTGTTGCCTCCTCAAATGTATGATTTTAACAGAGGAATTGCAAAATTCTACTTTAGTTTTCTCTTACTAGATGCCTCCTGGCTGTATCAAGGAAGATGCATTTCCTACAATCCCCATATTTGTAGGAACCATGCAAGCTGTAATCCAATATCTAAAGGGCACTGAGTCAGAGAACACTCTTCTATTTCACATGACATTTCAAACAGGAAGTATTAACATTTTATTTTAATAAAATTTTAAATATAGTTTTCCCTTATCAATTTTTGGTCATAAAAATGTGTATACCATAAAAAGAAAGCAATTTAGTTGGTTAATAAACTGTGTCATTGGTTATCTTAGCTGTAATCTAATTAAAGCACATAAATAATGTGATATAATGTCCAGGAATGCAGGATGATGGCTTTTCTATTTATGGATCATATATTGGAAAAGAGAATAATATGTTTAAAGCTTACTTCAACCCTTGTGTTATCAGGATTATATAGTCTTATGCACATGCTCCACTAATATCATGCTACAAAATTCATTGACAAAATAGAAATGTTCAGTTGTGTAATTATTTAAACTCAAGGCAAGACTTTGCAGATAGTTTGTTAAGTCTCTGAGAGGTTCAGGTTCACTCATTTCCCTGAGTGAAAATATAACACGGATAAAAGTCTTGGCTCAGTCTTACACTGATGCTAGTGTAACCACACTGGGTCAAAACAGAATGAAAAAGTAAAAGAAAGTCAGGAAATAAACCCCTGCTCACTTGCCCATTTTATAAAACTGGATTTATGTATGGCAGCTTAAAAAAAGAAAGAAAGAAAGAAAGAAAAGTCATGGTTACTCTAACTGCTACATCTTCTGATTCCACCTCTTTTTTGCCTTTTTTTTTTTTTAAGAGGTCAGGTTCTTCCAACTAAAGGAGTGGTGGTTTTTTTTGGTATCATGATGTACAATGATACCTATGGAAGTCATTGATGCCTACTTAGCAGCTTAATTGCCCCATTCCATCACTATATAGCACGAATGTCAAACTCACCACATCACGTGATGTGTCGTGACATATCACAACTCTTTTTGCATTGCCGGCAATAGGGTGGGCGCTGCTTCGGTATGATGAAACTGGCCCGTGGGCTGGCAGTTTGACACCCCTGCTGTATAGGATAACAATAATGGCATTTTATTCTTTATTGTTCACCTACTTTCTGCCACCTTCCTCAAATGAAAGACCAGGTTGATGCTTCAAGCTTTTCACAAGTTGTCAAATTCTTGTTCTACCCATGTCCTCGTGCTGGCCTTTACTCAAAGCAATTATCTGAAGGAAGACTGATGACATTTTTGAGCAGAATTTTATTAGGAAGTTGAAACCCTAATTCATGTCTGATTTAATTATGGTTACTAAGATAAAAATATGAAAGTCTGCAATAACATTTTGGGAAGTTTGTTTTGTGCTGTTGTGTGGATGAGCTAGTGAAAAATCTCACCAGCATTCTATTTTGTGATTTCTCTTGTTTGCATCCAATATTTAATCATTGCAAGTTATACATATGCAGTGATTTGGTTGCAATGATTTGTAGCAGGGTAACTTTGTATTGGGAAAAAAAGTTTAGGATTATTTGGATTTTTTTTCCTTTTTATGACCCTTTAATCCCTTTATTTAGGGTGAAGTTGGGGCGGTTGAATAGAGCTGAGCATTTACTGGGCGGATGCCCTTCCTGATGCCTACACGGAGTTCACAGCAGATATTTTCTCTTTGCGCCCTGATAGAGAAACATCTGCTGCTGTCGAGCATTTAACTCTCAACCTTCTGAATGGGAGGTGAGCCTCTTCAACTCTAGGTCACTGTGCTGCTCTGTTTAGGACTATTTGGATAAAGAAAAGAAATGTCTGGCTCTCTTTTTTAAGAAGCATAAGTGAACCCTATTAATTATTTCTCAGTTTGTATATAATGATGCCAAATGTTAATTTGGTATAAATTCATGTCTGTTGACACCAGGACCCAGAATTTTCTAAGTTTCTAGGAAAGCCCAATTCTGCCTCTCTTCTCACATTTTGAGTACATTCCTGATCTCCTTCCTATTCCTACTCCTTCCTATTCTTGGGAGGGGGTGTGGAGAGGAGAAGGGTAAAATGTCATATAAGTTAATTATCTTGTACTCGCCTATCCATTTTGGTGGCAGAGGGTGTTCTTAACAGGGAAGGACATTTTTAGGCAGCATGTCTGTGGCCAAATATTGAAATAATGTGTAGTGATGCTTGGAACATCTCTGATTTTCTTATATCTCCTGTACTGTATAAAGAAGCTCCCAATTTCAAGCCAACTTTATAATTCAAAACCATCTCATGAAGGTCTTTAGTTAAGTCCTTCTGTCTAGGAAGCCTGTGAGTTGCTGCCTACAAGCAGAAACCTAGATGGATTAGAAATTTAACTCAGTAAAAGCAGCTTAACACTTTCAATTTTGGAATCCCATTAAGATAATTACTCTCTTGAGGTTTCCTAAACTAAGCTTTCCAGGAACCTACAGAGGTTTTGTTGACTGAGAAAAAATTAGCACATGAAGTGCAATTGGCTATGTGTCATGTGTGCTATTTTCCCTGTTTTATTTCTTCTTTGAATTTATTAATGTTGCTCTTTGCTCAGGTAACTGCTGCAAGCACAACTTGGTTTAATTTCTGCCATAAATTTGCTAGCTTAACAGGTTCTATTTTCCTGTATGTTTTACTGCTGTTGTTCATCTTCCCCTATTGCTCCCAAATTATAATTAATCTCAAATAAAAGGCAACAAGGAAGGAGCAATTAGTATCAAAAGTTCCAAAGAAACAAGAAAATGCAATGGTACTCTGCTTAAAGACTGATACACTGATAACTTTCGATGTGTCACAAGTACATTTATTCTTTTCTTTGCATTCTCTTATTCTACTCTGTAAACTGCTTGCCTTTTAAGATTGTAATCTAAACACTAGGGAACAAAAGAAAAAGTTATTATCATGCTGAGGTTTGCCTTGAGGTCAATCCACTAAATCACATGGAAGTGGACTATCCATGGCCTGGTATAATATAGTGTGGGGTTATCGTAGGATTTTAAAAATATGTACCACATTGGCAACTCAGCTATAACTGCTTTTAGGGTATTAATAGATAAAGGTAACAATAAAAACAAGCTTTCAAAAGGTAAATAATTCTATATCATCATGTAAGCATATTTACAAGTAATTTGAGGGCTTATAATAAACGTGGTATGATGCCCTGAGATAGAAGTGAGCAGTTTCTCTGTTCTGAAGGACAACATGTGGTGATGGGACAGGAATATTCCATGGATTTGTGACCAAAATTTACAGTGATTTATTTTTCCCCCAGTTTAGGGTATAAAGAAGGAAAATCAATTGCTAGCAGGAACTGTTTTCCTCAGCTCCATCAGCTGGATGATGGAGTTTAGGGAAAAATTAAATCAATCAATTAAATCAATCAGTGGATTTTTGTCCTTGTTATAATGTGTTCTATACAGCTCACCACTAACATAGAGAAAGGAGAAAAAATATATAGCAGGAGTAGTTTAGAATGTATTCTGAACTACTCCTACTATAATTTCTGCAAGAAAGTTCCAAATAGATTGTGGGATGTTTTAAAATAGCAATCTTTTTTTTAAGAGTACAGGTACAACATGTTATAGAACCATAGAAAAAAGGATTGGAGGTCATCCAACCTAAACACTTTTTGGCAGGTACACACACACACACTCTCACACACACAGAATGTCTCCAAGGAATGGTCAAAGAGTTTTCTTTATTGATGAACATCAGTACAGGAATCTTGCCAGATTATCTGCCTTCCTTTGGGAAAGGACAGATATACTCCTAATGTCGTGACTTCAGATACTTCCTACCCATCATGGAGTCTAAGTTGGACTTTTAACTCCCCTACCAGAACCTCCTTCATTTCAGTCAGTGGTTCCACCACACTTCCTCAATCCAGGAATCCACTGCTAAGTTATCTTCAACAGATAGCCATCCATCTGCAGCTTCATTGGAGTCTCTCAAGGGAAGAGAATCTATCATATCTTGAGGTATATAATTTGTTGTTGATCAGCTCTTCCTGGTGTCCAGTTAAAATCTGCTTCCTTGACATTTTAACCCATTATTTCTAGTCTTGTTGTATATTTTGTAACATATGACAGCACTAAAGATACTTGAAGATGTCCATTATGTCTTCTTGTAATACCTAATGTCTTCATACTCTTCCCCTCTTTTCCCTCCCTAGGCTACTAATAATATTGGCTGCTCTCATTTGGACATGTTCCAGTTTGTCAATATCATTTCCAAATTGCAAGTCCAGGAACAGATGCAATAGGCTATATATAGTCTACAATGTAACTGATTTATTCCCTTTGGAGAGAAAACAGTAACAAAGGAGCAGTTCAGGAACACTGTTTTATCCATATTTCCTGTTGCTATCATTTTGAAGCCATGGGCTCCACTTCCTTTTTGTACCTCTTCCTTTTGACATAGCCATAAAAACAATTATTAACTTGTAGCTTTTAATTTTCCTTGTGAGGTAGTTTATTTTGCATGTTAGCATTTCTGACATTCTTTTGGCAGATATTAACTACTTGCTGGAGCATGACAATGAAAGTAAAATCACAACCAGCAGCCAAGATAAAAACCAATCAAACCACAGTTAACATAGCTACCATACAGGTTCCAACTCTTAATCTGAACTCTAAGCCCAGAAATAAAATTTAGGAACAGAGCCATATCTTCAAGACCTTGCAAAAGGCTGTTAAGTTAGAACTAATCTGTTTTCCAGGAGGATGGACAACAAGGTATGTACAACAACAGAAAAAGCTCTCTTCCTGGATTCCACAGGATGGCTTTCTATAATTGATGGGACCCATGGAATATATTTTTTGCTAGATCTAATAGGACAGGTGGAAACAATAAAGGAATTGGTCCCTCAAATAACAATGTCTAATGCTATGATCTTTCACTAATCTTGTGAGTAACCTGATAGTCAATAGCATATTCATGTAATATTGTTTATTATTCACTTATTAAACCAATTAATATAATTGCCCAGCTCACAAACAAGCAAGTCTGGGCAGGTTACAACAACAATTGTTTTCTCTTCTATTGTTATCCCCATGCCCTCAACTAGATCATGATGCTTAAACACCCGGATCTCTGTATATTTGCTTTACAAATAATGCCACTCACAAGTTAGCTCCCACCAGATTTTAATGACTACTTAATCACATCTATCACTCTGCACTAAGATTTCTAATTCTTCTTGTTTCTGGGCTTTTGTATAGAAACATTAGAAATCTTGAATCATGTTCTATATTTTTATATAGTTACGTGCCACAAGAACTCATTCACTTAAAAAGCAATAATGAGCAAAAACAATGCCTCACCATAAGATAACCTAGTTCTTGCAATCTTTTTATGCTCATTATTGTGTCCCTTTACATCATGCATGCCATTCTCTGCTCCATTCCCAATACTTGATGCAGCTTGGTTGCCCTGGTTTTTTCCCCCCTTCTCTCGTAGGATTTAGCTAATGTCCTTCAGTTCAGGTTTGCAAAGCTCCTTACAAACTCACTGTTAGAGGACAATTTCTCCCTGACTCAGACACCACCAATTTTTCACATTTGTCACACAGGCTTCCATTCCCCCCCCCCCCCCGAAAGCTGAGAGGTGGAACTAAAAAGTTCTGAAATGGATATGGGACAGTTGGACAATGAGAAGCTGCATATTAGAAAGGAGAGAAGCAGTTGGTCTGCCTTCCTGCTGATAATTGCAGAAGACAAAAGAGAGAAAAGACAAAGAAAACAGAAGACAAAAAAGATAAAAAGCCCAAATGAGGTACTGTAAGTGCTTGAATGCTCAAAAGATGTCCAGAAGAGAAAGCAGAAGAAATGTGAGATCAGGCAGGGAGAAATATCTCTGTGTAGGCATGACAGGAGCAGAGAAGCTGTAACAGCAATCCAACAGAATGCAAGCATCAGATGTCTCAGCAAGCTAATATGGAAAAGAAACAAAGAAGAAGAAAGCATTTTTTTTAAAAAAAATAATAATATTCCCTACCCTTTTGTCATGTGAATACAAGATTGGTGACAGCTATCACAGTCTAGAGAAGATAAGCACACAGAGATGTTCAAGAAAGAAGCCATAAAGCAGCTTCAGGAAGGCTGGGACCAGAAGAGCAACCCAGCAAGAAAATCCCACTCTCATTTAATGAGTACAATAGTAGGTGCTGACAGATAACAGGCAAGAGAAGCAGAGGAGAAGAATTCCCACAGAGATTCCCAGAAGAAAATGCATGAAGGCTGAGCAAAAGGAACAGCATTGCTTTAAAGGAATATCCTGCTGTGCTCAATAACCAGATGATTTGGATGCTTTACTACCTCTGTGAGTAGTAAGCAAGTGACACACATAAAAAAGGGTGGAGCATTCATCACACCCACATATTCACCATCTTGACTTTTTTTTTTTTTTTTAACCGTACCCTGTGGACATCCTTGAATGTTGGGGTAAAGTTGTTGACATACACAGAGAAGGATCTAAGATGAAAATCTAAAGCCTATCTATAGAAACTAAGGTATGAAGAACAAAATTCCTAGAAATATTGGAAGAAAAGATTTAGAAATATTTTTCCTGAAAAAGAAATCACATTCTTGTTTATGTAAGCAGCACATTTACTTTGTATGTGCTTTTATAATAAAATACCTTTTCCCTAATAAGAGCTGAATGTGTCCTGCCTGCTTTGTCATCATCCTGAGGGGGAAAAAAAAACCTGTGATACACATGTTTCCAGCTCTTGTGAGGTGGAAAGCAGCTGCTTACTGCAAAAATGTGTCCCATGATTGATGAATCCAAACCAATTCAGCTGGAAATTTCTGCATAGCCATTCCATTCTTCTCCTGTGTCTTTCTAGGTTATATGCTTTAGTATAAAAGAAGTAGGAACATATAACTTGTTGCCCCTGCTCCCTCTTGCTCCAATCCAGAATTTTATAGCCCCTTGCAATGTTTTTGTTGCTACGTTTGGCTGTGCCATTTGTTCTATGTGGTCAGTAACAAGGGGTATTTGTTGGGGGCCTGTCTCAAGAAAGCAGTGCACCTCTCTTGACAGACTATTAAGCTAATAAATTACTACTTTGGTTCCTGTCAGGCTCAAGCTCAAAAACAACACAGTGAAATCCAACCAAATCTAATTGCCACTTTCTAACCTAATAGATATATCCTGAGAGATTCTAGGTTGTGGCTACCCAGGCTTCTTCTTTATCTAGTTTGGGGCTGTGCAGTCTCTTAATTTGGTCTTCCCTCTGGAACAGGGGTGTCAAACTGCTGGCCCAAGGGCCGGACGTGTCACGACGAAACTGCACCCACCCCATTGCCGGCAATGGAGAAAAAGTTCCGATACGTCGTGCGACGTCACATGAAGTTGCAAGTTTGACATGTCTGCTCTGGAAGGTTTTGCCTCCTTCCTGGGAAACTGGGAAATTATCAACCTCCGAGATAAATTGTGTTAATTCTTACATATTTTGATTAGACGAATTAGAAAACAGGTGGTAAAGGTGCTGGTTGGCTAACGTTTTCAAGATATTTCACATTAAAGATTTATACAGAGGCAAGTATATTTGCCTACAAGGGAGGGAGATGTATAATGATCATGATGTCTCATAACTTCTCGACAAAGTAAGGTAGAACAATGAAAATGGTACCACATGGAAATGTACAAATAAGTGTATGTTCAATTTGAGACTAAAGATTATTACCTAACTATAATTTATTGTTCTTTTATTGCAAGACACATTTGTCTTGGTCAGATCTACGCATCATATAGCTACATCTGGTGGCTTGTGAAAGTGTCATTGCCTAATATTTCCAAGGAACAGTTGCATGATATTTTCTCTCGGAAGCCAAGATGCCTTGAAACTGTGTAAACAATGCAAATATCTTCTGCTACAGTTCTGGTGAGGTTACATTTGCATCTCAAAAGTGCAGTATGATGGCAGTGGTAAAAAAGGCATACCACCTATATTTTGGATGCAAAATAGGGAATCAGGACAAGAGTTGGGCCCCTCATTATTGTTGCACGTGCAACTTATCTGAGTCATTGGCTAAACAAGAAGAAAAAGTCCATGCCTTTCACAGTTCCAATGGTGTAGAAGGGAACCCACCAATCATAGTAGCAACTGCTATTTTTGCATGGTTCCCCCAATTGCAAAAAAGATCTCAAGAAAGAAGAAGTGGACCATGCAATATCCAAATATTCCATCCGCACTGCATCCTGTACCCCAAGGTGAGGATTTGCCAATTCCAGATCCAACAGAATCCTACTCTCTAGACTCAGATGATGAGCAGGATGCAGCTGATTCAGAGCCATCTATGTCAGTGGACCCAAACTTTAGCCTACTGTGTGCTCCTCCTGAAACACGTCTAATTTCAAAGAGTGAACTAAATGATCTGGTCAGGGATTTGGAATTTCCTAAGAGTAAGGCAGAGCTACTGGGCTCCAGATTACAAGAGTGGAACCTCTTGCAGAGTGAAAAAACATGAAAATGTTACATGAAAACCCAATAAATGAATGGAAAGTTATGTTATTGGTATCAGTAAAAAGATAAATTTATAATGATTGGTATGGCACCATTCTCATTGCTATATCACATTTTGTAGAAAAGTTATGGAGCATAATTGCACATCTCCCTCATAATTTTGAATTATCTTGATGCAATTTTTACCTGAAGCTGTATCTTGGAAACTGGAGCCAATTAATACTCAGGACTTGATTTTCCTTTATTAGTGACCCAATTCTGATAAAATTTAACTACTTTCATTTCTGAAGCTTTCTCCTTGTAGACCATCAGAAAGAAAATTGGCAGGCAAAAAAGGAATGGGAGTGGGAGTGAGTTCCAACTTCCTGCTAGCTTTCCCATTGATTTGGCTTTTGGGAAGATGACAATGAGCATCAGAAATCATTATCATGTGATTCTGGCTGACGTGGTGGCAAGGTGATGCAGCAGTGGCCACAACTTTGCCAATACAATACTGTATGAAGTCCCTTGAATTTTGATCCCAAGGGAGTAATGGGGAACAGATTTTGGATACATTCTTTAAGTTAGCCCATTTGAAGTACCTTGATTCAAAAATTCTTGCCCTATGCTATACTGTTTTGCCCAACTGAAAGTCACAAACAGACAAACGTACAGGTGAATTTTCGTAGTGTATAGATTGTCTCAGTGTAGAAAGTCCATTTCAAAGAGGCAGTTTTAAATTGGAAGGAGGGGGCTTCCAGTAGAGTTAGATTGGAAAAATCTACCATTGAAAACCTTGGTTTGTGTATACAGTTCTCAATTGCTGAAGTCTAGCAGTACCTGCTGCCAAATGGCACAAGGTTGGCTGGTAGAAAGTGAGTTAATAATGCATTGGTAAACACATGTTAGGCATATCATAATATCCATAAATGTTTAATATGCATTTCATATTCTCTTCACAACATATAATCAATGATGAATAGATGTCAATGAGTTCCTTGGTGAAATATTTATTAAGTGTGCAGTCATTGTTATAACCCACTCTAGAGCCATTAGTAAAAAATGAATGGGAATATCAAGGTCAGCCATTTGTAATGAAAGGTGTGCCCCTGGAATTAAATACTCTAAATGGTGACAACTCTGTGACAAACTGCAGCAGTATAATAGACCATATCAGCTATGGATTGCTCCCCAGAGATGTTCCATCTGCTGTTTAATAAATGTAGGTGGAAGAACCTTTACCAGATGTATAGAGTTTAAGAGTCAGTAAAAAAAATGAAATAAAAATCCTGCATTTCTCCTATGAATGGAATGCACATAATATATCTTAAAATATAGCTTAGAACAATAAATAATAGCGCTCAATGTTATTTTAAGAGTCTTATTGATGACAATCAATGTTAGAATTACAAAGCTTTATTTTTCATAGTATGCATCATCTTTCACAGTTATCTTTCAGAGAGTCTTACAAGGTGTGAAATTCCTTAGTAGTAGTCGCTCAGCGCCAAATCTGGGCTAAGGGGGGTGATCAAAAACATCCCAACGGAACTGGTTCAAATGTTCTTGGGTGCGTCTAACGGTGTGCAGGCGAGCATTATCGTGAACCAACACCACACCGGAAGTCAGCATGCCCCGATGCTTGTTATAGATGGCTCATCTGAGTTTTCATAACGTTTTACAGTCGACTTCTGAATTGATGGTCAAACCACACTCCATGAACTTCACTAGCAGTGCTCCTTTGGCATCTTCACATTTGGCAGGATTTTCTATGGCACCACTTCCGGTGTGGTGTTGGTTCACGATAATGCTCGTTCGCATACTGCTAGACACACCCAAGAACTTTTGAAGCAGTTCAATGGGGATGTTTTTGATTACCCCTCCATAGCCCAGATTTGGCACCGAGTGACTACTACTAAGGAATTTTAAACCTTGTAAGACATTATAACAAGTGCCTCAATTTGAATGGCGATTATGTCGAAAAGTAATGTAATGTAGTTTTCTAAGTGTATAATAAAATTCTGTATCTGTGGGTGTCTGTCATTGATAATCAAACGGAGGTTTATTTCCGAATTGCCCGCGTATTTCAATGAAGCACAAATGCAGGTTTCCTTATATAGCATTTAGGAGCATTAAAGTGCCCATAGACATCTCCCTTGACACCAGATAGGCACCCTATATCACTTGATGTGTACATTTTTACATAATTATAATAACTTTAAAAATTGGAACATTACAAAGCAAATTGCCAGCATCTACCATTGTCCTTAGTCTGAAGAATGTCTCTGTTGTCACCACCACCAGTTGATGAGAAAGTCTTTGTGCATAGCAGAAAATTAGCTTTTGCAGGAGCTGGGTCTGAAAAGGAGATAGAAACCTGACTTTATTTTTAGCAAGAAATCTTATAGCATGGTAGGTTCCTCTGGAAGTTTGATAGGGGAACAATAATTTATTTGAATAGTAATACAGTGAACTTCTAACTCTTGCTCACACCTAAATATTTGTGGACTGTAACTAACCTTATATTATAGAAATGCCTTCACTCTTCAATATTTTTGTTCTCAGGAAACTGAATTACCCAAGTATCAGCGTTCATGAAACTGCTTGCCCTCCATAACTGAGGTATATGTGCTTAACAGCATGCAGCAAGTTTATTATACCCACTACTGTGTCGTGAATCAAGTCTTTCTTTGAAGATCTAAAGATATAGGTGGTCTCATTGCTTGGCAAAGATTCTTAAAGATTCTTAAAATAAATAGGACCTATTTCCTATTGAATTGAGTCAAAGCATTTTCAGAAGACAATTACCAATTTTCCTATTATCTTCCAATTCTCCAAAGTGGGGGTGAGTGACTGTCTCTCTCTCTCTCTCTTTCTGTCTCTGTCTCTCTATCTCTCTGTCTCTCAATGACAGCATTCATAAAATATATCAAGAAGGACATAGTTTACAAAAAATCTAAATGGTTTATCACTAGTTATATACAGCACATATCGGTATATGAGCTTCTCAGATGTACTAGAAAAAATAGCAGGAAAATAATTACAGAAACGCCAAATTTCATTGCGGAAGACCTTCCTGTTTAACTGGAAAGCATGGGAACTTTTATCTCACGACTTGTCTTGTAGTGCATCTTCAAATGGCAAAACATTCTGACTGGATATTTTCTTTCAGTAATTGTTTGGAAAGTTCACCCATTCATCTGTTAGAACAGCTGTTTTTGCATTTGAGTCTCATATTTTGATTCTAAATTTAATTGTGACTGTTTAACAGTGTGTTCCTCCCTCATACAAGTTTTACTTTGAAATACTTTAGGTTTATTTTCTAACTGATGCAGCAAGTCTTAGAAAGACAGTTATGTTTATTTCCAATTGAAATTCAGAAATCACAGGGAAGTGGAACTTAATAATCACCTTAAACCTTAGTTCAAACTCTTCTTATGAGAATAGGCTTCACACAGTTTCGGAGGAAGAGATTTTCTTAGAATTTATATTTTCAACTGAGTTTTGTAGCAGGAACTGAAGAATGTAAAAAGAATAATGGAGGTAAAATAGATGCGCTTGAAAGGATAAACAGTACTAATGATGGAAGAGAGGGAGTAAAAACAAAATATTTAGTGATTCTGCTTAAAAGAACATGGATATGGGAAAGAGAGAAAACAAATTTCCTTCCTTCCTTCCTTCCTTCCTTCCTTCCTTCCTTCCTTCCTTCCTTCCTTCCTTCCTTCCTTCCTTCCTTCCTTCCTTCCTTCCTTCCTTCCTTCTTTCTTTCTTTCTTTCTTTCTTTCTTTCTTTCTTTCTTTCTTTCTTTCTTTCTTTCTTTCTTTCTTTCTTTCTTTCTTTCTTTCTTTCTTTCTTTCTTTCTTTCTTTCTTTCTTTTTCTACTTTTGTACCTGAAGTTGCATTCTATTTAACACATGTAGCCACAGATTTATCACTAATGGGGATAGATACTTCCTTTCCTGTGTATGATAATAGTAGGCAATGCACAAAACTATATTGCGGAGATCTACCTAATATAGGTTTAGCATGATATATTAACTAGAAAATTACATCCTTCTAGGTATGATTTCCCCCCCAATATGATTGAAACACAAACATGATATTACTTGTGGTCACAGAGATTCCTTAAAGAACTGAATTGAGCTATTCCAATAGGCTGGAGCTATCATATTATTTAACTGTTTAAAGGCTGTTATGGGCCTTTAAAAATTCATATAGATTAAAGATAAGAAATACTGTTTAGCCAAGAGCTTTGTAATTAGCAATAAGAACATCAGTTCTGTCAACTGGCTTTGGAGGATGTTGGCCCTTAAATCTTAAGGATAATAACTCTGAGAATTTATTTTTTCACACTTTATTAGAATCCATTTTCTGTTTTTTTTAATGTGACTAAAGTGGAATAGTAGGTCTTTTGATCTGCACAGTTGGGGAAATTTTCTGCACCAATTGAATTAAATAATTTATTAATCTCTGTTACTGTTGCAGAAGATTCTTGTTAATTTGGAAATGCTGCATTGAATTTCTCCCAGCTCCTACACAGTCCTTGCCTGTGATATCATGTCTGGAAAAAGTATTAAACCTCTTGGAGTATGCCTTACTCCCGGGAGAAATTGGTTACTTCCAACTCACTCATAGCAATTATATCTTCAGATGAACTGTAATTTTGCTACATGAGGTTAATACTGTGATGAAATTAAAATAAGGACATCGGAAAGCAGTAAAGTTTCCATGGTCATATAAAATAATTGTGCCACTGAAAAAGATTTTTAGAGATTGAAAAAAAACCTTTACAGATAGACACACACGCAACACAAACATATACTTTGTATATATATAAAAAGTACATAGAAAAGAAATGTTTGTGAATTTGACCATATCTATAGTGATGACTGTAATTCCCCATTTTTCCTGAGCAGTTTCTAATCCATAACAGTTTCTTGGCAGAACAAGTACAATATATTTCTCTCCAAACTAAGAATAGGATTGAATTTGGCCAAACAGTAATATTCCTGGGTTTGATACAAAGCAAATGAACCAGAAATACCTTAAGATTTCTTCAGGTGGGGGAAATTGAAACAAAAATTTATCTATATCTATATCTATACATGATACATAGATCAGATTTCTCCAACCTAGGACAGTACAAATATACTCTTCCTATAAGTAGATGTTATTTTAAGAACATCATGAAGCCTTGTAGCGAACTATAATAATCTAAATGGAAGGGAACAGACATTACTAGAGTTGGGCAACTATATAACACAGCAGTGATATTTTTATTTATTTCACAAATTGAATCAAAAGAGAGTGCAGTGTCAAAGAGACTGTGTTTGGAAACAGTCACTGCAGCATTTATAAATATAATTATGTGTATTGCCCTATACCTTGCCAGGTAAGACTAAAACCAAGGTTCTACAAGTTCTTTTTGGATTTGGAAGCAATGGTCATATCAGTATGAATATTTAAGACTTTATTTCAATGCACCACAAGAAAATAATCACATGACACAAGCCAGCAGTCAAAGAATGCTGAAATAGGCAAGCTATTCAAATCAAATAGATAAACAAATCAAGAATACTGAAGAATGTAATATAAACTATGGCAGCAGTCAAATGCAAGAGAAAAATATTCTGGAATACAAGAAGGAGGGAGGGAGGGAGGGAGGGAGGGAGGGAGGGAGGAAGGAAGGAAGGAAGGAAGGAAGGAAGGAAGGAAGGAAGGAAGGAAGGAAGGAAGGAAGGAAGGAAGGAAGGAAGATCTTATAACCCTTTGGCCAATCAAGGAATGATGATGATAATGAATAGTCAACAAATTTACAGCACTCTTGTGATCATTTCTGCATCCTGGTTCCATTCCATAGGGATAACTAGCTTAGACAGACTCTGAATCCTAATTGTGCACCTGCTTTGCAATGGTCTCATCTCATCTACTGGATTGTACTAAAGACAAGGACGATAAGTCTATCTTATCCAAGAGTATTTTGGCCTGCTGCCAAGAGTGAGACCATCAAGATTCATGATGATGATGATGATGATGATGATGTCATCATCAATCATGTCTGACTCTTGGTAACTCTATGGGCCAGGTCTTTCCACATCTCCTAAACTTGCACTAGTTCTTGCAGTACATGCGTATAAAAAAAAGTATATATCTCTATTCAGTTCCTCCTCACCAATCTCCAGTGGTACTATCAGTAGTACATTATTAGTACATTTCAAAGGCCAGACCGGATCAGTGATTTTTTTTTTATGAGAGCACCCACATGTGCTCAGAAGGATAAGCTGGATGGTAGAGATCATCCTGTTGGTATCTGGAAGCACCAGCATATAGACAATTATTTTTTATGTGGTTGACAGGTTTTGGAAAAGAAAACAACCCTGGGCAATTATTTCTTCAGAATGATACGGTCTCAAAATTCCAAAGTAATCACCTATCTCTGCAGAAGGCTGACCATTCATTTCATTGTTACAAATCGTATACAATGTGTAAGGATTTTCAGAATGTAAAAGCAACCAAACACATTTCTTTTAACACAGGCACCTGACAGCTGAAGCTTGAGTTTTACCTCCTCTCAATGTTACTTTTTGTTCATATCTGATAATGGTGATGCTTTCATGTCTGCCTCTGCTTAATGAAAGCAGCTATCTCTCAGATCTTCTACTGATGTGAATTCACGAGGTTCTTTTGCTTTAAATGCAGCTTAGCTGACAAGCTTTGGCACCTGGATCTTGCTCCCTGAGGTCAGTGGAGCTGGGAAAACAACTTATTCTCCTTTTCTGTGTCAGACATAGAGATTTAAATTACATTTTCCCCCAGCTGCCATATGGTGATAAATGGATGAAATTTTTGAAGATTGCAATAGATCTTGCTCTTCTGCCAAGAAATTTATGGAACTTTCCCATTCTCTGTTCCATTTTATTTTATTTTATTTTACTTTATTTTACTTTATTTTACTTTATTTTATTTTATTTTATTTTATTTTATTTATTTTATTTTATTTTATTTTATTTTATTTTATTTTATTTTATTTTATTTTATTTTATTTTATTATTATTTTATTATTATTTTATTATTATTATTATTTATAAAATTTTATATCATCCATTTACCCTATAAGGTGACTTTATGTTCTTCCAACTGTATCCCGTGCCAGCCATTAGAACAATTAAGTGGGGTCAACCATGGAAAAGAAAACTAATTTTGCTTCATTTTGCTTCTTGAGACTTTCCTAATGAAACTGCATCTCCTTTCCTAACTTCCCAGGACAATTTTTTTTTTCTCTTGGGAAGGACCTTGATATTTATGTCTGAAACTGAAGCTTCTCGTAACATCAGATTGCTCTAGAGTGAATTTTATATGAAAAATGAAAATATTTAAACACCCTAGTCATACTGTCATGGCAAAAATGAACAACTTGTGATCTCAGTACCACATGTGGAAATGTAGATCTTTTGTTCCCTCTTTGGACAAACTTCAGAGTGCCATATAAAAATTGCTAAAAAGCAAGGTTTCCTACCATGTTGAGTTAGGGGATTCCCCAACTCTACTGTATAACTAATGTTATTGGAGCTAGACTGCAAATAAATCCAGACAGTGTTTACCTAGAAGTAAAGAGCTATAGAAAACTGACTTTGCTTCTATCTAATGATTATCTAGATGTTTTTCAGGCCAAATCAGGCAGAGGTAGTGCAAGCCCTAATGTAGACTTCACACAAGCTTTAAAAAAAGTGTAAAGAAATTCTCACTAAAATAATTTAAAAACTGAAAATATTGAACCCTCACCTTTCAATGACATTTATCTTACTCCCTTGCCATTCTGTCCCTAATACCAAGATAGGTAGGCATCAAAAGCTGTTCATTTTTGCTTTAACTGGTATATAATGAAAAAACCCATCTTCTTCTCTGATATGTGCCTAGAATCACTTAACCATCTTACATACAGCTCTCTGCCTTTGCCGTTTATTGTAGCCCTCTCTCCTTTATGTTGTAAGTTAAGCCTGTAAAGATTGCTTCATTTGCTATGAAAGACCATACTTCCATGCATTGCTGTTAGTATGAGAGCTGCTGATTATCGAATATGTCTCTGCAGGGTGCTAACCTACAAGCAGAAACGTTGGGCTCCTGCAACGTAATACTGTGCCTATTTCTCTCTTTTACTTGTGCTGGCAAAACATTTTTTCCTCGCTTCTTTCATATAAAGGAAAACTTCTGAATTATTTCATTGGATGGTAAGAAATGTGTTGCTGATCTTATTAAGTACACATAGTAACTGACAGGAGCTTCTGTTTCTTTTATGATTTTTCAAATGTGTCCTACATTCATGGTCCAGGTTTTTAAAATGTAGGCTTGACAAATTCTGTGTCACCCCAGGTGTGAATGGGGTTATTGTAAAAGTGGGATATGGCTCTGGCTTTAAAATGGAAGAAAATCAGTGTTAAATTAAATACATATCACCTACCTTTGCAATGTGTAATTTCAGTGGAAAGCACATCTTTCCAAACTCTTTCATGGGTCTCTTTATAGGTTCAGACTTCATTATCTGCTGGGGACAAAAGAGAAAGAAAAAGTGAAGGTTAACATGCACAGTGTGTGGAAATCTGAGTAAGGCTTCTGTGCTCGAAAAATCATAATATTATTCTTAAAATGGTTGATTAGTCAGATTATTCCCTTCTTGCCAGTTATGACTGTCATTTCACTGGCTGAATTCACTCAACATGGTGGCAAATATAGTTAGATTTTTTTTTTAGCTCAATGCATTGTATGTAGGCATCTCATAAGATTAATTTAAGGCAGACTCTGGATAATTGGGTTACTTGAGTAAACAACAGCTAAAATAAGCATAAATGACCAAGTCATTCAGTATAGCCATATTTTCTATTTTCACCATAAAGAGATAGAAATCAGGTCATGGGCTCAAAATTTACCCCCTAGTTCTTTGAACCTGATATGTGCCTATAGATGTTGAACATTCAGGAATTCTAGTTTCCAAGGCACCTATGGTTCTTTAAAAAGTGATGCTTTGAAAGGAAAACAAATATTCCCCTTGGCTTTTACCATTGCTGCTGCTCCTAGCCAAAACATATTAGAAAATATATAAATTAACAGGAAATACAGAAGTGTTGCAGTATTCTGTTTGGAGAGATTTTGTTCTTCTCTCCTCCTCCTCCTCCTCCTCCTCCTCCTTCCCCTCCTCCTCCTTCCCCTCCCCTCCCCTCCCCCCTCCCCCTCCCCCTCTGTCTCCCTGGGTTGGAGATTTGATAGGCTATTATTATTAAGACAAAGATAGGTAGGTACTTCTTCCTGATTATCCTTTAGAAAAAAAACTGGAGTCGACATTTGATGGCTTACATATCAAGGCTTTCTTTTGAGATCTACTTTTCCAAACATGTGAAGTGAAAAATTATAACTAACTCTAACCACACTAACTAAACTTGCACTTTTTAGATACAATTTTTCATCTTTTATTTTATTGCTAGATACAATCATGACCTTCATCTAGCACCATTTTCCTGCCAATCTCTCTGTCTAAGGAGGTTAGCAAAAGTCTCTTTATTAAACGTCTGAAAGAACAGATGAATTGTATTATGAAAACCTGATGAAGCAAGATTGTCTTTTCTCTCATCTTGTTCTGCTGTGCATTGTCTCAGGAATAGATCAGGGCAAGAATTGTGTTTGTTACTTGTTCTGAAAAAAATATATGCATGAACTAAAGATAGGAAGATATATTTTCTATATAGGTGATCATGCTAGCAAAAAATGATTTTGAAGTTCAAGTGTAGGGATTTGTTTTCTTTTCTTTTTTCCTGTTAATTAAGATAAACAATACATGTTTAAGGCTTGGATACTTCTTCCAAAGAATTATTTAAGTCTTGTTTTCTAATCCATTTTATCTTTGAAAACTTTTATAATATTGAAAAGGTTTGAAAAACTGGTGTTTCTATGTGGATGAATGTGTGTGAAAGGAATCAGAATCAGAATAGAGCTGGAAGGGACCTTGGAGGTCTTCTAGTCAAACCCCCTGCTCAAGCAGGAGACCCTATACCATTTCAGACAAGTGACTGTCCAGTCTCTTCTTAAAAACCTCCAGTAATGAAGTACCTACAACTTCTAATGGCAAGCTGTTCCACTGGTTAATTGTCCTCATTGTTAAGACGTTTCTCCTTAATTCCTGGTTGCTTCTCTCCTTGATTAGCTTCCATCCATTTTTTTGTTGTCCTGCCTACAGGTGCTTTGGTAAATAAGTTGACCCCCTCCTCTTTGTGGCAACCTCTCAAATACTGGAACATTGCTATCATGTCATCCTAGCCCTTCTTTTCTCTAGACTAGCCAAACCCAAATCCTGCAACCATTCTTCATATGGTTTAGTCTTCAGGCCTGTAATCATCTTAGTTGTTGCTCTTTGCACTTTTTCCAAAGTCTTAACATTTATTTTTTTTTGTAATGTGGTGATCAAAACTGGATGCAGTATTCTAGGTGTGGTCTTATTAAGGCTTTATAAAGTGGTACTAATACTTCACGTGATTTTGATTCTATGTCTCTGTTTATACAATCAAGGATTGTAACAGCTTTTTTGGCTGCTGTCGCACACTGCTGGCTCATAGTGACTGTCCACTAGGACTCCAAGGTCCCTCTCACAGTTTTTGAGCCAGATTTCACCTAATATGTACTTGTACCTTTAGTTTTTTCTGCCTAAGTGTAAAACCTTGCTTTTCTCCACATTAAATTTCAGGTTGTTAGATAGGGCCCATTGTTCAAGTCTGTCAAGATATTTTTTGATCCTGAGCTTGTCCTCTGGGTGTTGGCTTTTCCTGCCAGCTTAGTGTCATCTGCAAATCTGATGAGTTCCCCTTCTATTCCCTCATCTAAGTCATTTATGAAGATATTGAAGAATACTGGGCCTAAGACAGAGCCTTGTGCCCCCCCCCCCACTGCTTACTTCCCTCCATGTAGATACAGTACCATTAAGGACAACTCATTGAGTACAGTTTGTCAGCCAGTTACAAATCCATCTGGTGGTGATGCTGTTTATCCCACGTTTTTCTAGCTTATGAAGAGGTAGGCTGTGGTCTACATTGTTGAATGCCTTGCTGAAGTCTCAGTATACTATGTCCACAGCATTTTGCTAGTCTATTAATTTAGTCACTTTGTCAAAGAATGAATGAAAAAAGAGCATAACAAACAAAATACTTGAAAGTGCATATTCATTTTTCAGAAATGGAAATTTTCTGACCATTTTGATGTCCTCAGCCAAATAATAAATTGATCAAATTGATAATACTGATTTTTTATAAAACAGAATATTCTTTCTAGCTATGAGATTAGAAACCACCCTTCTCTAAGGAACTGAAGTCCAACTATTCTAGGACTGAAACTAAACGAGCTTTTGCATAACAATGGGATTGTTTTTGCAACATTCATTTTATTTCCAATCTAATTTATGCATCTCACTCATTACAGAGCTCTGTATATTCTCTGGTGTCCTTCCTACAACCTTCTGAACAAAATTTCAAGTGCTAATTTCGATATAACACTTTCCGATAAAAGATGTGGCTTAAGGAATGACTGCCACTTCTTTCATGTGCTTCTCATGAATGACATAACCAATTAGTAACATTGTGTTCATTGTATTTATAAACATTGATGGAAGTGATATCTCTGATGATACCCTGAAATCCAACAGAGAGAATCCTCAGTAGCTGGTTGGCATCTGACCAATTTTTGTTCTGCCACATAAAGACATCTTTTCTAAACATTAGAGGCTGTGGGCAAGATTCCTTGCACATATAGGCAGTGTTATTTTGATCTTCCCCTTTTCAAACATCCTATGATGTATTTCTTGCTTACAGAAACAATTACATTGTGAGAAGTCAATAGTTTGCTGGGTGTCACAGTGTGACAGGCTTCTTTGAACTGGAAGTGCATTGCTTGCAAGGTGGCAACTGCCATAGAAAAATAAGACAGTGGAGGCTTTTGTGCCTCTTACTGTAAACAGTGACATGATTTACAGCAAATATTTACATTATTTACAACCCAGTACTAGTATTCTCCCAATGTCAGGTTTCCACCTAAGCCTCCCTTCCAGAGTCTATCCCACTTCTTCACCCTTTCTCTTCATCTCCCTCCTCCATTTCTTGGCTTGTCAGGAGAGAGAGAGGGAGAGAGAGAGAGAGAGAGAGAGAGAGAGAGAGAGAGAGAGAGAGAGAGAGAGAGAGAGAGAGAGAGAGAGACTGAAATTAAAGGAATAGGCTGGAATTTACTCCATGTGGCTTCACTTTCTCTCCTGCTGAAGAATTACTGCTTTTCTGTTGGGGTAAGAACCTCTCAGGATCTTCCACTCAGATCTTCCCCAGAGACCAGAGTTTCATCCTCAAGAGCAGATCTACTTTTCCTCTTGAGTCTTGAGTGAAGCCATTGTCCCTCTCTTGGTCTTGAATGGAGCTGTTGTCCTTCTGATTCTTCACTTCCTTTCTTTCAGGGAAGTCACCTCTAGACCTTCCTTCTTTCTTCCCAGCCAGGATGCTATAACTGCTCTGTGCACTTAACTTCTCTCTCCAGCTTTTTTCTCGAGCCACTCTATGCATAGACTTTTTCCTCTTGTTTCTTTCTCCTTCTCTTCTATTTCTGTCTTCTCCTCTTCTCTGTCTCCAGGTTTTAGGTTAGATCAGCAGCATATCTCCCAGAAAGGATCTCTAGTTCCCAACACCTATATAGCAGGTTGGAGCGTTGACTAGCAGCCAGTCAGCTCATCAGCCTTCATGACAGTGCATTTGACCTTCAAGACCAAAAGTTATTTTCCTTTTCCCCTTTTATTTATTCACTCCAGTGGCTGGCTCATGCCCGCAGAACAGCAGTCATGCCAGGCTGCTAAAACCCATATGCCACACTGTGTAAAAGTACAAAGCCCTACTACTACAATGTCCCAAACTGCAAGGTCACTATGGGTTTTTACTTCTTAGCAAATTTCTTTCCAAAAGCCTCTTTAAAATCCCCAAAGTATGCTTAACATAGCTGTGTAAAGACCAACTTTAGTATTTTTCCATAAAGTCAGTTTAGCTACAAATGTTAAAATACACCCCAAAAAAGGTCATGGCTGCCACACAAACAAGGAAACCTGTACACTTGAAAGAAGCATTGACTGTAGAAATTTTTCAGATCCAGAAGTCCTTCAGCCTCACTCAGACAAGATTATAACAGGCAAACAGTAGAAGCTTAAGGGCTTCTGACCTCTATGCTTCATCATCTCAGAAAGGGACAAGATGTTTTGGGAGATTAACACTTCCCATTCTCCCTAACCTTTGTGTTGAAAGATTGTGATGAAAGTCCAAAATCTTGGGGGGGGGGGAACTTCCAAAAGAGTTGTGTTGCCGCCTGCTGCTATTTCATCATTTTCTAATCTTTTGGTGTTGCCTCAGCGGGGCTGATAATTAAGAAAGTCTGTCAGATACTTCAAGTATCTACTGTTCCCAAGGCCAATAGTTTAACTTCCAATAAGACTCCAGATCATTTCCTGATTCCAGCTTTCCCCCTTGTGTAAGTACAGGTAGTCCTCGGCATATGACCACAGTTGAGCCCAACATTTCCATTGCTAAGCAAGATTGTTGTTAAGTGAACTTTGTCCCATTTTACAAACCTTTCTTGCCACAGTTGTTGAGTGACTCTCTGCAGTTGTTAAGTTAGTAACAGGGTTATCGAGTGAAACTGGCTTCCCCATTGACTTTGCTTGTCATAAGTGATCACATGACCCCAGGACACTGCAACTGTCATAAATACATGCCATTTGCCATACGTCCAAATTTTGATCACATGACCATGGGGATGCTGCAGCGGTCTTTAAGTATGAAAACTGTCCATGTTACTTATAATCGTACTTTCGGCACTATTGTAACTTTGAAAAGTCACTAAATGAATAGTTGTAAGTCAAGGACTATCTGTAAGCCATTAACAGTGGCTTTCACAATATGCCATGATCTCACTCAACTATCCATTGGTATTTGCCTCAACACCTCCAACTTCACCATGAGAATGGACTGAAGCAGCTTGAGATGATTCCCATTTCACTCCAGCAGATCCCCCAATATGTTCATGAAGTTGCAGTCAGTTAAAGAATCTTCAATCTTTCAGGATCAAAATTATAAAAACAAATAAGCATTCTTGTTTCCACATTCTCTAGCCTCTCTCTCCTCATTCCCTATATCTACCCCAGCAAACAATCATAAACAGGCCTCCAGAATTCTAATACCCAATCCCCATGAAAAATCCATACCTAATATAAAACGGCAGCATACCATAAACACCATTTGGAAGAACAAATATTGTTTTCTATGCCAACATTTTTACTTGTCATTATTTTCAACCGATGTTTGCTATGTTTTGTAATCTTTCCTCCCCCAAAGCTGAAAAAACAAAATATTGTCTTCCAAAAATGAATTAGTTTGTTTCCAATCTTGCCAGCTGGTATTAGCAGGACCAAAGGAGATTTCATCATGGCAGTATGCTCCCTCTATGTATTTAATATTTTTTAATAACTATTATTTCTTAATATGTGGCAATCGTATCATCACAGCACATGTAGACAATGAAACGGGAGCCTCTTTCTTTCAAATAAAAGTGAATTAATCCCTGTTTAGAAGAACAGATTGCATTTAATAGTAAGTCTGTCTAGTCAGTTTTGAGCACACCATAGCTGGCAACTGTTCAATTTCAGGAGGTGAAGAAAACATATGGCAAATGGCTGTGAGGTCATTAGGGTGAATTTGGATCTATTATCATACCATCTTGGCAGTCAGCAATATGTAGAAGTGGAATATTATTATTTGCAAATGAAAGATCAAATGATTACCCAAGACTTATGGGAGCAATAAAGGATATTAAGAAAATGTATAAAGAATGCTTATGATGATATGGAATCATATTGGTTATAAAAGTTAATGTATGTGTAGTTTTGTATGCAGATCATACTGTGATGTTGACTGACTAATTAGTGGCAAATCTTAGATAGACTGTATGATGCAACAAGGATCCAAAAATTAATGTATTAAAACCACAGTGTCTATATTTGACATGGAAAATTAATAATTGCAAATTATAAATCAATGACAAAAAAACTAGAGAAAGTAGATGAATCTTTGTGTGTTTTGGTGAATGTCTATTAAAGATGGTAACATTTTAAGTTATACAAATGCTGATGGAAAGAGTAATTGACAAGTCTCAGTGTATCAGAACATCATGGAAATAAGAGTTGGATATGTCAGAAGAAACATAAAGTCAAAAGCAAAAATAATAGAGCACTTAAGAGATGTGTAATTAAACAATACGAGGTTAAGAATGAATGGTTTCTGAATTAAATACAAAAGTGAGTAACCATTGTGAAAATAAATATGCATGTTGAGATGATTTTGTTGGAGAGAATTAAAACGTAATGCAACTACTTCAAGAATTTATAAATGATATAATTGAGGAGAAGTTTAAAAAACAAAAGACAGTATATGAAGAGGATATAGTTGAAGCAAATATGCTTTGCAAGGAGAGGAAAGTATGGAACAATATAACGTGAATATTATTGGTCTAAATTTTTTTTGTTTCTCTTTAATTTCTTTGACTTATTATTTGTAATTTTCTATTTGCACATTGTGTAACACTGCTGATCTTGAAAAGGAATAGTATGATGGGTAGGTATGAATGCATTTCTACACTTTTTTTCACCAACTCTAGTTGCTCCACTTTATTCATTATTTCCCTTAAGCATCCAATTAAAGAAGGTCACATCTTCATAATTTCAACCTCATGTTGTGATGTAACTATTCCTAAATCTCAATTATAATAATGTTTGTTTTTATAGCATGGACTAGAAATCTCTAAATTCTTCTTACTATAATTTTCAAAAGCCATATGAAAGCTATAGTGCTGATATTTGACGTCTCCATTTGATAGCAATCATATGTCCATGACTATATATTCATATTCCTTGGAACAACTATTCTTAGATCTTTTCGATGAAGTTTTTTTTTCAGTTGAGCTTAAGAGAATTAACTAGAGGTTTTATATATATAGTGAATTTTGACATCTCCTTCTCCAACGACTCTCTTATAATTTTTCTCTTTTAACTTTTCTGATGTCTAAGTGATTCTACTTATTAATTCTTGTTTTTCTTTATATCATACTTTTGTATATTCTATGGGTTTCTGATTGGCCAATATAAGAAACAAGTAAGAAGTATTTCCTGATTGCTCTTTTGTTTTTCTTTTGTACAGGTAGTCCTTGACTTACAACAGTTTGTTTAGTGACCGTTCAAAGTTATAACGGCACAGAAAAAAGTGACTTACAACCATCTTTCAAACTTATGACTGTTGCAGCATCCCCTGGTCAAATGATTTACATTTAGATGTTTGACAGCTGGTTCATATTTATGACAGTTGCAGTGTCCCGGGGTCATATAATCACCTTTTGTAATTTTTGACAAGTAAAGTCAATTGGGGAAGCCAGATTCATTTAACAACCATGTTACTAACTTAACAACTGCAATGATTCACTTAACAAATGTGCCAAGAAAAGTTGTAAAATGGGACAAAACTCACTTAAATCTCTCAGTTAGCAACATAAATTTTGCGCTCAATTGTGGCCATAAGTCAAGGACTACCTGTGTTTCTTCATCATTACTGTTTCCAAATACATGTGCTGTCCCTCTCTCTCTCTCTCTCACACACACACAGGTAACTATGGTTTCATGGGTTTATTAATATTACCCAGCAACTCCCTTCACCAAAAACCCAGAACTGTGCCAATTAGTTCCATCCACAAACAGACCAATACTAGTCTACAGAGCAATGGCCAATGAGTCCACAAGGCACTTGAAAGGTTCCCAATCAAAATAAACCCACCAGACAAAATTAAATCCACAACACAAGAGGGTTCATGAGGCAAGAAAAATCCAGAGCTCACAAGGCACAATCCAAGTCAAGGCATGGTGTCAATTGAAAGCAAAGTAAGAATCACAATGACCAGAAAACACACAGTTAGGAAATGAATACATTCCCGGCATCAATTCCATCTGTCTGCTATGCTAAATAGCCAGCTTCTGGTGCAGCCCATCAAGAAGGGTGAGGCTTTCTCCTCATGAGTAACCTGGCTGATCTTTTCTGCTCCTGCCTTTTCTCTGTCCTATGTGTTCTTGGATTAGGTGCAGAAGGCAGCTCCTCGTCCTCATCACTGACTGGCTGCAGTTGCATGCTTTCTCCACCTGAAGCCTCAGGGCTGTCCTGCTGCAGCTGTGCTTCAGCCAAATCCTTCTCAGACAGCTGCTTGCAGCCATTGACCAACTCCGCTCCAAATGTCCCTGGAACTGGTTCATCATCCTCCATGGTGACATCTAGAGAGGTGTCTGGAGAAGCATCTGGGGGAGTCATCACAATACACTGCTCTTCTTTCAGGAAGGATTATAAGATCATACATATATTATGATTATGATGATTGTTAAGTTCCATCTCTTATACAGTAGTAAAAATTTGTCAAACACCTGGCATGTTACAGTGCAATACAGTACATGGCTGTGCTCAAATCAGTGGGATGTAATTTGTACAAACCTGATTAGTTACATTGCTGTAGCTGCATTTCTATGTCCCAAGGGAATTTCTATTTCCATTACCTAAACTGCTGCAAATGACTGAAAATAAGGAACATTCAGAAAGCTATTTGAATAACAATCAGAAATTAGATAATTAAACTGCCATTTATTCACAGTGCTCCTTTAGCAAGTTGCAGTATTTAAGCTCTCAGCCTGTCTTTGTGGTTATAATTTGCCATATACAAAGCATACCTTAAGAACTTGCACTACACATTTTTGCTCTGCCTGTGCTAAAAATGTTTTCAGTGGGAGCATCTTACTAAGTCACAGTGATTTGTCATTCTGCCCATCTTCCTGAGCTCTGACAGAACAGATGGAAAAGTTGGTGGGCTAATTAATCTGTTTTGTCTGACTTAGAGTTTTGGTGGAAAGGAAAAGGAAACCCATCATTTCCAATGAACAGCTCCACTCTCATTTGCAATATGGCACATTAATGTAAACTGTATCCCAATGCAAATAAATTTATATAAATAACAATGAAGACAAGAGGAATATAAATATTTATATACAGAGAGTACTTATATTGTCTGTCAGCTAAAGTTATTGTTCCCAAGAAGACTGGTTCTTACAGTTTAGCTTACCAGTGCTAGCTGCGATGGGGTCATTTAATCTCAGTTTAACAATTTCCACAATACCCCGAATTGAGTGTAATAAACTTTGTCACCGAGCTATGTTGGCTTCTTTGGAAATATTAATTTCTTGCCCACTTGAGATAAACAGTTTCCCCTGAACATGAGCCACATGAGTCTTTTCTTGAACTTGGTTTATTGTTTTCCCCTTTCTTTTTACTTCAGTTATGCGTTCTTTTGCAAAGTTATGATTTAAGATTGTTATCATTGCAGATTAGGAGATAGGTATACATAACATAAAGCAGGCATGTCAAACTCGCGACATCATGTGACGTATTGCAACTTTTCCCCCATTGCCGGCAATGGGGTGGGCGCGGTTTCGATGTGACGCATCCGGCCTGCGGGCCGGCAGTTTGACATGCCTGACATAAAGGCACAGGCAGTTATGTAATGATAAATGTTTAATAACTCTGTCAGCTCCATTTCTGCCAATAGGTTCCCAGTTGGCTTATAAAATTCCCAAAAGTTTAAAATGGGGTCTTGTGAGTTGCAAAGAGCCTGTTCCACCACCCCACTGGGGCGGAAGTTGTAAAGAATCGTAGTTTTTGTGTATGGTGAAGATGATGCATATAAAGGTCATGGCTTTAGGTGTTAATGTACCAGTCTTTCAAATGTTGGTAGAACAGATATGTTCAAAGCATTTGCCTAGTCATAATTATAGAGATGCTTCAGTTTTGCATTTCTGTTTTACATATGCATTTGTATTTTTTTTTTTAATTGAATAGTTGTTTCTCTTCAAGATATTTGGGTTTTTAATTGTGTTTGAGGGTGGATTTTATGGTATGCCACCTGGAATCTGTTATAGAGTTTAATGGTTATCCAGAGTCACCTCTAGGTGAGATGGACAGCATACTATTGAATAAATAAATAGAGTTGGGCAGCTCTCGTTAATTTAATAAAACAAAGAAATATAGACTGCTACACCGTGAATTGGACTTCATTAGAAAAAGTCATCAGATGTTAAAGCAGTAAAGCAGTAGAGTTATATCATTAAGAAATCCCCAAAAGACGAAGAAGTAATCCTATTGTTTCTTTTTTAAATAAGCAAACATGAGCCTATGGAAAGAAATTATGTATTTATAAATGATAAATTATGCATTTATATCTGAAGATTTTAGGACAGAATTGTAGGGAATGGGGTGAAGATATATATATTTTTAAAAAGCTCCTTGTTTCTTTGGTAGGCATCACCCAAAAATAGCATCTGGCTTTTGTGCGGCAATTAGGCAATCACTAGAGCTCAATCCCATTGGTAACATGGTCTTCTATTCTGCTATTAGGTTTGAAAGCTAATGCTGTTTCCTGGATCAAATGTAGCATGGCTTAAATACTGGCTATTAGGGAAGAGCAACAAGGGAGAGCTATCATCAGCTAGTTCTGTTTGTGAGTTTCCACA
Source organism: Azemiops feae (assembly GCA_023970755.1). Classification (NCBI taxonomy): domain Eukaryota; kingdom Metazoa; phylum Chordata; class Lepidosauria; order Squamata; family Viperidae; genus Azemiops; species Azemiops feae. Next base: position 682,587 of record JALGBA010003847.1, on the reverse strand, counting down.
ACTCATTTGTCCACCTACTATGTGACAGTGTCAAAACAGATCTGATCACTAGGAAACCTTTTCTGCTAAGCCATCTTTTCCCACCCATTAACAGTCACTCAAATGCATGTGTTTCCACCGCTGCTTTTTTTTTAAAGAGAGAAATCCTTAGATCAGTGATGGCGAATCTTTTAGAGACCGAGTGCCCCAAAACCGCCCCGTCCCACCCCCACTCCATCCCCTGCCCCGCCTGCCCGCAGGGCCACCCACCACCTCCACAGCCCGCCACAGATCGCCCAGGCAGCCCTGCAGCGCCATATTGGCCACGCCCTCTGCCTGCACCCCAATGCATCATCTGCACATGACGGGGCGCGAGGGTGGAGTCTTGTCCCTGCTGCCCGGCTGCCATGTGCTTGGCTGCGCTGCTCCATGCGGGCCATGCCAGGGGCAACTCTTCTCCGGGAGGGCTGCTGGTGAGGAGGGCGCTGCGGGGGGAGGCGGGACTGGAGCGATGATGCGCATGCCCACAGAGAGGGCTCTGATTGCCACCTCTGGCATGCGTGTCATAGGTTTGCCACCACTGCCTTAGATGGTTTTCCTTCACGTTGCATGGACAACCACCAGCAGAATATACATCGGAGTCTGGAAACACATTTTCCATGTGGCTCAATGAAACTTCCCATTGCTCAGATGTTAAGCTTTTGATTGGGCAAACAGCAATTTGCATTTGGCAGCAATAGTGCCAATAGTGATCTCAAACATAATCACTGATGGACTACCTTATCATTGTAATCCCAAGGAAAGTCTGTTTCTTGTTACTACTGGCAGCAGGAAAACCGGGTTTCTGTTTCCATGTGCATGAAAGGCTGAAGGTCTGAATCATTGCTTGTTTGTCCCCCCCCACCCATATATCGCAATTACTATTGTACAATGCACACAATGTAATCAACTTTGCCCATCAATTTAATGAATAACAGCATAAGAGTGCAATTCTACATACGAGAAAAAATTGACTTTTCAGCAGACAACTGTGCTTAACTATATTTTTGTTTGTGTCTTGAATAGACAATATTAGAGCAATCTTCCTCAACCTAGCATCCATAATTTCCTCTTACTATGAATTAATATATTCTGAAAGGTTTTACTCAGGTCAGGAGAGTGCACAAGAGCTATAAGATGGGGAAATTTAATTACTGAATAACATCGTTTGATAGCCTTCCAGGTAATGAACAGATATTCTTATGAAGCCTGAATTATTTCAAATGAATATCAGCTGTATTTTTTTAAAAAAATAAACACCACTAATTAGCACCACAGCAAATATGGTCTATTTTACTATGAATCTGAAATCAATGCAATGGCTTCTGTAGATATGACTCTATAAGTTCCAAGAAATTCACACAAAGATAGGCAAACATTAAGTAGTAGAAGAATATATGTTCTTATGCTTGCAAAACGAAGCACTTTGAAAAAGGAAAGCTGTTGTGTGCAGAATTTCTAGCTGGTTGACATATATACAGTTCATATAGAAGGCTAGAGGGCAAAAGGAAAGCAACAATGCTAAAATAATAATCAACATGTTGTTATCCATACTATTTCAGCATGCCACCTGAACAGAAAAATGATGAAAGGCATATGAAAAACATTAATATATTTCCTGTTTCTGTGCTTTGGAGACCTTACACTAAACCTTGCCCCTTACTTTTTCATAGGTTTCTAAATCAACTCCTTTTCTATTTTGAAATTTTTTCATGTTGAGTTTATCCAATGTAAGGAGGAATAAAGTGTGAGCTGGAAGGTATGACAGTTAAGTGAATGCATAATAACTTGAAAGTAACAAGTCAGAGAATGCTCATCAACAGTTTAGAATCACACTAGAGTTCTTGTATCAAATGCCACAGGGTTCAGTCCTGGACTCTCTATTCTCCAGCATTTTTATTAATGACTTGTATGAAGGAGTGGATCTAAAATATTAATTTTAGATAACAGAAAATAGAGGTGAACAGTTAATACCCTACTTGATTGAAATGTAGTTCAAAACTGTCTTGATCTTTCAGAGAAATAGCCAGAGAATAACATAATGAATCTTAAGAAATACAAAATGATATTTTGAGAACATAGAAATCAAATGCACAGGTAAAGGACAAGAGACGGTAATATTTGTGAAGAGGGGAAAATCTTGGGAGAGTTGTTGAATGTGAGTGAGCAAGTGATTGGCTTCCCAAAAAAGCCAAATGCAATTCTGGTTATCAAATTTGGATTCAGGGAAAAAAAAAAACAGATTTGGGGAAGGATAACTAGGACAATCCCAGAATAAGAAACTAAGTCCAATGTAGCGAGATTAAGGAAATTGTAAATGTTTAGTATTCAGAAGAGAAGAAAGGGGATGTGATAGCACTTGTTTCCAGATCTTTGGAATCTCAGGATATCACATGATAGAAAGAATTATTTTGTTTCTTAATTCAGGACAGAATGATGGATTTATTTTGAAGATCAAGATGTATTCCTTATCATTATAGATGTCAAGGTATGAAATAGTGGCTTTAAAATGTCAGAAAGTAGATCATAATGGAATACACATAGTCCTTGACATACAACCATAATTGAGTCCCAAATGTATGTTGCTAAGCAAGACATTTGTTGTGAGTTTTGCCGCATTTTACGACTTTCTTGCCATGGTTGTTAAGTGAATCATTGCAGTTGTTAAGTTAGTAATACGGTTGTTAAGTGAATCTGGTTTATCCATTGACTGCTTGTCAGAAGGTCACAAAAGGTGATCACATGATCCCAGGACACTGCAACTGTCATAAATGTGAGAACAGTTGCTAACAATCTGAATTTGACCATGGGGATGCTGCAATGGTTGTGTGAAATATGGTCATAAATCACTTTTTTCAGTGATGTTGTAACTTTGAACCATCATTAAATGGACTGTTGTAAATTGAGGATTACCTGTATTGGGGCAAATCACATTCCTACAATAAGAGCAGTTTAATAATAGATCCAACTACCCAAAGTGATGAAGGTCTCTTCCTCCTTTGAATATACCTACTAATGTTCAGGGAGAGCTACACAGCCATCATCAGAGATTATTTAATTGGATTCTTGCACTGAATAAGAGATTAAATTCAGTGGCTTAAATTGTAATTCATGCACAGATATGCACAAGGTATACCAAAGCTTAACCTTCATAGGCCAATAGATAATCTTGAGACTATCACATTAGAAGTTGCAAATGTACTTGGGAATGTTCAAAAATCATGTGCCAAATAAATAAGTGTTTAGAAGAAAATGGCAACCAGTCTGAACATTTAATGCAATTTACATAATAAATTGTCTATGTGGTCTGACTTATGGTACGCCCTGTGTGTTTATGTATGTATGTCTCTTTATCTCTCTACTTGTAAATGAAATTCTATAGCAACAATGAAATCTAACTTTAACAGACCACCATTTAGCAGATTGCATTTAAAATAGGCCAGGTTATGGACTAGACATCTGCCAGACCTCATCTAGCCCCTTAAAAAACCATCATGTCCACACTATTTGAATTAGTCCAGATAAAGCAGCTAAATTAAAATATTCAAGAATATTATTATATTTTAACACACATAATAATTTGTCATTTTCATAATGATGCCAATTACTGCAAATGATGTAGCTTGTACCTTTGTGCAATGACTCAAATAACTGCAAAAATATTCACAAAACCCGTTAGATTTAGCATTTCAGTCATATTGCAGGCAATGTGCAAGATCAGAGGAAAGACCTATATAACTAGTTGTTCTCCACTGAATAGTATTTAAAACATCATGGCTCTGATCCTGGAGAAAGGAGGCTTTCTCCACTAATCTGGTTGATTTACTTTGAAGGCTATGCTAGTTCATGCCATCACTAAATGTTAGAGGTGTGTGGATTAGTTGTGATCCAGTGACAGTTGTCAATCCAATTTGCCTGAATTGTCCAATCATATTCCATGATTCCATGAGGTGAAGTAGATTTGATTCAGAAATTAAATTGAATCACCGTCAGGTCCAAATTGAAGCTTCCCGAAGCCTTCTCATAAAGCAATTCAGAGACATGGATTTTATCTTTAGGGAACAGGAGTACTCTTGTGCCAGATAGATTTTGCTGCTTCCTAGTCATATTATACCAGCAGAATCTCATTTAATCTGGATTCAGCTTCACTTATTGAATACCACATCAAGAACAATTGGCTTTAAACTGGGAAATCCTCTGGAATATTTATAATTGTTCCAGGTAATAGATTTGGAGAATTTCCATGGGCAGTCAAGTATTTTCAGGTTCTGGAATACTCACACATTTATAGATAAGCTTCAAATCATCTTCTGCAATAATTTGGACATCTATTTTATGTAATAGGTATGTTGTGTCCTGGTTTTGTTCCTGAACAATGGCTCCTTTTTCATCCTCCACCATCCCTAATTCATCTTGGCTTCACCATGGGACCTACTGTACCTAGAAATCAGCCCTAACATGCCCAACGGGGGAGGAAAAAAAAGCAGATATGACTCATTGGTAGACTTTTCAATTACTTTTGTGAACTGAGTTAGAAGCATCAATACTCCACAGGGGGGACAAGCTACATGCTGTGCATCAAACTGGCAAAGTACAATTATTTTGTTTCTTCATCAGTCATTAATAAAATCTTTTATGCCATTGTTTAAGCAAATCCTCCTGTTGAAACTCTTGGAGGATTTAGGAATTGTTTTGAAATTTAAGGATCTAAAGATTAATTGCTCTAGTGACCAGATAAATTAGATGGTGATGCTCAAGTCTCCCTGAAGGTTCATGCCTGGATGAAGCATGGCATTTTTAGTTTTGAAATATTGAACATGATGCCACATAAAAGCACTGGAGATTATACAAAGCAGGAGAAATAGGAGAATATTTTTACTAAATGTTCTTCCCCTAAACACATTCCCCAATGAAAGTGGGAAGCATCACACTTTTTATTACAAAGCATCAAGAATTGCAAAGTATATTTCAATACCATGTTGGTGTCTACTGATAAAGAATGGCAGATTAATAGATTTGTTTTGTGGCTGTTTGATGGGAGAAAATCACAAGATACTGTGATTCTTCTTATTATTTTGTTCAAGTGTCAGGAGTGCAAACCTTGTGGTGACATGTGTTGATTCTGCCTCCACGGCCCTTATATATGTTAGTGTTATGGTCTCAGTTGGACATCTCCACTTGGACCTCCAGAGTGACACATACCCCCCCCCCAATCATGGATACAGTTCCCAGAGGCTTCTAAAATATTACCATATTTGAATAATTATAATTCAAACTTGTCATTGTAGAATGCAATTGTACAAACTTTGTTTATTTCCAAATCAATGTAAAGGAAAATACAAAAAAAAAAAAAAAATTAAAAAATGGAAAGAGGGGCACATAACTAAGGCAGAACACCAACAAATAGCCCAAACTTTCAAATTGTCAAAAGTCAGAAAAGCTAAGGCTCAGAATGATATAAGACTTGCACCAAATGTCAAAAAAAATAAAAATCCTTCAACTTATAAAAAACAAGAAAAAAGTCAAGGAAACTATTGGTCCACTAATGAGAGAAGATAGCAAGGAAGTAACGGGCAGCAGAGAGAAAGCAGAGCTGCTTAGTTCATTTTTTGCATCTGTCTTCACGCGAAAAGATAATACAGTCCAACCTACCAAAAACATAACCGTAAAAGACAGACTAGGAATACACCCCACATTTTGCAGTCCAAAGCTATCACCAAGCAGGAAATCATTCCAATCTCTAATATTTATTTTGTATCTTTACGCTTATTGGATAAATTTCTGATATTTAAAATATTTACTGAGTAAATTTGAGAGAGAGTATTTGGTAAAAGTGGCATGTAAAACCCTGAAAAATATTCATAATAAGCTCCAAGAAACTTAAGGGGATGTATTGCCAAATGAGCATACGTAGAATTGTACTGGGCAAACCAATGCTTAAAAGTATGTGTGATACTTGAAATGGGCATGCACTTATCTTTGTGAGCTATTAATGATTTTTGGTAGATAAAGGAAAATAATTTTGGGTAATAATTGTTAGACGAAGGGGAGGAAAAAACCCATCTTGGAAAGACTTGAAATCTATTTCTTTTGGGTTTCTTTTCTTAAAGGAAAGTTGGAGCTGATGCACAAATGCTGAATTTCAGTAGCTAGCTAAACTAGTTACCATATTTTTATAGGGATTATTTTCCCATGCTCTTAAAAGTAATGGGTCATATATTGTTCCAAGGAGGTTGACCCTGCTCCATTAAGAAGATGCACTTGCTTGCTTCAATCTGTGGCCATTTTGATTGAAAACAATGAGTGGTGATGTTGAATCCCAGCAGGTGGTGTGAGTAGCTAAAGTAGTAACTCAAGTGAGGACAACCATGCAGATGTTCCTAGCAAATATTTTCAAAAGCAATGATTAGCAAAGGGAAACCACACTTTTTCCTGGGAAAATTTTACAAACTGGGTACCAGTAGTTTCATTCTTAACTGAACAATGCAGTAAAAAAAAAAAAAGACATGTAACAATTTACAGGAGGTTCCCTCCTTTCCTGGAAGTATTGCAATTAATATTGTCAGTTAAACTTTAGGGACAAAAAATAGTTATTCTGCAAAGCACAGAGACAGAAAAAGATTTCCTACAAATTATTTGTGAAAATATTCACCTTCTTTTGATTTTGTTCATTTTTTCTTGTACAATTACTTCCATTCTGTTACTGTTTTTATCACTTTCCTAGATTACCGATGAAGAGAACTGTTGTAGGGACCCCAGCTAATCAAGAATAATTTGGTGATTGTTCTGTGCTAGTTTTCATGTTGTGATGTTGTAGTGGATAAATTGGGAGAAATAATTGTAGTAGGTGGCGATAACAACGTAAACAAACTGTTGCAAGCATTACTGAAATACTGAAGGAAAAGAAAGGTGATTTTTCAACTTAACTGCAAATCTTTCCTCATGATCCAGCTCTGATCAGTTGTGCCTGTTCCTCTTAATTCTTTGTGCAAAACAAGTGCCCTTTTTTGCATTTTAAGATTATTTACAAACTACTGTAGCAAACTTAAAACAAATGCATTTTATGTTTGCTTAAAATCTTTTGCTTTTCTTTGGTTTTCTTGATTTCCTCAAACATTGCTACCGGTAAGAGCTTACAGTCTGAGGACAACACTAAGGTCATCACTCCTATGATCCAGGAGTTTCTTTCTGATCTAAAGCAGTTTCACATGGTACTGTACTATCAATTAAATTATTTTAATTGGCTGCTGCTTCTGTTGGTCTGTACTCTGCCTTTCTGCCTTTCTGCCTTTCTGCCTGCCTGCCTGCCTGCCTGCCTGTCTGTCTGTCTCAGATCCTGAAGTTGAAACTCAAATACTTTGGCCACCTAATGAGAAGGAAGGACTCACTGGAGAAGAGCCTAAACCTGGGAAAGATTGAGGGCAATAGAAGAAGGGGACGAAAGAGAATGAGGTGGCTGGATGGAGTCACTGAAGCAGTAGACATGAGCTTAAATGGACTCCAGAAGATGGTAGAGGACAGGAAGGCCTGGAGGAACATTGTCCATGGGGTCACGATGGGTTGGACACGACTTCGCAAATAACAACAAAGTCTGTCTGTCTGTCTGTCTGTCTGTCTGTCTATCTATCTATCTATCTATCTATTTATCTATCTAATTTGTATGGCCATTCATCACACAAAGTATCTCTGGGTAACACAGAATTGATTAAAACAAGTAGATAAAACAGTTACAATATTATAAAAGAATAACAAGTAGTTATTAAAATAATATTAACATATTTTAGAATATAAAGAGTGGAATGAATCTATGGGATTTATATCCTATCTGCAGGGTTGTTGGGATTTATATCTCACCTGCAGGATTCTGAAATGGGGTAAGGTGGAACTTCATCATTCAGTGTTCCCTAACTAGTTATCCTCTTTACATTTTGGACCAAAGCTGCCACAACCTTGATTATTGTAGCTGGGCCTTATGAAAATGTGGTGCAAGGTATATCCTAGTTGTAGCAAGTTGAATGGCTAGCCTTAAATGGCCATCAGTTTTTGTTGCCATGTATTTTGAGATCCAGGAAAGTCTACAGAGTAGTCTAGCTACCAGCAATTGCTAGTTACTTTAGTTCACACTGTCGCGCTATCCAGGGTGCACCACAAGGAGGCGAACTAGCTTCATACCCCTAGTTCAGGAGTCAGCAACCCGTGGCTCCGGAGCCGCATGTGGCTCTTTCATCCCTCTACTGCGGCTCCCAGTCTTCTGCCGCTGTGTGCAGTCTCACAAACAAAAGAAGTGGGACTAAAAAAGTTCAACCAATCAATTCCAACTTCTCGTGGAAAAAAAAAGATCTTGCGAAGTTGGAATTGATTGATTGAACTTTTTTAGTCCCACTTCTTTTGTTTGTGGGATTGCCCACAAACTTTTGTTTGTGAGACTGCACGTGGTGGCAGAGGAAGTGACGGAGGACCGTGGTGGAGCTGGAAAGAAGGTGCCACATGGGTCCAATTGGGGGCGCGGGTATGCGGGATTTTTGCCAAGCAACTTGTACGGAGCCGGGGAAATGGGCCGGGTGGGGGTGGCTGCCAATGCCGCTGCCATGAGGCTTGGCAGAGGCCCACCGAGTGGCTATGATTCCCCCCTCCCCAGCCTGCCAGCCACCATCGCCTGGCTACTCCTCACCTGGCCAGCCACCCTCACGCTCTTCTCCTCCTCGTTGTCCTCCCCACTCAATCGGCTGCCAGCATCTTGGATGGGTCTGCTCTGTCCGAGATGAAGAAAGCAAAGGTGCAGCAGCGGGATTGCTCTCAAACAATAAGAGCCGGGTGCACTGCTCGCTCGTGTGCGCCCGACTTATTGAGAGCAATCCCACTGCTGCGCCTCCGCTTTCTTCAACTCGGATGGAGCAGACCCATCCAAGCCGCTGGCAGCCGATTGAGTGTCGAGGATGAGCTTTGCTGCTGCTGGGCCACACCTGGGCTACACCCTGCTGCTGCCTCCCAAACTCCACCTTCGCCACTGGGGGAAGTAGCACTCCATCCTGGGAGGAAGCAGCGGCGGTGATGGAGCGCTCCATCGAGAAGTTGGGGGAAGCAGTGGCGGCGGGATGCTTCATGCGGGGGTGAGCAGCAGCGGTGGTGGAGCGCTCTGTCAGGGGGAGGGATTGGGGGAAGCAGTGACTGGCGGTGGGCACTTCATGTGGAGGGGAAGCAGCAACAGCGGTGGAGCGCTCCATCGGGGGTGACAGAAGCAGTGGCGGCGGGATGCTTTGTGCGGGGGAAGCAGCAGCAGCGGTGGAGCACTCCGTCGGGGGGTGGGGGAAAGTAATGTCTGGCAGAGGGTGCTTCGTGCGGAGGGGAAGCAGCAGCAGTGGTGGAGCGCTCCGTTGGGGAGGGTGGAAGCAGTGGCGGCAGGGCACTACGTGCGGGAGGGCGGGTAACAGCAGGGTTTTGTGGCTCCCGGTTTTTTATTTTCTCTGGGAAATGGGTCCAAATGGCTCTTTGAGTCTTTAAGGTTGCCGACCCATGCCCTAGTTCATTTCAATGGTTAGATGACCTAGACATTGGTATTTGAACATAGATCTTTTTAACATTTATATTTTATTGTGTTTTACTAATCTAGATGAAATGTTAATATATATTGCTAGTCCATATATGATATGCCATGTGCTAAACAAATAAACAAACTAACAAACAAAGGCTATCAGTGGCCAAGCTTACTGAAAATCATTGACAATTTAGGCATTTCTTAGATTTCTCTAAATAAAGCATTTGTATTTCTGAAGATCTTGTTTGATGTTTCCTACAATCAGTGATGACCATGTTTCTTAGATATCATTTAGCAGTTGCAGAAGAATGCAGCAATATAACAATAACAACAACAACTTTATTGTCACTTTGAATGTACACCAATTGGCATACATCAAAATGAAATTTCATTGTATACAGCTCTCAAAGGTTCACCACCTCCGATATACACTCCTTGTTCGTGGCCAGCTCAAGTTTCAGAACGTCCATTTTAGTCTCTAGGGCAGGGGTCCCCAACCCCTGGTCCATGGACCAGTACCGGGCTGCAGCATGCCAGCAACCAGTCTGCACAAACAAGGAAAGCCCCATCTGCAGGATGGAGGCAGCAAACAAAACCATGCCCCCTCTGGTATGGGGAAAAACCTCTCTCCATGTAACCGATCCCTGGGACCGAAAGGTTTGGGGACCTCTGCTCTAGGGAGCAAATGATGGCAAACAGGACAGATGGAAATGGAGCTTGTTATGTCCTGGGCCTTGCTGAGTCATTCAGCAAGGCTCAGGAAGGCTGCAGAAAGGTTGCAGAGACCCAGACAGACCATGTGTCTGCCCGGGACCCAGACAGGCTGTCTCCGGCCTTGCACGCATGCACAAAGTGGGAGAATGGCCTGCAATGATTGGTTGTGCATCACCTTGCAAGGGGAGTATAAAAAGGCAAGTTGTCATTGTGTTATTGCTTCTGTTCTGTGAATGTACCTAATAAAAAGATCCTTTGTTGTGAACCTGCCTCGTCTCGATGTCTGCTTTGCAAGAACAGAACATTGGCGACAAAGGTGGGATTCGCTGCATAGGAAGCCTAATCAGAAGAAGCCAGGGCCAACTCACCTGAAGGCCTGAAGCAAAGAGAAGCACGGCGTCCAGAAGAAGCAACCGCCTGCCAGTACGAAGACGCTGGAGGTGGGCTTGGCTTCGTGGGACCCCTTCTTCCTTGCGGCGAGAGACGTCGAAGAGGCTATCGGTCATAACGATGTCCAAGCTGGGCCGTCTTGGCGAGTTCGATACTTCGCACCCGGAACGCTGGAGCTCTTACACAGCTCGCGTTGAGAACTACTTCAGGGTGAACAAGATCCAAGAAGATGGACTGAAAGCTGCTACCTTGCTGTGTGTCTGTGGATAAGAGACTTTTGATGTTGCTGAGAATCTTGTAGCCCCAGCACCATTGGAATCGATCGCATATGCCGATATAAAGAAAATGCTGCGCGAGCATTTTGAGCCCAAGCTATCTGTAATTGCTTGGAGGCACCAATTCGAGCAGCGGGACCAGCGGCTGGGAGAATCAGCTGCGGACTTCATCACGGCTCTGAGGCAGGCTGCTAGGCCATGTGCATTCCAAGATTTGGAAGAGAGGCTCCGAGATCGACTCGTCTGCGGATTGCGAAGCCGGGAGACACAACAAATGTTTGCTAGAGCTGATCTCTCCTTCCAAGATGCCCTGAGAGAAGTTGCAGCTGAAGAAGCAGCCAGCGGCATGGTGAAGGCCTTGCGGTCGACAAAGAACCCTCCAGTAGCAGTCCCAGTCCATCAGGAAGTCGTGCGAGAGGCCTCCGGAGAAGAGTCCGAGGAAGAAGTGGTGGACAGACTTCAACCGTCGGCGGAGAGAAGACTGCAAGAACACAGAGGACAGACACCTGCATCCCTTCGGTGTTTCAGCTGTGGGGGTCACCACAGGAGTGCCGACTGCCGTTTTTGTTCTGCTGTTTGCCGGGCATGTTTCAGGCAAGGCACATCGCATCAGCCTGCTTGGGTCGCCATAAAAACAGGTCCCTCGAAGAGTTGCCTCTGAAAGGTACCAAGGTCCCCAGCCAACACAGGATGGGTTTCTGTGCATCCCGTAGGGGGGTATTTAAAACTGGGGTTCACCGGCCTCTTAAGAAAAAGCTGTGCATTGATGTAAAGTTGCAGGGAGTTCCCCTGGCCATGGAACTGGACACAGGGTCCGCTCTTTCTATTATTTCTGCAGACACCTTTAAAAAGGTTTGTTCCAGGAGTGGCTCACGAGTCAAACTCAGGCCCTCCAATCTCATCCTCACTGACTTTCAGAATTCACAAGTCAGTGTGAAGGGGGAGGCCACGCTTAGAGTACAGCATAAGGAATTTGATGGGTTGTTAGATGTGGTGGTAGTTGGGGGTGATCGCATAAATCTTATAGGACTCGATTGGTTCGAGGCACTTGGGATCCAAGTGACTGGTCTGAACTATCTGCAAACTGCCAGCCTTGCAGGAGTCTGTAAGGAGTTTGCTGATGTATTCAGCTCAGAACTTGGCTCATACAAGGGGCCTCCCATTGCTTTAAAATTAAATCCAGCCATCACACCCATCAGGGTTAAACCAAGGAGGGTGCCTTTTGCCCTCAAGAGTAAAATAGATGCTGAGTTGGACAAACTGCTCCAACAAGGCATTCTTGAACCTGTGGATTCTAGTCCATGGGAAACCTCCATAGTGACACCATTAAAAGCAAATGGTGAAGTCCGAATCTGTGCGGACTATAAATGCACTCTAAACAAAGCCTTGCAGCAACATGCATATCCAGTGCCTGTGGTGAGCCACATTCTGGCCTCACTGAAGGGGGAAAAACTCTTTGCTAAGCTCGATTTAGCTCAGGCTACCTGTTGATGAGGCAACAACTGAGGCACAAACTATAGTTACTCACAGAGGGGCTTTCAAAGTAAAAAGGCTGCAGTTTGGGGTCAATGTAGCCCCTGGCATCTTCCAAGGGGTGATGGAGCGAATGCTCCATGGTATTCCTGGGGTCTGCCCCTATTTCAATGACGTCCTCATTGCAGGAGAGTCATCTGGGAACTTGGCTGAAAGGCTGAGAGCTGTTTTGCTGCGTTTCCGCCAAGCTGGGCTGAAGTTACAGCAAGACAAATGTAAAATTGGTGTAACATCCACCGAATTTCTAGGATTTCGTATTGATGCTAAAGGCATCCACCCTGCAGAGTCTAAATTCAAGGCCATTCAACTGGCCCCTAGTCCCCAGTCAAAAGCTGAACTCCAGGCTTTTCTGGGTCTACTTAATTTTTATCATTCATTTCTCCCCCACAAGGCTGCAGTGGCTGAGCCGTTACACCGGCTCTTCGACAAGCAGACTCCATGGACATGGACAAAGGTCCATGAAAAGGCTTTCAAAGAAGTCAAGGCTTTGCTATCCTCCAATGCTGTACTGGCTCACTTCAATGAGCAATTGCCTGTGTGCATCGCATGTGAAGCCTCCCCTTATGGGGTAGGAGCAGTGTTAAGTCATCTCAAAGCTGATGGGACTCAGGTCCCTGTGGCCTATTATTCTAGAACTCTCTCATCTGCAGAGTGTAATTATGCGCTGATTGACAGGGAAGCCTTGGCAATAATCTCAGGCATCAAGAAATTTCATGATTTCTTGTATGGCTGCCATTTCATGGTCTACACTGACCACAAGCCTTTGCTGGGGTTGTTTACCACCAACAAACAAACCCCTCACATAATATCTCCTAGAATGCTGAGATGGTCAATTTTCTTGTCAGCTTATGATTACACTCTGGTTCACAAACCTGGAACAGAGATGGGCCACGCTGATGGCCGTAGTAGGTTACCTCTAAAGCAAATAGAGGCAGACCCTGCTCCTGCTGTACACATTCTTTCTATTCAGGACTTACCTGAATCTCCCCTCAATGCTAGGGATGTGGCTGCTGAAACTGCCACTGATCACACGCTTGCACGCGTGCTGACATGGGTGTTGTCAGGATGGCCTGACACGTGTCCTGGTACAGAGTTCCAAAGTTTCTGGCGTACGAAACATGAATTTTCTACATTCAAAGGGTGTATCCTGTGGGGTAGCAGGGTAGTCATCCTGGACTCATTGAGGACTAGAGTCTTGCTCTCTCTGCATGAGGGACATCCGGGAATTGTAAGGATGAAGGCGCTTGCACGTAGCCATCTTTGGTGGCCTGGACTCGATAAGGACATCGAGGCCCAGGTTCAGGGGTGCCAAGTGTGCCAGCAGTCACAACCCGAGATGTCCCACGCCCATGTACATAGGTGGGAGGAGACACTCACTCCATGGTCACGTGTACACATTGACTATGCTGGGCCCTTTCAGGGGCAATTCTTCCTTCTCCTTATGGATAGCCATTCCAAGTGGCTAGAGGTCGTTCCTGTATCCTCCACTACTACTGCCAGGACCATCCAGGTGCTCAGAGGAATCTTCGCTTCCCATGGTCTTCCTGATGTCCTTGTATCAGACAATGGTCCCCAATTTACCTCTTCTGAGTTTCAGGCATTTCTTCAAGCCAACTTGATCCGGCATGCCATGTCTGCTCCTTTTCACCCTGCCACCAATGGTCAGGCTGAACGCATGGTGCATACCACCAAGGAAGCATTAAAGAGAATCACTCAAGGACCGTGGCATCACAGGTTAGCTGATTTTCTCCTTGCACACTGCACCACACCTTGCACAGCTACAGGAAAGAGCCCAGCTGAACTCCGCTGGGGTCGCAGACTCATTATGAAGCTGGACAGGCTGCACCCAGACCGGGTGGCTTCACAGGTGTCACAACCGCAGGCATCTAGGAGACTCCAAGTGGGTGACCCAGTTTGGGCCAGAAACTATGGGCATGGACATCTCTGGGTACCTGCTATTGTATGTAAGGTCTCTGGGCCACTGTTCTATGAAGTGGCCTTGGAGGATGGTCGTGTGCTTAGACGCCACATAGACCAATTGCGCTGGAGGCTTCCTGGCCACGCTTCTGCCCCGGGCTCTGCTCTCAGGGCGGAGGGGGACCCCAATTACGATTGTGGACCACAGTCTCTCCACGAGGGTGCTTATCCAAATGTTCCAGATGGGGGACTTGCTATAGAGGCGGCTCCTGACTCTGGCATAGACTCCGGGGGTCTTGCCATGGAGGCAGCTCCTGACTCTGGCAGAGGTCCCTGGCTAGGGGCAAATGGCCGTAAATCGGCTACTCAGGGTACTCCTGCTGCTGGCCTTGGGCTCGAGGGACAGTGCTCCCAAGAGGAGTCCCATGGAATTCTGGGGAACTCGACCCCACCAAGGAACTCTGGTTTGGGTCTAGTGGATCCAGCCAGTCAGCAGTCAGGGGGAACCCCTGAGTTTTTTGGGCGACAAAGTCCTGGTTTGTTTTGCATAAACCGGGAGCAGGCACTCCAGGCACCTATTCCTAATCCCACACCTAAAGGTACACCTGCACCTAATCTGGCTCCATGGAGATCAGAGCGGGTCAAGGGTCCTCCTAAGTATTTAAATGAATATGTAAGGTCCCTGTTCACTACACAGGAGGGTTATTAGCCCACGCCATCTGAGAAAGTAAACAACAACTATAGTGCTGCGGTGCAAATATTGTCAAAGAGTGAAAAATCGTGGATACCACGGGGACCTGAAGGAAAATAAGTTGCCAGGAGTAAGGTTGACCACCTAATGGGCCAACCGGCCAGCCATGGTGTGTGTATGATGTTAAACAATATGCACAGTATTGTTTAATCCAAGAGGGGAGGGGTGTTATGTCCTGGGCCTTGCTGAGTCATTCAGCAAGGCTCAGGAAGGCTGCAGAAAGGTTGCAGAGACCTGGACAGACCACGTGTCTGCCTGGGACCCAGACAGGCTGTCTCCGGCCTTGCGCGCATGCGCAAGGTGGGAGAATGGCCTGCAATGATTGGTTGTGCATCCCCTTGCAAGGGGAGTATAAAAAGGCAAGTTGTCATTGTGCTATTGCTTCTGTTCTGTGAATGTACCTAATAAAAAGATCCTTTGTTGTGAACCTGCCTTGTCTCTATGTCTGCTTTGCAAGAACAGAACAGAGCTCCATGTGGATTAGCCCTCAAATTAGCTTGTATTCCTGCACCACAACCTCGCCTCCTTTCCTTTTTCTGATCCTGTCTCTTCCATCTTTTCCTTAAAGGGGCCTCGCTCCTTTTTGCCCCTGGAGCACACTGCTTTTATTGCTGCCTCCAACTCCTCCAAAAGCCTCTCTCCCTTCCTCTGGGCAGCCTCATCCAATTCCTTTGCTCCATAAGCCCTGGGACCTCTCCTCCTCAGCCTCCTTTGAAAACAGCCCTGATTTGCAATCGAATCTGTCACTGTGCCAGCAGTCAGATTTTGCTACCGGTGGAACAATTTCAAACAGCACAAAGGACTTTTAACGGTCTCACCAACAGTTCCAAAACAGCTAAAAACTAGCCATACCAGCAAACATTGTTGATCGTATGTTAGTTTAGTCCCACTTCTTTGCTCAAACACATTAAAACCTTCCTGATCATGTGGCCTATATCCCTTATATCCCTCCAAAACTTTTCACCTTCTAGAGCCAATGCAGCCACAGCTGATCCAGGTGCCACCATCTTAGATATGTAAAGTCATTACACTATATTTGATTCCTGGAGAATGTTTTTGCATTTCAGACATTGCTGTCATGTTATGTTACCATGCAAAAGCTAGAAACGTGCTATTAAATCATATTGATTTTTTTTAAAAGATCTGAGAGGATTATGCATAGTATTATGAAGGTCATTTATTCCAGGAAAGATGAGCTTGCCAAGAATGCAAAGATCAAAATTATCTACTCCCAATTATCTCTAGACTGAGCTAGTATTTTCCAATCAATACATACTTTGATAACATAACCATTTTATTTTCCAGCCAAATTAAAAAAAGCATTTGTTAGCCTCCTAAGATGTTAAGATGCAAAATTCATAGATTTCCCCTCAACTAAAATGATAATAATAAAAGTATCCCAACAACAGCAAAGTATTGCTTTAATATATTAAAAGACAGAAATAGGGAATCTGCATTTTATAAATGGTAAAAAATAATTAACTGTGAATATTGAAAAATCTTACTGTAGAAATTCTTATATCCATAATTTTACCATCTGAGTTCTCTTCTCCTTTGATTACTACTTATGGCAGGATTTTTGAAAGAAAAAGTGTATTATAGAATTACAGAGTCGCCTTTTATTGGCTTCCATTTTTCTTTCATTTTTGTCTTTGTTCTTGTCCATAAAACTGTAACTCCATCTCTAATCATTTGATTGATCATTGGGAGAGGGAGAGGGAGAGAAATCCTGCTGTATGGAGTGACAAAGCTTTTTTGCAGGAGAGGGCTGTTAAGATGCCAAGATAAATGCATGTCTTTTAGTACCCTATTCGCCTAATAGGAATCTAAGTGCTGCTTCTCCATTTTGTAGATTGTCCATGATTATAAATAAATTTCAGATTGACATCATTTTATTATAACAAAAGCATTCTAGTCTACCCAATCAGGTGAATGGCTTCTGGATTCTTTAGATAGGGTATATTTTTAACAATCCCCCCCCCCAAAAAAGTTATTGCAAGATAAAGTATTCAGATTATTTTGGATGCTTCTTTTTTTTTCACTTGTTGAAATAAGTGCCTACTGTAAATTAAGCTTTTGATCATGTGGATGCATAACACTACATAACACTACTACTAATAGTAGCAAAAGCAGTAGCAATAGTAAAAAGTTTTCCAAAATATGTTGATGATATAAAACTTGCAGGTGGAATCTTGCCTTCCTCTTTTCTAAACGTTGCCTCTCTCCTGCTCAGGTTTTCCTTCTTTTCTTTCTTCATCTTGCAAAGCCCATGGATTTCTGTGCTTATGGCAGATGTGGAATAGAACTCCTATACATGTACCTAAAAACAGTCTATTCTGTGGAGGTATTCTGTCCCTCTGGCAACCACAGAAAAATTGCTGACAAAAACAATCACAATCATTCATCCAGATAATTAAAGGTTCCTCTTCTCTCATGGGCATTAAAATGTTATCAGGGTTTTATTCTATTTTGCATGGAAAATAACATTTTTCTGCAGAACTGGTTTTAGTCCACTACAGCAGTGGGTTGTCACTGAGATGGAGGCTGTTCTGTGAGGACACATTTGTACCAAATGGTAAGTGAGCCATCTCAAAGAGAGAGAGAGCAAGGAGGCTGTGTGCATGAGCTCTTAGAGTACACAGAACACTGCCAGTTTGGTAATAATGAGCATAACTATGAACTTAAAATTGCTATTAGTAAGATGTTTATTTCTTCCACTTCTATTCCATCCCAGTCTAAATAATTCTCAGTGACTTACTTAATGAGGAAACAATAAAACATCTATGATAAAGCATCTATCATAAGTCTTAAAACAGAGTAAACCAAATAAACTGTAAGGCAAAGTAAAGCAAGATAGAAAGAACAATAAGGTAAATATAAAGATAAAAAGCTAAAATTCCCTAGATAATTCTAGAAGTTTTGTTTTGAGCATTCTTCTAAAGGCCATCAAGGAGATGGTGAAAAAGGAAGTAAATCAAGGAGGAAACAACAGAGGAACTTCTGCTGCCACTGCAACTGTGGTATCCACAGCTGAGTGTGTATATAGTAACAAAAATGTAATTTAATTGAATTTATTCAATGTATGTGCCAGCCCACTCCAGATAATGCTGGGCAGCTTGCAATGTAAAAACAAAAAATAAAATATGATAAATCAGAAACAAAATAAAGGACATTAAAAAGAACAAGAACAAGGTGGTAGTCCAACAATAACACACAAAACACATCTCACAAGAGCTCCATTAATACTAGGTCAAAGCCTGGGAGAACAGTTGGATCTTTAAGAGATGATCAAAGCATAATAAAGCAGTTTAAACAGTCAAAGAAGAAAATTTCACCAATAGACGCCAGCTACCCCAAAGAGTTTGTGTTGTGTATCCACCAGCTTCATCTTTGTAAGACATTGGATAGCTAAAGTAATTTATTTGTTAGATTTATATTCTGCCTTTCTTTCAAAAATGCATGGTGACAAATGTGTCACTCCAATTTTTTCTCACCATAACAGTGCCATTAGATAGGTTGGGCTGAGAGATAATAAATGCTCAAAGGAACTTGCATAATCAAGCATACACTTGAACACAAACCTTAATCTCCATACCACATTAGCTCTAATAGCATCTCAAGTGAGCAATATAAATTTCAGTTTGTCTCATAATAAGAGTATGCAGCCTTCTTGGCTCTCCAGCCTCTATCTATATTGAAAGTTATAACTAAGAGTCATCCTTCGTACTAGTTTTGAACTCTCACATACTAAGGTTTTTGCTGTTTTTCTCTCGGGAACATTAAATTGTCATTTCATCCTTTAATCTATTTTGAAGGCTATACTCAGATCTCACATTCTCTTTCATGAACATGTTCTTAGGAGTTTTAGTAGATAGGACTTTGGATTATGTCTTCTGATATGAGTACCTGAAATAAACTAAATGTGAAATCCAAAGGTTATCATCAATTAGGCAAGCTTTTAGTGTTCAAATAGAAGCATAAAATAGAAGTTTAAAGCTTCAACTTTTAAAATACAGTGATCAAAAAGAACATCTTTTCTAAAAGTGGCATGAACTACATGATAGGAGGAGGGGAAAAAGGGATTTGTATATAAAATTAAGTCATGAGGAATGTTTTTATAGCAGTTGGGCATAAATTGCCTTTTAAAAGCACTACCAAATTTTATGCGCAAGGTAACTGGGTAAGTTTTTGCAATCTTTTCCAAGACGAGAAATTTTCTAGCAATTATTTAAAATCAGGAATGACAATAGCACTATTATTACTGAAAACTCCAGGGAATGGTGGCTAATTCCCCCCCCCCACACACACACACACATTTTCATTACATTCACCTCCTTGGCTAAATATTTCCTGGTTAGATTCAGGTCAAGGAACTTTTTGTGACTTCTTCCACCTCTGACAGGAGAAAGATGTCAGCAAGGCAAATCAGGACCATGCTTGGCAGAATTCATCTTCCAACAGCTGCCAGGTTAATTAAAAACTTTATTACTTTTACTTTATGCCTCCTTGAAAGATTGCAGACTTTGGTTTTTGGGCTTTTGAGTTTTTGAAGCTGTTGTATAGTTATAATGGCACTTACGTTTGATATATTTCATAAGGTAAGAAGCTCTGCTTATAAATTGTAGAAAAACAAGATATAAATAGAAGGGTCATAAATGATTGGCAGAAGTTTTGAAATTCATTGACTGTTTTTTTCGCCCTTTATGCCTCTCTGCATTTCTCTGAATGACCTTCCAGTAGCTACAGGGTGAAGACCAGACAATTCTGAATTTGAACATTGAGTATATTATGTTCTTCACGCTCTGATCCTTTGAAACTCTCTAAATGTGACATATATGTATTGGGCTGTCATTTATTGTGCCAAATCAAGGAAAAAATCAAGGCTAAAATGTTATTTGAATTCTAGAAAGAAAGGAGGACACTCTTGAAAAGATAATGTAGGGGGTGATACGGTAATGAAAATCTGAAGTCAGAGAGCATATTGAATACTTATGTCATTGTCTGATTTCTGGATACTAAATGTTTTGGTTCTCTAGTAACTTGAAGTATGAATTTATAGAGTTTGTTCATATCCTCTCTTTTGCATTTGGAATTTCTTCTGGATTCTCTCAGCTATCTGAAAACAGTTGGGTACTAGGAATCTAATAGGATCTTTTCCAGTCAAAGCTCCAAAATACTCCATATGTTTTCAGCAAGGTAATCTGGCACTAACATTTTCATGCCTCAGAAAGGCTTGTTCCTTGCTGACGTAGCTAAATCCAACTCAGTTACATTGTTCCTTGAGATAAAAAAAAAATGCAAACATGTTTCCCCATACATGTCAGTAAAAATAACTAGTAATAATTTGCTGCCTTTTCATGAAAGACAAAACTTGAATGTGAATCAATTACCAGGTGAGGAGTTTGTTGAGTTTCTGCATATTGGTGCCAGGAATGTTCTTACTAAGACCCCAAACAATAAATCTTTGTATGGATGATAAGGTTCAGACCAATAACAATAACAAAAAAACCCCTACCCTTTAGTTCCAATCATAGCATATTTCTTGTACACGAAGGATGGAAAACAGCTAACTAGCTATAGTAAGCAGTTTCCAAATCTGAAAAATAACAAAAACATGTAATGAAATGTTTATACCAGCTAAATGAATTACAGAGGCATAATTTCATCCTCAAAAGAAAATGGAATTATTTCCTTTTGAGGATAAAATTATCCTCAAAAATTATCCAATCCAGAGAAAATTAGCCGTATTTAAATCCCCATGAAATCAATGACATTTATGTATTTAAACCATGTGCTTAAGTCTCATTGATTGCAATCATTTATTATACTTTATGAACAGATGCTGGCTGCATTGAAAGCTAAGAATGTAATCATTGATGAGATCAACAAAAGAAAGATGAGATCTTACTTGTTAGTACTTTTGCTGGCAGGTGGAAAACTACATGGAGTAGTTCATGCAGTAGGTCCACACCTAATAATACACATATAAAAGAGTGCCTGCCCTGTTTATACGGGGATGTAGGATTTCTGAACCTATAGTGGTATGTACGAAAGTGCTGTCTCTGCCTACTATTAATTGTATAAGCTGGGATCATTTGTGGGACAGTGAAGCTATTTAGAACACTCCTTGTCAAGCTCCTGTAATTGGTAAATTAAATAACAAGATACCACTAAAGCAACCCTTACAACCAATAGAATTTTAATTGGATTAGTTCAAATTCTTTACTAATTGTCAGAGGGAAGAGTGTTGTTGTTTTCCTATTTTCTATCATGCACATTTTCAAACAAGTAACAATCAAAGAAAGTCATGAAATGATGGCATGCTTCACAGATTGGTT
This sequence comes from Azemiops feae, assembly GCA_023970755.1. Classification (NCBI taxonomy): domain Eukaryota; kingdom Metazoa; phylum Chordata; class Lepidosauria; order Squamata; family Viperidae; genus Azemiops; species Azemiops feae. The sequence continues at coordinate 661,116 of JALGBA010003847.1, read as the reverse complement.
GACATTCAGAAGGACTTGTTTTGACTTTAACTTAAACTGGCCTCCTGCCAAAGAGAAAAAACAACTTGTGATTGTCAGAAGGTGCTCTAAACCTAAGATCTGTTCCAGAAACAGAAGCATCTTTTCATCTCAAATACAGAACATTGTGTTCATATTGGACATATTTCCACTAAAGGAAAATATTTTCCTCTTTTCAATTGGGAATAATACTCAAAGGAAGCAGATGAAAAGGTCTTAACTTCTCTAGGTGCCACATACAGTGGTGAAAAAGGAAGAATACCATCAACAAAGATGTGAGAGTAACCAGTATAAGAACGCATAAGCTAAATTACTATTATAGTTCAAATTTTGGAATTCTGGAAGTTGAAGTTCAGTCACATCTTAAAGTGACTGAAATTGAGACCCACAAACCTAGGGTGAAGGGGAAAGGAATAAATTAAGAGATCTAAAGGTGCAATAGCAAAAACTATTGGAAAGCAGATTGAAGAGAGAATATAGATTGGAAAGAAAGAAAGATTTCTAAATTCACTAGTTTATTGTTCCCATTTTTACTGTTCAAAGCATGATTGCTTTTGCTTCCGTGCAGTTGAAACATTAAAATCAATTAAAAAGATCCCACTTGATATGCTACAAGTTCCAAAACAAGAAAGAACACTACCTACCATTCCACACAAAAGGAAGGAAAGGTGTGACACTTAGGATCCCACCTCCCTTGCTGAAGAGAAGAAGTCAATCCACCAACCTCCTGTTAATTTCATAGAACATAAAATAATGTTGAAAGGTACCTTGGAGGTCTTCTAGTCCAACCCCCTGCTCAAGCAGAAGACCCATACCATTTCAGACAAATAGTTGCTCAGTCTCTTTTTGAAAGCTTCCAGTGATGGAGCACCCACAACTTCTGAATATGAGCTATCCCATTGGTTGATTGCTCTAACTGTTAGGACATTTCATTTCTGTCTGTGTAGCCTGCTTTCTGAGGGGGCGGTACAAAGCCAACAAGCTAGCATTTCCCTTAAAGGACCAGAGGTACCTGTGAGGAGTGGTAAGGCAATAATTCCATCCAATGGAGAAAAAGCCATGAATCTCAAAACAAACAAGGCATCCCCAGCTTTACGGCTGTTTCATTTACACTACTTCAACTCAGATTTCTGATTGTGTTCATGTTCTAGGAACAGAGGCCTGGAGCCAGAGCTGTGGTCAAACATATTTTGAAATGCCTTAGAAGGAATGCCTGAGTGATAAAGAGATAACAATGGGGAGCGAGACAGAAGGAGACAGGATCCTGAAGAGCAGAAGAAAAAAAGTGTTTTGCTGTCTGCAGAAAATGCTACAGAATGGAAAACTAGATAAGAGGAACAGAATGACAGAAATGAAACAAGAGAAAAAATAGATTCATAATGCACATTAAAAGGAAAAGTAAACAACATGTATTTTGTATTTCTAAAACTTAATCAAAAGTGGCTCTTTTGTCAGTTTGAACTGTGCCTGCCTCTGAGGATATTTGGATGAAATGAAAGTCTAGCTACCTATAATAATTGCCACCAATGTAGAAAAGCTTTTCTTCTCTCAAGCTTGCAAGGCAGGAGGTTTTGTGAAGTACCACCTGAGATGGCCTGTTTATCTTTTAAGGGAACATATTTAATTATTTCAAAAAGGAAGAATTAGTTAATGCAGAATCCTGCGGATTAAAGATTAAGGCTATACCACAGTTGCTTGGAGGCTTGTGCAATCTGACTACTCATGCTACAGTATATGAGCATCTCATTTTTATTGCATACAAAGATAGAGGGGGGGGAGTGTAAAAAACAGAGAAAGAACAAAGAAAATCCCACGAAGGCAGAGGAACTGCCTTGAATAATTTAAGGCACTTCCTCCATTTCAGGCTTCAGATTCTTTGTTCCTTTATATACCTTTGAGCCCACAGTGGGCATTTAATTTGTCGATGGTCAGGCTACAACCATAATCAAATCCACAACAGCAGGGAAGCAAAGGACCAGAAAAATACATATTTATTATTAGATTTAAGCTACTGGGGAGAAAAGAGAGAGGAGTGAACTATTGTGAGAAAAAATACCCTCTTGGTTGATTTAATATAAATGTATCTTTGAACTCTAGCAGGATTGCTCTAGCTGGTCAGTATCAGATTTGTAAAGGGGCATTAACATTTGTTTTCCCTATTCCCAACATACATGTATAACATAAACAAAGCTTGTTGTTTTCTTCATTGCTGACTGAAGACTTTCTGAACAGTACTGTGAGAGGTTTTATATGATAATATATGTTGTTCTTTATAATGCTTCCATCTTCCCTTAAAACTTTAACAGACTCCACGATAGGCTGAGAATCAGAGTCTCCACAAGATAAATGAAAGTCAAGCTGAATCTAAGTTAATCAAGTAAAAATAGCAAGCGGGGGAGGGGGAATCTTTTACTCAAACTTTCTCAAACCACCAAGTATGTTACCCAGACCTAATCCACATATCAAAGGATAGGATCTGTAAACACAAATAGTTAAATTAGGTCTCCCAAGGGAACTGAATGTTCACAAGAATAAACATCACAGTTCACACACACACACACACACACCTCAAGTGTCATCCTAGAATCAGCACGTAGATACTTCCACACCCAGGATAAGCTCCCCTATTTAACTGTGTTGCTGTGTCCCATTTCTCTGCAACTGCCACTAAAGGCAAACCTCTTTGCTTTTAGGAATAAATATTTCTTCTTTCCTCACAGTTGTCTGGATCTCATTTTTATTTATTCTTGGGCAACCCTGCCTTGAGTTGGAACCTCAAATTATTCTTCTGACAGTACACTGGATCGAGCAATTAAATAGTGTATATTTTAATAAGAGCCAAAATCAACATCATAACTGACTAGACCTTTACCTTGTTAGTGGAAATGAATTACAGTATTCTAGGGAGGGTCACATTCAGAGTTGATTCACTATTAGAATTCACTATAAATGTTTACGACAGGACTTTTCATTCTCTTTTTCTCTCTTCCACTCTTTACTTTTCCTCTCTTTTCTGCTCTTCTGCTTTTGACCCTAAAAGGGATATTCTGAAGGAGAATATTAGAGTTCAAGGCAGAAAAACCTTTGAACGAGATGAAAACTTTCTCTCAGACTTTCCACTGGGTGGTTAAGTGACCTTCTTGTAGGTTTGTGGAGAGTTAACCTCCATAGTCCCAGGACCACACCATTCTAGTTTGATTCAGGAAGCCACCCAGTACAGCTGCTGCATAAATCTTACAGTCTTCTCTAGTTTTAGTTTTCTACCAGTGCAGGTGCTGGATTTCCATTTACTTCCACAAATCACCTTGCACAACAGTACTTTGAAGTGCCTACGTCAACTTTTACCACTCTGATGCCCTGCAGATTGGTTAGACTGATTCTGAGAACAGAAGACCCAATACTTCTGGAGAACAGGAAGCTAGGGAGAGCTAGTCAACTTTAACTGGCAATGATTCTCCAAGTTTTCAAAAAGAGAACTCTAGCATATCATTATCAGCATATCCCTTTTACTAGAAACACTGGGCATTTGACTGGGAGCAGTCAGCCAAAAATCTTTGAGTGCAATCAGTAACTTTTCTCCATTGTGAAGTTAAAAGGGGTGAGATGGGGAAAAGAAAAGGTTGAATGGAAGCAGGAGGCTTAAGAAACATTTGTTGAAACTGAATCTGTAGAAGCCATATAATCTGTTCAATTTATTTTCCTTCACAACAGTTCCACAGGCATATATTCTTATATGGTGTATAAAGAGTTTTTCTGCCTTGTGGATCAAGAGCAATTCAAAATGTTATCCAGGTGCTTTTATGCTGCTATTTTTTTTTGTTACTCCAATTCTGCTGAAATTGGTAGGCCCTTTGGGCCTGGTTAATGCTTTTTTTTATCAGATTAGGATGAGCTTATTACTCACCATGTGGCAAAATGTTATATAAATATTTGTAACATCAGAGAGGTGTTGCCATTCTGAAGGGTGTATTGGTGATGTAGTTTTTAATATTTTCATAGCAGTATGTTAGTGGTAAGGAATTTTAGAACATAGAATAATAGAGTTGGAAGGAACCTTGGAGGTCTTCTGGTCCAGCCTCCTGCATGAGCAGGATACCCTATACCATTTCAGACAAGTGGTTGTCCAGTCTCTTTTTGAAAGCTTCCAGTGATGGAGCATCCACAGCTTCTGAAGGCAAATTGTTCCATTGGTTGATTTCTCTCATTGTTAGGGAATTTCCTCTTAGTTCTAGATTGCTTCTCTCGTTGGTTAGTTTCCATCCATTGTTTCATGTCTTGCCTTATGGTGCTTTAGAAAATAGACCAACCCCCTCTTCTTTGTAGGAGTCCTTCAGATATTGGAACACTGCTATCATGTCTCCCCTAGTCCTTCTTTTCAATAGACTAGACATACCCAATTCCTGTAACAGTTCTTTGTATGTTTTATCCTCCAGCCCCTTAATCATTCATGTTGCTCTTCTCTGCACTCTTTCCAGAGTCTCAATACCTTTTTTATATTTTGGTGGGCAGAACTGGATGCAGTTTTCCAAGTGTGGTCTTACTAAGGCTTTTTAAGGCCTTAAAGAACTTCACGTGATCTTGATTCTATCCCTCTATTATTATTTGTTTGGTAAGAGTGAATATGATTGGCCTTTAGATGTTATGGAGATGAACCTGACTACTTTACATCTCTCCTGCCCTACCATTTAACTGTAGGGTCAGTGGTAGGGTCGCTTTCTCCAATTTCTCATCCTCCAGATAGGTTGAGATTAAACAACTTCCCAGATAAATTGTTCATGGTTTGGGTATCACCTTAATTCCATAGTAAAACTTCCCCAATGGTTAAATCATGCAATTTCTTTTTTTAAAAAGTAGCAATATCACTTTGCAGTTTATTGGCTTATTGTGGTGTTATTGTTATCTGCTAGAACATGTCTTTACAAGCTGAACAAGTAAAATAATGACAGATTTGAAATCTTGAAAATAAGCTTTTTTTTAATGCAGGAAAATGATTACAGTACAATGCTGCACTGGGACAAAAAATCTTGAGTTCAAGTTCCCATTTTAGTATTGGGAACGTATCTGAAGAGCCCTTTTGGACTTGTTCTATCTACTTCATCATTTTGTGTCTATGCATTTCATTTTTTTAATGCATGACCTTGAGCTCTAGGGAGCTCTGGGAGAAGGAGCAAAAACTTATCTGTTGTGTTACCTTTTATTTTCTCAGCAGGCATTTGCTTCCATAGATGTTGAAGATTATAGTATTTGTTGATTATTTCACTTTGTTTCAATAATATTACGGTCATGGATATGGTTCTGATCACTCTTTAGGATTAAAACCATTGTTAAATCTTTTCTTGTTGACTGCTTGACTATCAGTAAATGGAGCAACAATAAAAGGGCATAATAGATTTCATTTTGACTTTTCTGTTAATTTTAAACATACTATTCCTTGTTTCTTTTTTTCAGATACTTTTAAAATCAAAGTTATAATCAGTCAGTAAGTCAATTTCTCAACCTAAGTTCATAGGTTTGTTGTGAAAATTAAAAGCAAAGCAGAGAAAGAAAAATTGACCCTCTCTGGATTTTCATACATGAAGATATCTTCTTAATAATAAGTGCATTGAATGAATTTACTTCTTTGACAATTTTAGACTAATAAGACATTTTATTACTCTAGAGAATTGAAGTCTCTCACCAAATACAAGCAACATTTAGGATAATTTTTAATAAAAATGTGGAACAAAAATTGTATGAGACATTTAATATAAAAGCTATCCCTAGAAATCTAAAATCTGCCTAGATCTATCCTTCCTTTCAGTTTGCTAGAGTCAGGGCTGGTCCTGATTCATAATACTGAACCCAAACTTCTTGAGATGACTGAGACTTCAGATCTCTATCAATTATTGTTTTCTTGGAGACCAACCCTTTAGGGAAATGAAACTATTGACTGAAGAATAGCAATAGCACTTAAACTTATATACCACTTCACAGTGCTTTACAGCCCTCCCTAAGCATTTTACAGAGTCAGCATATTCCTCCCAACAATCTGGGTTCTCATTTTACCAACCTTGGAAGGATGGAAGGCTGAGTCAACCTTGAGCTGGAGAGGATCGAACTCCTAACAGTGAGCTAAATTAGCATGCCATACTGCATTCTAACCACTATGCCATCACGGCTTCTAAGAAGGTGAAGATAATAGGAGGCCATATGACTTCATTTAAAGATGTATGCAGTTACATTTACATTGGGGACAGGATGCATGTAACTCTTCAGGAACTTTATTTGTTACCTGAAGAGAAACAATGCTAAGCTATAATGGTGGTGGGTTTCATCAGCCTCCTGAGTAGCAATGATTTGACACAGCTTCTCATATGTACTTGATCTTGATTAAAATAAGGCATTATTAACTCACTTCTGCACAGCTGAAGCAGAGCACATATCCCTTTTTTCATTTGACTATCATTTTCATTTCATAATCCATAAATATTTGAGCAATGTCAACTGGCAGGAATGAGGGCAATGATAATTTGGAGTTCTACAGTTTTAGACTATCAAGCAATCGAGTAGCCATAGAATTTCAGTCATTCTAGACCTAGATCCTGAAAGTTAATTGAAAAGCAGGGCCATGCAGAACAGAAAACTTTCAATTTTTTGAACAAAACCACTAATTCATCTAAGCTGTGATTTGGTGCCATTAATTCCAGGCTTACATGGACCACAATTAATCCCAAAAATGTCATAGAGTGACCTTCTTTATCTAAGTGTGTGTTCTTTCTCTAAGTAACAACTGAGTTATAAAATGAGGGAAAGCCCTGTTTAAGCTTTAGTGAGGAAAGGCAGGATATAAATATAAATAACAACAATGCCATCCATCTCTTTTGAATGAGATAAATTTTAAGAGTAGGTAGGTTAATGTGCGTGAGATCACTCAAAAAATAGAAAGTGGGTCATACTACTAGTTAAACAGAAATAAGGCATGAATAACTGGTAAAGAAGTTGAGATGGGTGCGAATATATATTTGATAAAGAAGTTCTCATGAGCAGGAGCAGTTCTGTATGTTACAGAACAAAGTTCACTCAGGAAAACATTCAGATGAATTGTACTTACTGTATGGCTTTTTTTTTTTTTTTAAATCTCTTTAGGTAAGAGTATGTCCCCTGGAGCCTGTTGCCTGATTTAATTTTGAATTTTTAGAAAATTGCTTCCAGGGGGTCATGTTAAGGAGAGAAGGATTGGATAGCTGCACTTAGTTCTCAGAAAAATTAAAACTGAAAGGACATTATATGCTACATGTAACAGAGAATTTGAGTTACTGAAGCTGAGAATTGAACAAAAGATTCTCTATGAACAGAATATTACTACAATTTTCAGTGTTGTAATTTCTGAATGAGTGTTGAAAACAAGAACAGTAAGATGGGATTTGCTGAATCACATTGAAAGTTCATTTAGCCCAGCGTTTGGTTTATGGTAGGGACAGCTAGAGTATTCCTTTGTATATACAATTTAAGCTAACTTTAGTGACACAAGGAATAATGAACCATAATCCATTAATAATCATACCTACAAATATTGTTTGACAATGCCCCTTGCCTTATAAAAATACTTAAAAATCAAATACATAAGATGATTTTGTTGGATCAAACCAGGATCCAACTGATTCAGCATTGTATTTATCATAGTGTCCAGCCACATGATATTCTTATAAGGTAGAATTTAAAATGTCCTCTATTATAACATGATGCTGTTAATGATGTGCAGTGACTCCAAAACTCCAGAAATCTTGCTCTTAGCTATTTGTGACAGGATGCCTCAAGGGAGCATGTTCCTGTCATGTAAACCCTGAACCACATGTAGACTTTTTATCTTTCTACAAGGTGAGAAATGGAGCTGAGGATTTTAAAATAAGACATGGGACTTTTTAATTAGAATTTTTTAGCAGTTGTTTGGAAAAGTGAAAGCTGAAGTTTGTTGGAGAGTCAGAGAAGATGATATTAGGATTAACTTGTGTGACAGAAGACTGAAGGGTTCTCAGGCTGAAAGGGAATTTAAAGATTATAAGAGAAATGGAAGGGAAGAAAGGGGGAGGGGAGGGGAGGTAAGCTAGAGGCAACAGAATAGGGCACAACTAGCAAGTCTCTGTCTTTGAAAAGGGAATGGGGGACCAAACGGCCTTGAGCCAGTTTAACAACAAAAAATTAATGGAGTATCCACATAAAGCAGGACTGAAGGACTGCAAAGAAAACAAGCATTTTTTTTAATAGAGCTGGATCAGAAAATAAGAGCTTATACATAAGAAGTGAACTAAAAGAGAAACATCATATGTAAGAGACTAGAAACCTTAAAATAACATACAGCAACTTAGGAAAATGATTTTTTTTTTTTAAAAAATGCATTCATGATATATGATCAGAGCAGTGAGATGGCACAAACCCAGAAAAAGCATAATTAGTGCTGTATGAAAAACTGGCAGAAGTGGAAGACATAGACGTCTTCTATATAATATCTGAAAGCGTTTAAAAGAGAGTGGTAGCTAGATTAGGTCTTATCTTCATGGAAAGAGTATGTGATTTTGCATCAGTACAGTACAATATAATTAAATAACTAACAGTACAAAATAATTAACTAAACTATATATAACTAAAAACACAAATTGGGAACACCAGTATGATGCTTAAGTAGGAATTTCAAAATTTGGGGCCCCCTAGCAGTACTTGAGGTAAATCATTCCTGCAACCAGATAAAAAGAATCTGGTTGAAGTAATGAAAGAACCACAGAATTGTAAATTTAGAATGAAGCACAATGATCATCTTGTCCAGTCCATTTGGAAAATCAGTGAAACCATGACAGGTGGCTGCTGAGCCTCTTCTTAAAAACCTTTAGAAGAGGAAGATCCCACAACCTTCATAGGTTTCATTGTTGTACAAATCCCACTAAATGAGATTTATTGAACAAATGTGGCAAGGTTGAAATATGGAAAGTAGAAGAATTTTTATAAAATAAATTCATTACAAATAATAATGGAATAATAACGGAAGCAATATGGAAGCAGTTTAGAGGGTAGTCTATTAATAATAGTGTCTGCTCCACCTGTTGATTTTTATGTGTTGCTGGTTGGTTGCCATCCTAAAAGTATTCAAACCTGTGACACTGTCAATTTATACTTTGATTTTTATCCCTGTATTTACCTATTTCAAACCAAATTGTGCACCACCCATCCTAGTTTTCAGTTTTCTAAGACTATTGGATCTTTTTAAATATGTAGTACAAAATTAAAGTACAGCTAAATTAAAGTTAATATCTTGGAACATATACTATATAATGAAATATTGTTTTTCAGACACAGATTGTTTAAAAATAGAACTTCTTAATTACCAAGTAGATATTTATCTAGTTTTATTTTCTTGTTAGACATTACTTTCTAAGGTAGCATTCCCTGATCTGTAGAGTTTCTTACCATTACTTGATATTAGTTGACATCTTACATAAATTGGATATGTTATATACACTAGAAACTAATATCTCTAGAAATGTGTATAAATAATAATACCACAAAAATGTTTCTGGTAACTGTGAAAACAAAGAAAATATCAGTTGTTGAATAACAATGAAGATGAAATATTTTTAAATTTCATAAAGGTACATATATATGCCCTTAGAGAAACTTCATATTATTTGTTCATGCCAGAAAGAGATTATAGGAGTTATAATCCAATATATCTGGAAAGCATCAGATATATGAAAGTGTGTAGTAAACAGACTGTTTCTAAAGTAACTTTTGGGCTGCCTCAAATGCTCCTGTACATTTGGGCTAAGACCCTGCAGCTCCTATAATTTATTTGTCCTTTCAGTTGATTCAATGTTTGTCACATACTACTGTATAAGTTTTGTATGCCTCTTTATCAGCATTGCTGAAATCTTATAATGTTTAAGAAAGTTGTCACCAAGTTTTTATGATTTTAGTTCCCTTGAGGTAAAATCTTTGGCTCTCATTTTCTTTGTGGCAGTACAATCAAGCTTGTGGAGTTTCTGGATTCTATATGGAATTCAGAATCTCCCAGAATGTATATAATCCATCCTTACTGCTTCTGTCACCATCTACCATTTTACCAAAACCACTTTTTTTCCTGTTGTTTGTGATTGACACAGGAATGATATGATGGTTAAGGTCCAGGACTAGGAGAAGGCAGATCAAGTCCTTCCTTTTACACAAAACTTGGCTACGTGATTTTGAGCCAGTTATTCTCTCTTAGACAGAGATTGGAATCTTGAAAAACATGTACTGTACTTATCAATCCAGAATGAACCATTATGGTAGTTTATGGTCCATCATCTTCAATAAAAACACTTTCATGCTGCTGATAAACTACCCTCCATTTCCACAATAAAACCACTGTAAACATCTTACATCTGTATGTGTATTTAATCCTGTACTTTCAAATATAGATTTCTTCTTAAAATATGTATGTTATTATAGATTTCACTGGACCTAAATGCTGAGAAAATGTTTTAAAATAAAGGGATATGAGAAAATATCTATTAGATAGATTAATTCAATAGACATATGAACATATAAGATGTAGTTTCAAATCTTTGGTGCAGAATGACCAAATACCAACATCCTACATCTGAATTCCTTTTGCCTCTCTAAAGAATCCACTTAAATGAAATCATTTTGAGGCACTTCTTGGGGAAACGTATGCTATTATATCCACATATTTCTACTGTACCAAAGTATCTTATGAGTTCTGCCCTTGATTGTAAGTTCAAAAGTGACAATTCAAATTTCTACTACATCCTTTCTCCGGTGGGTATTAAACATTTCACTTACAGCCTTTTTCAGAATTGGTTTTTGAATATACATTTAACAATTTGCAATACTGAAAAACAAAGTAGCTACATATTTAGTAAGTTACCATTTTCAAAATGTTGTGCATTAAACTTCCTGGTTGCGATGCCTATGTGTTAAGGAATTTAGATGAATGGTGCTTTCATCTCGGCTGATAATTATCTTCCCAATGAAATCTCCAAATACATCTTTCTTCTTTCTCATTGATATAGTCTTTGTGCGTGTGAATATCAAAAGTAACATTTTTAGCCCATGTTGACATTTTGATGGGGCCTAGAAAGAGAGGAGCTTTGTTGCTATTAACTTCTTCCCCTCTATGTCTCACATTTCTCTTGCTGTTGCTCCTTTGATTTCAGACAAAATTATACCAAAGAGTCCTGAGAAATATAGCACAGCAATTCCTCCTGGGTTTAATCCCAGGTGTTCAAGAAGGCTATTATGTTAATGAACTTAAGTTGTCAAGATAGAGTACTGTTATCCTCAGGGTGGTATTTGACTTTTTTTTTTTTTTTTAAAAAAAATCAAATTAGATCTGACAGTTTCCTGTCAGCAAGTATCTCTGGAATAAAAGTGATGAGGGGATGGGGAGAAATCTAGATTTTCTCCTTAATTGAAGGCTTTAATTTTCCCCAAACTATTTTCTTATTATTTGGACATCATTAAAGAAGCCTTAACTGATAAGTCTTTGATTTGGCTTGATGGCTTGATGAGGTATTTAATCAGCTGGGTATTTTATTTTAATAGTGAATTACATAGTGAATAAAAACAGTCATTTTAATTAAAATATGCATTTCTATTTTTAAAAAAGAATATTACTCACAGATTATAGGAAGTGCCTTCCTTTTTCCGTAAAAGAAAATTTAGGAATACTTCTTTAGAACTCTCTTCTACTAGGAATGTGCATTTTTTACAATAGTTTATTTAGGAACGCAAGGCGGTATGGAGAAATCTGTTTTCAACTGTTTTTTTTCCCCTTTTAAAAACACTTAAAGCTTTTGGAAGCTTTCTAAAGCTTCCAAAAGTAGAAAATCCCTTGCAAGGACCAACATAAGACAAAGGCTGTTTTTTCCCCCCCCCTTGCAATTCAAGTTCCCAATCAGATGACAAATTTAATATGCCATACTTCCAAACTTAGCATTTTGAAAAATAACTTTCAAGGCTCATATCTGAATAGAATAAGAAAATCAATGAATACCTATATCCACCTCTATGGTATTTCAAACAAATGTGTTTTTGCTACTTCTTGATGCCTGGGATTAGGCATAGCAGCTTCTGGAGATCTAGACACACTGTTTTGATGTTTACCAGTGTTGAAACTCCCACCAAAATCCCTTGAAGGGCATGTATTCCATATGTCAGAGAAGAAATATATCACCTGCCTTTTTGTCCTCTACAGTTCTTGGCTATCCATTGCTTTATGATAAAGATAATGCCTTGTTGGCAGCTTATATCAGAGGTCCAGTAGGCACAAAACTCAGGTGCAATAAGTTCTTAAGGATCTGAGATTATGTTTTTATTGTGCTAGGGCAACCCAGAAATTCTGGCAGCATTCTAGATGGGATTATAGAAATTAAAAGGTTGCTGCTTAGACATTGTGTGTGTCTGTTCCTTTTCATAATTTCCAATGGATATGTCAAGGTTCTGACAGACAGAGAGGAATAAAGCAGAACTCCGAGGCTTGCAAATTCCTCAAAGAACATGTTTATTAGTTACAAAGTATCAGCACGTCAAAAGTGAAACCAAATCTGGAGACACATGGAACAATTTCCCAATACAAAGTTAAGAAATCCCACCCCTAAGGCTATGCAAGCAACTACGGTCCCCAATACATCTTCTTGGTGGGCTTTTTACACAATGCCCAGCCTGCAGTCTGGGGAGCAGCCGATGACCTTGGTTCCCATGGGATAAAAGTTTATTTAGACTAGCGAAGCACCTGGCAAATGCTCTCCCTCCATTCTATGTGTCAACTGAAAATGAATAGGGAAAATGGCTATAGCCATACTCATTTTTAGAATTGACAGGATAAATGCTATCTCTTTGTGGAGGGTGTATCTGAGATATCTGAGAAGCCCTCAGCCATTTTTGGAGTTTCTGTCAATAGTTAACACTCTTCTGGCAGCACATTTGTCCTTTCTCTTAAACTCTGTCTGTCAGACTGGTGTTAGGACCAAGGAATAGAATAGTACGAGAAGAATCAGGGCACATTTTCCTGGTTCCTGATACCAGCAGAAGAGATAAATTAAACCTTGTCTGCATCTGCTAGTTGTTCCTGGGGAAGGGGTAATGTTGCTCCTGCAAGTGATGAAAGTTTGAACCCAGACAATAGAAGTTTTACAATGCTGCTGCTTCATGGAAGAATTAATCCTCAAATATTATTTTTATTTATAACTTTCTAAGACCTGTACCTGCTTCATTGACATATGGTAGACTTTAGTGTTACACAATTCCATCAAATACAAATGTATACACAAATGTGTGTGCGCAGATATACTCACAAAAGTTATAGACATTAAAGAGATATATTAAAACTTCAAAGGTGTGTCAACTGCTTTTGCCAAAATTTTTGACAGTTCTCCTTGAATGAGCTTCAATGCCTCTAAATATAAACCACTTCTATGCTGATATATGCAAATGGATTGCTAAGCCTGTAAAATGGATATTGGTATTCATTGATTTTCTTATTCTATTCAGAAGTCTTCTAGAATTCTAGAGGATAAGGTCAAGCAACTTAGTTTTGATATTATTCTCAAACCTGTTAATTTCCTGAAGATATAAATGGGAATAGCCCTCTAAAAACATCCAGCAGGAAAATATTTTCTTTGTATACCTATACTATCTATATCTGTCATTTCTGTTACATTAAAATGATGTCAGTGAGTACCTAAATATGACATAGGATTTTATGGACTCTAAGTTTTTGCCAGTATATTTCATATACCTCCTAATAAGTGGGATGTGAATAGACGTATGTTGACTTGCAGGTCTCTAAATTACTTACATACAATATTGATTTATTATTTTTTTACCCAGTTCCACCAACAGATTCACAGCAGTTTATAAAACCAACTCCAAGCAATAGTATAAAAAAGCTTCTTCTTCTTCTTCTTGTGCCATATCCGTTATCGGACGTTGGCGATCATGTTGGCGATTCTGTTTTTATCAGCAGCCGCACGAAAAAGTGCTGCTGAGTTTTTTCCAAACCAGTCCCTTAGATTTTGAAGCCATGATGTTCTTCTTCTGCCTGGACCTCGTTTGCCTTCAATCTTTCCCTGGAGGATTAAATGGAGTATGCCGTATTTTTCTGGGTGTCGCATCACATGTCCGAAATATACTTTCATTTTTTAATTGTTTTGATGATTTCCCTTGGCTTTCCCAGGCGGCTTAAAACCTCCTCATTTCTGATCTTGTCCACCCAGCTTATACGTAACAGCCGCCTGTAAATCCACATTTCAAATGCTTCTAGTCTCTTCAGGTGGCCTTCTGTCAGAGACCAACTCTCTACTCCATAGAGCAGGATAGAAAAAATAAAGCATCTGACAAGCCTGATTTTCAGTCTTAGGCTTATGTCGTGACTGCAGAAGACCTTTTTCATTTTGAAAAATGCTGTTTGAGCTTTCTCTATCCTTGTCTTTACTTCAGTGGTCATGTCCCAGCTTTCATGTAAATTAGAACCGAGGTGCGTGATCCTTTCAACTTTTTCTAGTGGTATTCCTTCTGAATTTATTGGTGGTAAATTAATGGGTTGTTTGCTGATGACCATGATCTTGGTTTTTGAGGTGTTAAGCTTCAAGCCGTATTTTCCAGATATTTCGGTGACTCTGTTGATGAGGAGCTGAAGGTCTTCATACTTACTGGCAAGCAGAATTGTATCGTCAGCATATCTTAAGTTGTTGATCCAAACACCGTTTACTTTGATGCCAGCATCAATGTTCTCCAGTGCCTCGTTGAAGATTGACTCAGAGTAAATATTGAACAACAGTGGAGACAGAATACATCACTGTCTGACCACTCTTCTTATTTCTGCATCAGCTGAGTATTTTTGGCCTAGTCTCACATTTGCTACCTGATGCCAATACAGATTCTTTATTATTTGGATGTCTTTGTCATCTAGTCCCCCTTGTTTCAGGATTTCTAATAGTTTGCTGTGTCTTATTTTATCAAAAGCTTTTTCAAAATCAATGAAGCACATGTAAACACTGTGATTGACATCTCTACAACGCTGTACAAGAACTTGAATGCTGAATAGCGCATCTCGTGTACCAAGATTGTTTCTGAAAACAAATTGTGTGTTACCTAGACGCTCTTCAATTTTGTTGTATATTCTTTTGTGAATTATTCTCAGGAATATTTTCAGGGCATGACTCATTAAGCTTATTGTTCTGTATTCGGTACACTTCTTTGCATTTATTTTTTTGGGGATTGTCACAAAGGTTGATTTTAGCCAATCATTTGGTATCTTTCCTGTTTCGTATATCTGATTGAAGAGCTGCAGTAAAAAAAAATTCCCATTGTCTTCCAGCAATTTTAAAATTTCTACTGGGATATCATCAGGTCCTGTGGCTTTTCTTGTTTTTGCTATTTTTATTTCATGTTCAACCTCCTCCATAGTGATGTTTGATCCAGTTGTTATACTTCCCATATCTATATCATCCCTAGTGTCCTCAAAAAGTTCTTCGATATATTCCTTCCATCTCTTTAGTTTTTCATCCTCATCTAAGATAATTTTCCCCTCTTTGTCAACTAAGTTGTTGGTTTTCTTTTTGTAGAGGCCTGCTGCTTCTTTCACTTTTTTGTGTAAATTGAAATTATCATGCATACGTTCTGTCTCTTCTATTTCCTTGCATCTTTTTGCAAACCACTTTTCTTTTGCCAGTCGAATTTTTCTTCTAATTGTTTTCTGCAATTCATTGTATTTTTCTTTGTTTTTATTTTTATAAGATCTTCTTTCATCCATGAGATGAAGAATTTCCTCCGTCATCCACTGTTGTTTCTTGTGGTACCCCTCTCTCTGTTTTGAGTTTGTTACCTCTACTATTGCATTTTTAAATTTATTCCAGTTCACTTCTACATCATCATCATTCAGGTTGTTGGTTTCCCTCAAATGATTTTCTAGTTCTTCTTTAATCTTCCCTCCATGTTTAATGATGAAGTCTCTGTTGATTCTTGGTTTAGCAGGGTTTGGGTTTTTCATCCTTTTTAGTTTCAGCTGGACTTCAGCAAGTAGTAGATTATGATCGGATGGTACATCTGCACCTGGGTATGTCTTTACTGATTTTACTGAGTTTCTAAATCTTTTGTTTATTGTAAAATAGTCAATTTGGTTCCTTACTAAATTATTTCGTGTATCTGCTGGTGATCTCCAAGTGTAGAGGCGTCTTTTTGGCAACTTGAAAAAAGTATTCATCACACATTGCCTATGTTCCTTGCAGAAGTCTACAAATCTGTCACCTCTACCATTTCTGGTTCCTAAGCCAAAGTTTCCAACTACAGGAGCATCACTTCCTTCTCCCACTTTTGCATTGAAGTCCCCCATGAGTATTGTGATATCATTACTTTTTAGGGTTTTCAGTACACTGCTTATATCTTTGTAGAACTTCTCTAAGTCCTCCTCATCACTGTCAGCTGTGGGAGCATAAACTTGTATAACATTCATATTTACTGGAGTACTATTTATTTGGATCATCATCACTCTATCGGATACAGGAATAAAGGACTTGATGCATTTATTTACACGATTGTTTACGATTATAGCTACTCCATTTCGATGGTGTTTGCTGTTCTCACCAGAGTAGTAGATAGTATAATTTCCTATTCTACACATTCCATTTTCAGGCCAGCGCATTTCACTCACTCCCAATATAGAGATATTGTATTTGGACATTTCTTGGATAGTGTTGTGTGTTTTCCCAGCTTCGTATAGGCTTCTCAGATTCCACGTACCAATTCGTAGTTTTGGGTTTATCATGCTTCTAGCGGACCGGGAGATTCTTAGCACCCCTGCACCATTTAAGGGGCGTCCGTACTCGGGGCCATTGTTAGGTTTTGCCACCATTAACATGATTTTCCTGGGAAATATATAGTGTAGTAGTCTTCCCTTTGCTTTCTACACCACTGTGCACATGCTGTTCAAGTGGCTGCCACCACACTGTGTGCTGTTCTTCTGAATCCGTTCCAACCAATATGGTCTCCGCCTTCAGTCGATACTGGGGAGCCAGCTGACACTCACCAGGCCTGTTGGTCCACGGGAGGTATTTGATTCCCTCCAGCCCGCCATTACAGTATAAAAGCCATAATGGGTAGGGCCCCCCAATCCACCACCCGGGGACGCGCTCTGTGGGGGTTCCAGGCTCCCCCTAAGAGATAAAAAAGCTATATGTATATATATGTATATATATGTATATGTATATATATTCTGTTTCACACAAAAATCTATAAAGGATTTCCAGTCAGCAATAAACATAGATACTGTATTTTCTCTGACAAAAGAAGTCAATTTAGTCATCTCAGCATGTTCCATCATCTTTACCAATCTTTAATGCATTATGGGTAGTACTGAATCTTTCCATATTTGTAACATACAAGAATGTGGCTGAAATTATCATGTACGAAAATAAAGTTCCATGATGTTTTTCAAATTGTTTGTCTATCTATCCTCCCCCCCCCCCCAAAAAAAAATCTGGTTCCAGTTTTATATTAATCTTTAAACTCTTCTGAATCAGTGTACATAAATAGGATTGTTTAAAAATAAGAAGAAGAGGCAGTTAAAATACTAACAACTGTAAATCAACAAATATGAAACTAGAGTTTGTTGCCTAGGCCACATTTGTGTATGTTTGTGTGCTCATTTACACACAAAGCATTTGAAAATGGGCAGATCCCAGCCTCCAATCACATGACTGGTAAGGTACATAACAAGACTTGTGTCACAAAAATTAGAATTAGAACTTGCCTTTTACATTAGAACTAATAAAGGTTCATTCTAGTAGTCTCCCTGGTGGAATAGGAAACAAAGAGAATGTCATAAGGACATGACCTTTAAGAATACATAGTGAGAGAATTTTCTGTCACATTGAGAAGGACATGAGAATGAAATTTTAGAGTTGCCTGCATGAAGAGATTTGTATCATGGAGACATGATTCTCTTGGTTTAATTGAAAAAGTTAATATGATGTGTCTTAATAAAGTTCACATCATCCACATTACAACTACTTTGGACCAATGCTGCAGAAGACTCTGCTCATCTTTCTCACCCATTGCTGGCGCAGGGTTCAAGGTGACATAATGGCCCAGTCTGGTATAGGTCCTCCTGCTTGAGCAGAGGGCTGGACTAGAAGACCTCCAAGGTCCCTTCCAGTTCTATTCTATTCTATTCTATTCTATTCTATTCTATTCTATTCTATTCTATTCTATTCTATTCTATTCTATTCTATTCTATTCTATTCTATTCTATTCTAGTCTAGTCTAGTCTAGTCTAGTCTAGTCTAGTCTAGTCCTATTCTATTCTATTCTATTCTATTCTATTCTATTCTATTCTATTCTATTCTATTCTATTCTATTCTATTCTATTCTATTCTATTCTATTCTATTCTATTCTATTCTATTCTAGACTGGCAGCTTTGTCACAGGTTGTGAAGATTCCTGAAGCATTTGCCAAAACTATCCAGTCTGGAACACTTCAATCAACACAACAGGAGACAGATCTCTTCCATCTTCTCTAATAATGTGAACTTTGTGGGGGGAAAAAATCTCTGGGAGGATTTCAGAGCAATGAAAACAATATGATTTTTTTCAGTCTTAAAAGCAAGGAGTTATCTTGCTTTGGAGAGCAGCTTCAAGAAAGTACTTTACTTGGACTGTCAAAAAGTGAAGCACCCATCTACAAATCTGCACAATCCTATGACTGACTAGAAAAAAAATGTTTATGTTTGGTAAGGCTGAAGAACCAGAAGAAAAGGCTAATAGAGATGGATAGATAGGACCAAAGAGATTATTGAAATGTTAATCAAAGAGTAACATTTTTAAATTAAATAATTAATCTATTTATATGGCTGACTATTTTCCAAATGTGACTGGGAGTCTAACAATACATAAAATAAAAATAAAAAATAACATTGGTGAGATAAGAAACCATCAATGGTCACTAAGGGTAAATCCAACAAGACGATAAAAGGCAGCTGTCCACGGACCATCTAACCCCTGGACCCCTGGCCAGTAGGATTGGGGCCTATCTGATCTCAGAGAGTCTGGGATTGCAAAGAGCCATTATTACTTGAGACAGTTTAGGCTGGCAACATTCTTTTATAAACCAAACCTGATCTATGTAATCTTCTGGGATAGGAGAAATATTTAACCCATTTTTCAGCTGTTCGTTTTTACGCCTTCATCATCTCCCTATGGCACCAAGATTTTAAAGACAGTTGTTGTTGTTATTTTATATACAGTGATTTAAGATCCAGTATGGTACAATAATTAGAAAACCAGACTACAATCGGGAAGATCATGGTGGACCCTGAATGACTTTGCGCCAGTCACCACCACCTCTTAGTGCTGCCTACCCCACACAGCTGTTCCCATAAGGATAAAAATAAGAGGAAAGCCTCTTCCTGTTTACGCCATCTTGGGCTCCTTAATGACACAGTGTCAGTGTAAGAAGGAAATAAGTAATAAAACAAATTTCAATCCCTCATTCCTGAAAGAAGTTGCAAAGATAAAGGAAGGATATGCATCAGCACATAGCTTGGTTGCTAGAGCTGCTGTTTAAAATATCATTTTCGTTGGCTTCCTCGCCTGAAATACATTATTTATTTCACAAGATGAAATGTGGCTCTAACTAAAACTCATGCAATCCTGTAAGCAATCCAAACCGTGCTCCTTACACAGCAGGACCTGTTTTAATGGGTAGCTTATTCACAGAGTTCCATATGGGAACTGTGAATAAAATAATGTATCTTCAGTCTAATTAATAAACAATAAAAGATCTAGGGAATCATTTTATTAAAGCACTGGGGAAAAAATCACTCTTGGACAAAGCATCTGACAAAAGGGAGAAGGAATGTAATTTCCATTGTAGCTGGGCAGAAAAGCCATGGGGGTTCTGCTAAGTGCTGCTGAAGATGGGAAGGTTTTTATCTTGTGGCATTAACAGATGTTTGATAATCCAGGGATGTTCTCCCCATATCTCCAAACAGTTTCCAGGTCTGCAACTTTCCTCCATTAAAGTCCTAAATTATTTCTAAAATGCCATCAAAGTTAAAGTGCAGTCCAGCATCTTACTCTAAGGCTGAAAACAATAGCAACAGCAAGGAAGAATAATTAGGTGTACAGCTATATTGGTAAGGTGGAAGACTATTGTATTTTAAGCTTCATGACATTTTGATTTCTCCTTCATATTAAGATAATTCTAGAAGTTTAGAGCTCCTTCAGAGATAACCTGCTTGTTTTTTTGGGGGGGGGGGGGGGTTGTTTGTTTTTTTATAAAGGAAAAGCAGAGAAATCTTCACACAGCTGTAAATTGTTTTAGGGCAGTACTGGTTTATCAATAAAGTTCTCAGAACCTTTGTTTCTATCCCAGAGTTATGCACAAATACCCAATCAAAGTCAGCTCCTGAAGTCTCATAAGCATAAAAGCAGGGCTATGAAGTTTGGACCCAGATATTAAGAATAAAATCTCTATTGTTGTTGTTGTTGTTAGTTGCGAAGTCGTGTCCGACCCATCGCGACCCCATGGACAACGTTCCTCCAGGCCTTCCTGTCCTCTACCATCTTCTGGAGTCCATTTAAGCTCACGCCTACTGCTTCAGTGACTCCATCCAGCCCTCATTCTCTGACGGCCCCTTCTTCTATTGCCCTCAACTTTCCCAGCATTAGGCTCTTCTCCAGTGAGTCCTTCTTCTCATTAGGTGGCCAAAGTACTTGAGTTTCAACTTCAGTATCTGGCCTTCTAAGGAGCAGTCAGGGTTGATCTCCTCTAGACTGACCGGTTTGATCGCCTTGCAGTCCAAGGACTCGCAGGAGTCTCCCCAGCACATAGTTCAAAGGCCTCAATTCTTTTGCGTTCAGTTTCTTTTTTTCTTTTTTTTCTTTTTTTTAAAATATGTTTTATTATTTTTATCGGGATAGAAAGGGAAGGGTAGGTAAAGGTATAACATAAGGTAAAACAAGATTAACAAGGGTAAGGATAGATACAATAATGGGGTTACCCCACACTAAATCAACGCTTTAGCAAGCAGACTTCATCCGGGTATACATATTAATTATGCATGATTAACATATACTAAAGAGTATATTAATAAATTTATCACTATTAATGGTAAAAACTTAACCCAATCATATCATTCATTCTATAAGTAACAATAATCAGTATACTATTAGTGATGCATTATTAGTTAATATAGTTACATATACATATAATGCTTATTAATTATAATTAATTATAGTAAATGTAAACATCTAACCAAAAGTTAAAAAATATTCAAAAGAAAGTACATCATTTATCTTATTTAATTTCATCATCCTTTTTCATTCTGTCTTATGCTAACCATTGATAAAATTTTCCATGTTTTAAAGAAAATTGTGTCTTCTTTCTCTTAATTTCTAAAGTTAATCTATCCATTTCTGCACATTCCAATATTTTCATAATAATAATCTGGTCAGGTGGTATCTTTCATTTTCCAAAATTGGGCAAATGCTATTCTCGCGGCTGTTAATATATGTAAAATTAAATATTCATTCTCTTTTCCGTAATTAGATCTTAATATTCCTAATAAAAACAATTCCGTTTGAATTCTATCTGTATCTAGTCATCTTTTTTAGCCATCTGTGAATTTTAAGCCAATATATCTTTGCATTAGGGCATATCCACAGATATGATAATAAGTTCCTGGTTTTTGTTTACATTTCCAACACATATTTGATACATTTTAAACATTTTCTCTAGTCTAACTGGTGTCATATGCCATCTATAAAATTTTGTATAAATTCTCCTTATATGCGCCGCTTTAGTAAGTTTAATATTTCGGTCCCATAATTTTTGCCATCTTCTAAGTCTATAGAATATCCAAGTTCTTAGCCCATACTATCATTGTTTCTTTTACTTGTTCTTCTTCCATCTTCCAGCTTAGCAGAAATTTATAGAGTTTTTTAATCAAATGTTCATCAGTTTTTAACAATATTTTATCTAGCGGTGTCTGTTCTTTATAAAATCCTGTAGACTTTATATCTTTTTCATATCTTGTCTGAAATTGCAAGTAAGACCACCATGTTAAGTCAATACCTGTGCTGAAGAATTTGTCTGTCTTTAAGTTTCCCATCTTTGTCCAAATATCTTATAGCTAACGAGTTTTCATATTAATAAATTGGGTAGGAAAAGGCTTCCATTGTTGAAATCCACTCAGGTATTTCATGTAAATTTTATGTTTAATTTTTCCCACTCTGAAAACAGTACATTCCTTATAGCATGATTTAGAAAATATTTATGTACTTTATTTTTCTCATACCACAAAAATGCATGCCAACCTAATTGCAAATCATGCCCCTCTAAATAAAGAAGCCTTTTGTTTCTCAATGTAATCCATTCTTTAAGCCAAAGCAATAGCTGCCTGATAATAAGTCTCCAATCCGGGAGTCCAAGCCCCCTCTGTCTTTAGAATCTTGTAATAATTTAATTTTAATTCTAGCTTTTTTACCTTGCCATATAAATCTGATTATTGTAGCGTTTAATTCATCAAATAATTTTTGATTTAACTTGACAGGAACAGTTTGAAAAAAAAAAAATAGCTTAGGTAAAATGTTCATCTTAACAGTCGCTATCCTTCCTAGTAATGATAATTGAAGATTTTTCCACTTCTCCAAGTCCACTTTTATTTGTTTTAGTAATCTCTCGTAGTTGTCTTCTTTTATTGTTTATCTGTTAAATTCTTCGTTAATACTTTAGTCTTTTCCCTGTTTATCTTCAACCCCGCCACTTCTCCAAATTTCTCTATTTTCCGCAAGAGTTTAACAGCTGTCTCTAATGGTTCCTCCAAAATAAAAACTAAATCATCCGCAAAAGCCTGTAGTGTGTATTTTTGATCTTTTATCTCCAATCCTTTAATCTCAATATCTTGCCTAATATTTCTAGCCAACACTTCCAATGTAAAAATGAATAACAAAGGGGACAATGGACATCCCTGTCTTGTGCCTTTTTTAATGTCAAAGCTGTCTGTGTAATCTCCATTTATAAGTATCCTTGCTGATTGTTTATTATAAATTGCTTGAATTGCATTTATAAAATTTCCGCCAAAGTCCATCTCCTTCAACTGTTGAAACAGCCTTTCTTATGGTCCAACTTTCACAGCCATACATTGCAACTGGGAAAACAATGGCCTTGACTATACGTACTTTTGTTGGCAGGGTGATGTCTCTGCTTTTTAGTATGCTGTCTAAATTTGCCATAGCTTTCCTCCCCAGGAGCAAGCGTCTTTTAATTTCTTGGCTGCAGTCCCCATCTGTGGTAATCTTAGAGCCCAGGAAGATAAAATCTGTCCACTACCTCCATTTCTTCCCCATCTATTTGCCAGAACTGAGAGGGCCGATGCCATGATTTTGGTTTTCTAATGTTGAGTTTCAAGCCAACTTTTGCACTCTCCTTCTTCAACCCACATAGGGCTCTTTAGTTCCTCTTCACTTTCTGCCATTAGAGTGGTATCATCTGCATCCTTAGGTTGTTGATATTTCTCCCAGAAATCTTAATTCCAACTTTTGATTCATCTAGCCCTGCCTTTCTCATGATGTGCTCTGCATATAAGTTAAATAGGCAGGGCGACAGAATACAGCCTTGCCGGACTCCTTTCCCAATTTTGAACCATCATGGTGTGTCCTAGTTTCTCCTGTTGCTTCTTGACCCACATATAGGTTTCTCAGAGACAAATAGATAGTCTGGTACTCCCATCTCTTTAAGAACTTGCCACAATTTGTTGTGATCCACACAATCAAAGGCTTTATAGTCATGAAGCAGAAGTAGATGTTTTTTCTGGAACTCCCTAGCTTCTCCATAATCCAGCGTATGTTGGCAATTTTGATCTCTAGTTCCTCTGCCTCTTCGAAATCCTGCTGTACTTCTGGAAGTTCTCGATCCACATACTGCTGGATTCTAGCTTGTAGGATTTTAAGCATAACTTTACTTGCATGTGAATGAGTGCAATGTGCGATAGTTTGAACATTCTTTGGCATTTTTTCTTTGGAATTGGAATGTAAACTGACCTTTTCCACCCTGGGCCACTGTTGAGTTTTCCAAATTTGCTGGCAATTGAGTGTAGCACTTTTACTGCATCGTCTTTTAAGATTTTGAATAGCTCAGCTGGAATACTGTCATCTCCACTAGCTTTGTTGTTGCTCAGCTTTCCTAAGGCCCATTTCACTTCACATTCTAGGATGTCTGGCTCGAGGTCAGTGACCACCCCATCATGGTTATCAGGGATGCTAAGCTCATTCTTGTATAGTTCTTCTGTGTAATTTTGCCACCTCTTCTTAATCTCTTCTGCCTCTGTTAGGTCCCTGCCATTTTGGTTCTTTATCATGCCCATTTTTGCATGAAACATTCCCTTCATATCTCCAATTTTCTTGAAGAGATCTCTGGTTCTCCCTATTCTATTGTTCTCTTCTATTTCTTTGCACTGTTCATTTAAGAAGGCATTCTTATCTCTTCTAGCTATTCTCTGGAATTCTGCATTCAATTGGGTGTATCTTTCTCTTTCTCCCTTGCCTTTCGCTTCCCTTCTTTCCTCAGCTATTTGCAAAGCTTCCTCAGACAGCCTCAGACAAAATGTGATCCACTGGAGAAGGAAATGGCAACCCACTCCAGTATCTTTGCCATGAAAACCCCATGGACAGTACTAAAAGGCAAAAAAAATCTCTATAGAATTGCCCTTTTAGCATGTAGGCTCTGCATAGGCTTCTGCACTCAGTGGTGGGTACCAGGGCTTTTGGGGTATCTCCACTGCTTGAAAAGGGGCTCCCAGCAGCTGCAGGGAGAGCATCTTCCTTGATACATTATGCTTTAATGTGTTTCTTTTTAATTTGTCTGCTACAGCTAAAAAAATAAAGCTTAAAACCTGCTTACCTACTGGTACTTATTTACCTACCTATTGTCTCTGGATTCTCACTTAATAAAACAGTGGCCCTCACAAATTTACACAGAAAAGTTGCCAGGTGACATTCTAGTTAGGAAAAGTCCAAGACTCTGATTTGAGCCTGCAGTAATATATCCTTTGGGCACTTGAACATTTCCTTTCTGACTGAGCCACAGGTGGGGTCAGCCACTTCCTATTTTCACTCCAGCTACGAATCTTTCCAAAACTAGCTTTGATTTGCTGCCCCTCCAGAAGACTGCTTTTATGTAGCACAATAATGGTAGAACATTATTCAGCACTGAGAGCACGAACAGCTCATCTATTATTGACCCTTAATGACATAGAGTTATACTGCACTAATTAGATAGAAGAAGAGTTTTGAAAAGTTAGGGTGCTCTGACCTCCCCCTCCCAATTCTCTCTCTTACACAAGTGCCTTCCAGAACAATATTAATGTGGAAACACAAAATTGTTAAGAAGCTTGGCCTACTCCTACTCCAGAATGATTTGAAAAATGTGTGGGAGGTTTTTGAGGGAAAAAAACATGGCCAGCATCATTTCAGACTCCATGTGGAAAAGCATTGTGATCACTATGACCATACTTTCTTTAAACATACCCTCCAGTTTAGAATACCACAACTGAACGAAATGTATCTTTTTGCCAGATAGAGTTGTTGGCTTGTTTTTAATGCAATAAGTTTTAGACTTGAGAAAAGCAAGAAAAATACCTAGAATTGTTTAATTGGGAAGATCTGTTTAGATCATACTACATTGCCCTAGCAACTGCATCTCTCTCCAATGTCTCTCTTGGTCATCTTTATAAAGGACCTTCCTCCTACATTAAAATGGTGAGGGAATGGAATTCCTGGAGCTAGTGTGTATCCAGATAAATTGAAATGCGTAGTGTTTCTAGTCAAACTTAGTACTTCACCACATTACTTCAAATATTTTAAAATCACCGTCATATTCCCTTTAGGTTACAGCTTTATACCTGATAAAATTTTCTATATCCCCTTCCTTCGCTTCACATTCCAAGCAGAAAAGCTTAAGATAAAATATTTATTGAAAAAAAATTAGGAAGACATATATATTGGATATATATAAAACCCTAGAACCCCACTTTCTATGTATGTTAATTCCCAGGCTTATATTCTTCCTATCCTCTTGTCAAGGTGCTCATCTCTTGGCCTAGAAAATTGTCTCTTCTGTCCTTTGTTTACAAAAATGGCTTTCTGAGGTTTGAGATTCAGAGATTCCCAACTCAATGGTTTCACCTTTTATACCTGTCATCTTTTCTCAGAAATATGCAGCTACGTCAATCATTTTTCTTAGGGCTTAGTTCTTAGTCCCCAGTCATGTTTGTTTCCCTTTTCTGAATCTGTTCCAATTTTTCTGAATCTTCTTAAAATATAGAGCCCCAAACTGGACACAGTCTGACTGATTTGAGATGCAGCCTGACTAAAATAGAATACAGGCAGTCCTCAGCTTATGACCACAATTGAGCCCAAAATTTCTGTTGCTAAGCGAGATATTTGTTAAGTGAGTTTTGACCCATTTTATGACTTTTCTTGTCATAGCTGTTAAGTGAATCACTGCAGGTTGTTAAGTTAGTAGCACAGTTGTAAAGTAAATCGGGCTTCTCCTTTGACTTTTCAAGGTCTCCTTTGACTTCTCAAGGTCTCAAAAAGCAACCACATGACCCTGGAATACTGCAATTGTCATAAATACCGTATGAACAAGTTTCCAAGCATCCGGATTTTGATCACATAACTATGGGATGTTCCAACAGTCATAAGTGTGAAAAACACTCATACGCCACTTTTTTTCAGTGCTGTTGTAACTGTGAAAGGTCACTAAATAAACAATTGTAAGTCGAGAACTATCTATAGAGTGGAATAGCTATTTTTCATGGTTTTAAAATGTATTTCTCTTGATGCTGCTTAAAATTGCATTCCTCTTTGTAGCCACCTCACACTACTGATTTATAATCAGTTCTCAATCAAGTACTGTTCTAAAATCTTATTCACAGTGCTCTTACTCAGTCAAGTAACGCACATTCTATATCTGCATATCTGATTTTCATTTCCAAAGTGAAGAAAATTGCACTTGCCTCTATTTTGATTCCTTCTCTCCAGCTGTCAGTCTTCCTGGGTATATCAGACAGGAAACATGACCAGATGAGCTAATTCGATTTCAATGACAAAATCTTGCAAGTCTGAAACTACAGGTCTCATGTTGTATCCTTTGCAGCCTGAGAAGTTAGAGAGAGTCCCTTCTGAGCCTTGTTATTCTCCCATTACGCAGCTGTAGGCTATGCCCTTCCTTATTTGACCATCTCTTAAGAAGCTTCTCTCTGCCCCATTTCTCAAGGTCTTTATCACATATCGCTATATCAACTTACTAAGACATTTGAATTTTATTCCTACCATCTAGGATTGTATTATGTTTTAAATTGGGATGCCTGCAACTGGTCCTTGACATCCAATAGACAACCCTGGTTTAAGCCAACACATTATCATAATGCTTGTGGAAAACTGAGATCTTCACGGTTTTTCAAGTAGCCAGGAATGTGGAAGCCTGCTAAATTGGAAGGAAAATTGCTCCAAAGGGCAGAATGTTCATTCCCCATGAGTTCCAAATGATCTTCTCTGGGACAGGAAGTCACCTGATTAGAGTGAAAGGTTGAAGAAAGGATGAAGTGATATGGCCCTATATAGCCATATCACTCTACAAATATGTGCTTGGGATAAGTTTTGGTTGCACTTGTGTCCCACTAGAGAAAAAAAATGTACCTATATTGACTGATACTTTTCTTACTATTAGCAACCACGTGTCATGAGTAAAACTAAAACATATGAACCTAGCCTTGGGTTGTCTTTTTATTGAAAAGCATTGTGTGAAAAAGCCTTGATTATACTTTTCTGAAATTTAGATAAAAGGAAAGGCTTTGATCTTGTGATAAGATTTATTTTTTAAAATAAATAAATAAATTGCATTTTCAAAGCAGTTTACAAATTCAAACCATTCAAAGGGAAAGTTAAAATCATTGATCAAAGCATATACAACATATTTAAATTAAGATAAGCAATAAAATGAGATAACAGAGAATTTTAAAAAGCAATAAAAATTAAACACATTATAGCAGGATGAACAAATCATTAAAAGATCAGGGAGAAATAAAAGGGTCTTTATCTGACACAGAAAAGACAATAAAGGTAGCACTAGATATACAGTATCTCAGCAGTGATAGCAATTCCTACGTCAAGGAGATCACATTGAAAAGGCCTCTTTCTGGGTAAATATATACTTGCTGCATTTTAGCAGGGCGGGATCACATGGCTGGTCCTCTGAAGAGGATTTTAGTATACAAGTAGAAGCATGCAGGAAAGGCCATTCCTTCAGATATTCCTGTTATCTCGTCTCTTGTCTGGACCAGGCTACCCTTATACCTTGACTCTTCACAGAAAGGGAACTGCTTTCCTTGCTTTATTTAAAAAAAACCCTCCCCTGAAGAATCACATATGGGATCTTGTGAATGAAGATAGTCTGTTCTTATAAAGTGGAATTAAGTTAAATAATTTCCTTCTTACCTCAAGGCATGGTACAGTCAGTGTATGTGTCTTCCTCAATCCTGGGCCTGCAAGGGTCCTGCACAGTATCTAAGATGTTCCTAGCACTGCACTCCTCTTGTGGCATTTTAAAACATGATGTTGATTGTTATGTATTGGGCCTTGCTGAAGTTATTCAGCAAGGCTCAGAAAGTCTGCAGAGAGGCTGGGCCTTGTGCCCAAGATGACTGGAAACAAGTTGCAGAGACCCGGACAGACCACATGTCTGCCTGGGACCCAGACAGGCTGTCTCCAGCCTCGTGCGCATGCGCGAGGTGGGAGAATAGCCTGCAGTCATTGGTTGAGCCTCCCCTTGCAGGGGGAGTATAAAAAGGGCATGTTGCCATTATCTCCCTCTCTTCTGTTCTCTTCTGTTCTGGCTTCTGTTCAGTGCAAGTACCAAATAAAGAACAATTTTTTGCATCAACTGCCTCGTCTTCATGTCTGTATTGCAAACAGAACATTGATGATGTTCCTTGGATCTGTTGGGGCCACTCTCCTAAGCGATAGCCCCAAATGCTCCTACTACCACTAGGACCCCTTTGGTCTTTACTTTCCACACCCTCTCTAGTTCCTCCTTCAAGCTTTGGTACTTCTCCAATCTCTTCTTCCTGATGCTGCTGTCAGTTGGCACAGCTATATCTATTATCACCAGTGTCATCATCTGGAGATTGTGAGGTCACAGTCTCTCTCCCTTCCTCCCTCTCTGTCAGAAACTATGAGATAGAGCTATCTAGGCTGTTGCAAGTGCATATAAACATAAGAATCTATAGACTTGACAATAACTACAAGTAAATGAAGATAATAGAAGAACCAGATATGAATGGGAAGGGGGGGAATTACAACATTTTAAATGAATCCAATGCACAGAAAAATGTAATTCTGTTAGATGACATAAATGGAAGGGTGAGAATGAGATGATAGAAAAGACATTTGGGATATTCACAGACTGAAGAATGAATGAGAATTGTGCTTTTTTTGGTAAGTAATCAGCTTACCCCCCATCCCCTGCCCCCTCCCCCCAAAATATAATGCCATATTGAAAAATGGCAAGGCTGGAGGTGTCCCTAGTACAACTAGAGGAATGTTAAAGGTTTGCTTACAGTGGCGCTTTGTGAGTTGCTTGATGTTTGGGTACAGCTGGCTTCTGTGCCTAACAGCTGGAAGAATGCTGTTATCATTTTCAAATATAGAACAGAAAAGATAGCAAGAGTCTGTGCAGAAACTACAGAGGGATTAAATTAGAAATGTGTCTTGGAAATCTAGCAACTCAGGGAAAGGTTGCAAGAATAAATAAAATGTGGAAAGTACACCATGGCTTTACACCAGGAAGGCAGTGTCCAGACTAGATCATCAAGTATGAATGTGAGAAGGATTTCTTGTGTATTTAAGGAAAGTATATGAGGAATAACCTTGAATTGTGTTGTGCAAATATGGAATTCCAAGTTCCTCCATGCAATAATAGCAATGTACACTAGAAGCAATAATTGCGTGAGAATAAATGGAATGCTTAGCAAATGGTTCAATATTGAACAAAGACTAGGACATGAATGTAGGACATTCCCTTCTTTGCTTAATGTAATTATGCATAAGGAATATGTAATGGCCTTCTCAGAGCCTGAGAAAGAGGAACGTGATTGGCAAATTATTACTAGTTCAGAACATCTGCATATTTTTCCTTTTTTACAAAAAGGTGAGTAACCGACCATTCCAGTTCATCACTGGGTGGTTAGCAAGTAGATCAAGAAATTTCTCCTAACAAATTTAGAGATAAAGATAATTCTAAAATAAGCATATACACTTACCAACATTTCTTTATCCTAATTCCCTTTTCCCTTGTGATGACTCTGATTGAAGATGACTGTGAGAATGTTACTTCTCGATTGCAAGTTATTAAAGAGTTGACAGAATATTCATGCTGATATGAGAGGTCTTGGTTGGTTGGAGTTATCTATATAAGTGCACGCTTGTTGGTAGATTATGCAGCATTATTGGATGAGCATTCAAATGATATGCAGAGAATATCAGATAATTGTATGTTAGAATGAGGATCACTGATCTGAAAACAATATATCAAGGTAATTGTTTTTAATTGAAAAATGGAGTAAATTATTGCACGCCACATATATAAATGGAAAAGAGCAAGTATGTGAATTTGTGTATTTTAATAAAAAGGTTTGTAAAGAAAGGAAATGTATGGAAGAGTTTTAAGACATTTTAATTGCTGGTAGAAATATACTGGGAAGTATGTTATCTGTTCTGAGGAATGAAAGCTTGTAGAAAGAAATGAAAATTGCAATCTATAGGAGCATACTTCTGCCTTCTTTATTATATGGATGCAGGAATTGATTATGTCAAGAGAAACGTATGTGTGTGTGATAAAAAAAAGTTTCTGTCAATAAAGGGAATACTTTAAAGGGAATATTCTGTCTCTCTCTGTGTGTACATCATTTCTTTTGGATTAATCCAGGGGCATCTTTTTAATTGATTAAAAAGCTTTTAGTCTACCTGGATAATTGATTCAATGTTACATCCTCACAAGATCTTGTGCTGCTGCAAGATTTTTCTTGGTAATCAATTATAAAGTGCACAATTCTTATTCATTAATGAGACTGCACTCATCTTTTTTTAAGTTACAGATTTTTATCAGAGTTTGTTGCTCCTTTCCACCATTAACAGATAATATTTTGTCACTGGGGAAAATATTATCTCTTCCTGACTCTGAACAAATGCTTCCAATTTAGAGGAAATAATATTTTATTTAAGTTTGATTGCATTGGTTCCGCTTTGCAGTCCTATTATATCTTACTTTTGTTTGTAACTGAGATCCTTACATTTAAAAAGAATCATGGAATAGTTGCCACTAATGTTATGTTATGTTATGTTATGTTATGTTATGTTATGTTATGTTATGTTATGTTATGTTATGTTATGTTTTATGTCTTTAGGATTTTTCTCTTTTCTGTTCATATATTTCTGGATATCTAAAGATTCTCCAAAATATCTAGAAAGCTCTCTTTCATTTGACTGACTGTCAAGTAAGATCACATTGGTATTATTATAGAGGATTATGGTAATACATTTTATTACAAGGGAGTACCCAAATTCTGATGATTAAAAGGATATTTTTAACTGTATGCTGCATCTTAATGATTCACTGGTGACTTTTCTAGGAGAACTCATACCTGATTTTTTTATTTATTTGTTATAATCAAGATCTTAAAATGTTAGTTTTTCTCTTGAAGAAAATTGGTTCAAGGCTCTCCTCTCCTAGACTAGTGAGGTAGCATTATATTCCTTTGGGCTCTATGAGCTATTGCTATGTCAAAGTTTTAAAGGCAATGCCATGTAAATTTAATGCTGGGCTACTGGCATGAATCTGTCTAGACTTAGGAAGCATTACAGTAATCGTTTGCGCACTTGCTTTAATTTAGAAATGAGAAGCTAAGGTAACTAATTATTTCATCATGACTCTTACAGAGGGGTAAAAAAATTGATTGCAACTCAAAGTGGTAAAATTCTAAAGTAGCTTCTTACTAATAAGAGGTATCAACCATGGAATAGATTGCAGTGGGCTTGTCATTTATTTTTAACCAGAAGCTGGATGTCCTTCTACCCAAAATGCTGTAGTTCAATCAGGGAATATACATTAAAAAAACATGGGCTTAATTCCATGCCACAGGGGTGAATCTTGACATCTGTATTATTAGACTATGAGTGTGCATTGATAAAGATGTAGGTTACCCTAGCGCTCTCTCAATATTTTGATCTACATCTGTCACAGTTCCGTGCTAATTGCTCCCATGACTGGAGCTGGTGAAATTGAGAGTCTAAAGCATTCAGAAACCACCATGTTATCTATCATGGCATTATGTAATAAATGATGCTGAGAATGGTCATAAGTTCAGTATGAACTCTGATGTGAGTACAAATTTGGTTTTGAGTTCCAGAGGAAGTGTGCCTACTCTTGTGACCACATTGTGGTCACCACATTGTGACCACATCCTTTCAAGTAATTTTTCAGTGCCTCTATTGGTTATTGAGGATAATGCCTCATTGTTTGCTGCCCTCCCTCCATTTGGAATTTCCTCAAATGCCTCCCTTACTGATTTTCTAAAAGTATTTGAGTGTCCCCCAATGAAAAGAGGCCATTGAAGTAAATGGAATCCTCATTTGAATCAAGATGATGATCCATGCTTTGATTAATTTAACTAAAAATAAATAGTTCCTTTGCTCATTCTGTAATATTGTGGGTGGAACTGGTTTCAGTAAAGCCTTTTTAGGAAGATTAAGCCCTTACTGACAATATTTGTGGAATGAAAAGTACAAATAAGCCAAAAGCTTTTGCAAACTATGTGTACATAGTTCTGAACAACAACAAAAAACTGAGGGTAAATATAGAACACCAAAGAACTTCTAAGGAACAGTTTCTGAAAAATGATTAAATCATTTAGAACTGCAAAACTCGAGGGAGCAATTAGGAAGAAGAGAATTTTCAGCATATCCAGTGTGCCAAAACAGACTCGTTGGAGCATGTTTATTTATTTTAGATTGATATCCTGCCATTCCTCTAGGAATTCAAAGCAATGTTCCATCTTCCATTTTTATACTTATAGTGACCAACCCAAAGTTATCCATTGTGGACTTGAACCTGGTCTCCTGAGTCCTAGACTAATCACCCTAAATGCAATACCACACTGACTGTCACATGAGTGATGGTGCTCTTAGTCCACAGGAAAAATGAGTCTCAGGCAACCATGAGCAATGTTGACCGGCTCCAAGATATCTAGGGAATACCAATTTGCACTTTACATACTGAAAAATGACCACCTTCCATTTCTAGATATATTACAGCAAGAAATTATGCCCAGTTCTGTTTTCTATCTACACAATATATGCATTTCCTCTAGGCCAATGTTTCTCAACCTGGGCAACTTTGAGATGTGTGGACTTTAACTTCCAGAATTTCCCAGCCAACTTTGCTGGCTGGGGAA
Organism: Azemiops feae; assembly: GCA_023970755.1. Classification (NCBI taxonomy): domain Eukaryota; kingdom Metazoa; phylum Chordata; class Lepidosauria; order Squamata; family Viperidae; genus Azemiops; species Azemiops feae. The sequence continues at coordinate 627,559 of JALGBA010003847.1, read as the reverse complement.
TTCTGAGAATCAAAGTCCACTCATCTGAAAGTTGCCAAGGTTGAGAAACACTGCTCTAGGCATATTATTTTTTAAAAAACCTCTCAGTTATGAATGGAAACATTAGCTTATCTAATATATAAAAATAATAAAATGTATTAACTTCATCAATAGAAACTTCTTAAGTAGCTCCTCAAAGTTAGGAGGTATGTAATTTCTGATAATAAGTCCTTCTGTGACAATTATTAATAAAGGTGTGGTATTGTAGGAAGGAGTTTATATATATATATATATATATATAAATGTATCCTTGTACTGTTCTAAGGCTACGTGCTTCCTCTGTTTGAATTCCAATCAATTTCAATTCCATTGTACCAGACAATATGGTTTACTAATGATTAGTCAATTAACCTCAAAGCCGCAAAGTAAAAGGTGAATGACCGAGTAATGTAATAGCGTAATTGCATTCTGATCCTGTAGAGTGGAAGTTGCATTCAAATGAGTGGCATCAAAATAAAATGAAAGCTACATAGAAACTAACACAAAAATGTAACATGTTTCCTTCCATTGCCCCCCCCCCCCAGTAATTGTCCCAGTTAATTTCAACACTAGCAAAGGATATGAGATTGGAGAGAGAAAATGCAAACTGATTTCACTTCTTTTTCCCATTTTTGTGCAATCTCCAAAAATAAGTTCGAAAATATCTTCTTGTATGAGAGCCAGGATTCCAAATCTATAAGGTAGTGTGCACATGAAATAGAAATACAGTTTAGAGTTCTGAAATCTTCTCAGAGATGAAGCAGCAAACAAAAACTATCCTGAACTCTAAGTTAATAAAAGGATGGTTTGGATAGAAACTAATGATAACTGATATGTTCCTTGGAAGTTCATATTCAACAGATGTACAAATATCTGCACTACAACTGGCATAATCTTAATTGGAATGGATTGGACAGTGCATGATTCTGATCATTGTATCAATGGGATTGGATTCACACTCCTTGGAGACTACAGCCTTACATCATCTTGTTAACTTTTTATCATTTTTCCTTGTGGGCTTGTCTCCACTAACCTTTAGAAATAATTTTAGATCAACTAGTGTATGTTCATCTCTCTCCCCCTCTCTCTCCCTCTTTCTCTCCACACATACATACATACATACATACATACATACAGCACATGGGATTTTTTTCAAATATATTTGTGCCAGTCCCTTGTTTTTATATAGCACACTTCTGAAATTTTGCTGGATATTTTCTTTGATCAGGCTAGGTGCACTACCCTCTGCCTTCTGGTTTTGGAGCTACAAAATATTTTACTGCACCTCTATATGTTTTATCTGCTTTATCTGCTAATATATTAATGTATTTTTTTTAGTTTTATACTTCTCCATTTTTAACTATTTTATCTTACTTTTTCTTAAGTGCTTGTTGCAAGAAATGTTATGGGTGATACACCAGGCTGTAAACCTCCCACATGCCTCACCCAAAGGCATGTAAAAAAAGTTTTAAAAATAGAATTAGATACCCAAAATAAAAATAATAAAATATATTCCTGATGACATCCAGCGAGTAAGCATTTGCATATAGCTTTTGTTCTATGATGCTCTTTTCTATAATTCCATTATAGAAAAGCTCTTTTCTAACAGTTCTTGTTTATAAGCATACCTGAGTTAACCTATGAGATGCTGATGCTCTCTAAACTTGCTTGCTTGCTTGCAGACATTTAATTAGCTGACTACATAACATTAACAGTGCTAGTGAGTGTGGGGCAGGGCTCTTCAAACTTGGCCCTTTTATGACGTGGATTTCAACTCCCAGAATTCCTCAGCCAGGCACGCTGGCTGAGGATTCCTGGGAGTTGAAGTCCACAAGTCATAAAAGGGCCAAGTTTGAAGACCCCTGGTATGGGGGTTTGTTCCTCATTATATATAGTAGCTTGCTCTGCCAGTATTGGTGGGGTGTAGTCTTCTCCTTGATAGTTGTTTGATTAGGATATTTTTCCCTACTTGATTGTTTGTCTGCTGTTAATCCTTGCTTATATGGATGTTGGCTGCTGAAGGGGATATGTTTTGGTCTTTTTATTCCCTTCTTATCTTTTTGTTGTCTCTTTTGAATGGTGTGTAAATATGATTTATTTCTATGTGTCTATTGATAACTGGTTTGTCTGAATGCCAATTCTTCCAGGACTTATCTAGCATTTTTAGATCTAGCTTGGTCTAAGATGCTCACAGTTGCCATTGAAACTAAAGTTGAATCTATCCATGTGTTGTGAGATTAAGCAGTTTTTGTCATGTCTTCTGATTGCTAGTTGGGGTCACTCTGCTAGTCTTCAGTCTGTCTGTGCTACATGGTGGCTGTTATTGTCCTTACACTGTATGCTGTACATCGGGCATGTCAAACTGCCAGCCCGTGGGCCGGATGCGTCACGCCAAAACTGCATCCACCCCATTGCCGGCAATGGGGAAAAAGTCTCGATACATCGTGTGACGTTGCGAGTTTGACATGCCTGCTGTACATGACTCCTGTTTTTTCTTCTGGCGATACTGGTCTTTTGGTTTGCTTAAGATGTTTGCAGAGATTTAATTAGTTTGGGTGCTACAGTAATGCCATGTGGTTGTAATAGTCCATTGGTTGTTTCTGAGATGTTTTTGATGTATGACAGTCTTGTCATTTTCATAACTTGTGTTGATTGTAGTGGGTTGAGTGGTTTCTAGCACTTTCTGATAAAGTTGTGTAGTTATCCCTTGTGTTAGAAAATGTTGTATAGACAATCTTTTTCTTTCTGCTGGTATTGTGTGTTGCTGCAGTGTGTTTGTACTCATCTGAATAAGCTCTTAAATGGCTCCTCTTGTGGGAAGTTGGGTTGTTACTTTGGTAATGGAGCATTTGGTTAATGTAGGCTATTTTTTCAATAAACTTGCATTTCTAATTTGCTATCTCCTTTGCTGATGAGAATATCCAGGAAGGGTAGTGTGTTGTTTTCTTCTACCCTTGTGAATTTTAATCCTTTGAAGATACTGATTGTTTCATTTGGCTTCTCTAATTGTTCCTTTTTTATTATGATGAAAATGTCAACTACATACAGGATCCATACTTTTGGTTGTATGTATGGACCTCTTATAGTTTCTAGATGTTGCTTTATGGTCTCTGCTATGAGACCTGAGAATTAGTAATCCCAGATTGTTCCTCTGATTTGTTAGTATATTTGTCCATTAAAATGAAAGTAGGTAGTGACACAGAGGTTGGTGAGGTCTGTGATTCTGGATATTTCAATGTTAGTGTATTTGGCTAGGTCAGGAGTATTGTGTAATATTGCTGCCATGGATTATTTTGCCAGTTCTGGATTGATGGATGTGAATAGTGCTATAACAATGAATGAAACCATAATTTAATCTTCTTCTGTTTTTATAGGTCTTTGATTTTCTTGAGGTACTATAGTGGGGAGTTAACATAATATTTGCTCCCCTATATGAAATGCCTAAGGTTTATTTTTTTTAAAGTACTTTGGGTATGTTACATTCTGGGATCCTGGTAAGAATACAATTGGATGAAGAGAAATGTCAGACTTGTTATTTTGGGGCATCCAGAGAAGTGTAGGAGGATGAATCCATTGATTTTCATTCATGATTTTTTTGTGTGTGATTTGATTTTCTTAGTTCGGTCATCAGGAGTTCTTTTATCAGATGTCTAGACACTTGGGAAATAGATATCTTTGTCCTCCAGTAATTCTTTAGCTTTTTCTTTGGGTTGTATTCTGACCATGATAGTTGTGGTTTGGCCTTTGTCTGCTAGACAAGTGATGATGGTTTGGTCTTTCTTTAAGTTGTTGAGGGCTTCTCTATCGTCTGCTTTGAATTTGTTCTGCTACTGTACTCTTTTGGTCTGTGGTGTGACTGACTGCCTTACATGTTTTGGGGTCCTATGGTTTTAAATGCTGCTTTTAAGGCTGTAAAGATTTCTAACTGATTATTATTCTCTGTGTTATAGTTGAGGTCTTCTGAGGGATATTGTGGGCAGCTGGACATGTTGACTATCTATTTGGGTTCAGGTACCTCTTTGCTTATGTAATTAACTTAAGCTGTTTAGTTTGGAATTTTGTTGTCTTGGTGGTTGTCAGTATTTTTGTATAGTCTGAGGTCGTGGTTTGTTCCAGTTGCCTTTTGATGTTGTCTATGCTGTGCTGCTATTTGTTTAGTCTGAAGTGAGCATTCATGATTATTTACCATATCATTTTTTTGGGACACTTTGTTGAGCTATTTTCCATCCAACTGTGTAGTTTATTGAATGTTTGTATCTGACACTGGTGAGTTAACCTACTTTGAAAGATGTTCCACTGTGAAACTGCACAGTTTCTTAGGTTCTCTTTTTATGATCTATTATTTATTGTTGTTTCTTAATATTTTATTAGGATGAAAACATCCCAGCTATTTTTGCCTGGAAAAAGAAAAACAGTGGTTAAATATTTCCCAGTAAGATTTTTTTATGTATTGTTCTACTTTTCCTCTTACTTGAGAGTTGGTCACTCAAAACGATTTGATGCATGGATTTTCAATGGTTATTGGAGCCTTGGTTTAGCCCAATGTTAAGTACCATAATGAGTGATAAAAATATTAAATATTTAGCTATATCTCCTGGTTTTTTTTATACCGAAGGATATTTTTTCTTGCTGTCTTTCTTGCAATTAACTCATAACTCTGCTGGTTGATGATATCCAACTATTGACAAAGGTGTTGTTGTCCCAATAATAACCACTCATATATTAATACTCAAAAATATAGCCAAATATGGTTTTACATAGTACTAAATATAGACCAAATATAACATATAACCATATTATTAAATACTAGGGCCTCCCATGGTTTTAATTCCATTAGGACTTAATGCTGTAGGTTATTAAGTAGTCTAATATATTTTAGAATGAAGTTATAATAATACAATGTATTAAATGCTATTTAATATTCAACAATCTTGAGTTGTAAAAATAAAGATGGGACATAACTCTAATTATGAAGAAACAAATAAATGTGAGATTAGCACAATCAAATAATTGGTAATTGGACAAATAATATTTCAGAATAGGATTCAAAACAGTTTATCATGTATAGATAATTTAGAATGAGTTCCATTTGATGAGAAAAGAAGGGAGTTCAGAGAATGCTAGGAGAAATGAGCAAGTTTTCAGGAAGTGATTCACTTTACTCAGTATTCAGCTGTAGAAGAAGGCAGAAAGAGAAGAACAGGCTATCATCAGGACAAGGCAATTTGAAGGACAAGAAAATTACAAGTGCTCGAATACATACTCATACATACATCCATGCTAAGGGGGAGCATCTTTTGCATATGCACCACATCATTTGGGAAGGAAAGATTAAATAGAATTTTTCTAGAGTGAAGAGGCAGAGAAGAGAAAGAATGAATCACTGTTCCTTTGCAGCTTGTGCACATATATCTCTCAGTGTTAGATCAATGATCCAACAGTTGGAAGGAAAGGATGATATGGAGTCCTAATCAAAGCTGTTTGCCAGGGTTCTTTGCCTAAGCCTGTCTTAACATCTTAACTTTTGGGCCACAGTTCTCTTGGAGCTGAAGACTTAGACAGTTTAAATTCTGAGTATTGAATATTGCTCTTCCAATTAATCGGGTGAAAGTGGCTGATTCTTCCCAGGCTGTGAAATCCAACTCAGCAAAACTGTTTTAAGAACCAAGAAAATTTGCATTTCCTAAGTCAACGCAAATATGGTTTCATTCCTCAAACACTCAGCAATCTCCTTGGTGTTGTACTGCAGGTCCAGTTTAATGGAGGATCATGTGACCCTAAGCACAGAGCTAGTTTATGAGATGGAATAAGGCTTCACATGGCTCAAGGAGGTTTCTCTCTGGAAAAAGTAAAACGCTGGCAAATGAGGGAAAAGTTTGAGATGGTATCCTTTCTGCAGTTCTGAATGATATCAATGATCTATTGATGGAGAGGAAAAAAAGGGGAGAAAACCTTCTCCTTTTAGAATATTGCTGTGAAGTAGAGGTATTGCTTGTCAAGTAGATCTACCTGGGGTAAATGGAGAAAAAAAAGGCTAAAAAAGTAGGGGAGGGGGGAGGAGAAATGGGCAGGGAAGACTATTGAACCAAGTGATCTGAGCCTGATAAAAAAAAAGTCCCAAAAGGAGGATTGTTCTGACTAATTGCCAGACTACTTTAATTATCAAAAGATGCTCCAAGAAAGAAGTGGATGAGTCAATAAAAAGCAAATACTTATTGTTCATTCTAATTAAAAAAAATAGCCCAGAAAGTATTCATGGCTCTGGCCATATTGCTTTACAGGACATCATCTGTTACATTTGCCAAGGCTCAACAATCAACAGTGCAAATGGGAACAATTGAAAAGGATATCTGCATATTCTTAGCTTGGAGAAGACATTCTCTTTAACACATTTTTATTCTATATTGCAACTGAAAATGATGTACACATATGACGATAGGAAAGACTGTTTAAGATATCCTATTTTTCTTCAAACTGGGGTCCTTTTCTAAGTAAACCTGCCTGTCAGGCTCTTACAACACATATTTACATTTATTTAAATTTTTCATATTTCTAAACCAACCATCTTTCTCAGAGGGTCTCTCTGGGCAGTCTACAATATAATATAACCAATAAAAGAACAAATAAAAATTATTTAAATTATGAATATCAATTTTAAGACAGAAAGCAACTGTTCCTTGCAATCAGTGTTTTTGATCATAATATTAAAGTTGTAAGAATATTGAGCCAATCCAGGGAAAACATTTCATGGAGAGAATAAATAATATTATTGCATTGTTAACTGCACTTTAGTTGCAGATCTGCACTTTCTTCTGTCCATCTATCTTGCTGATGGTTGTCCTCTTCTTCTCATTCCTCCCACCATTCCCAGCATTAGAATCTTTTTCAGAGATCTAGGTCTTTGCATAATGTTTCTGAAGTAGGATAATTTGAGCCAGGTTATTTTGGCTTTAGTGAGAACTCTGTATTGATATGCTCAATGATCCATCAGTCCATCCATCTTGACTGTCCATAGTATTCTCAAGAGTCTTCTCCAACACCACTTCTCCAGCAGAGTTCTGGTTCCAGCACTTAAAATGTTAGTGAACCTACTGTAATACCTCACCACCTTACCAGTATTACTTGCGGTTAGTTGCTATGAAAATGTGTAAGCTGCAATGTATACATTTTAATATCCATTTTTTGTAGCAGTTATCTGAACTGGAGGATGAATGTTCAAACCTATGACTTTTATAAGCTTATAAAGACTTCTTAATTTATTGTCTTATTAATCTCTATTTGATTATAGTAAATGTATGTACTTACTTTTTAAATGATTAATACCTTTACTTACAGATACTGCAAAGCTGTTGTATTGTTTCATAGATAAACACTATAATAATTTGTGCTTGAACATTTTAGATTAAAACAATGTAATAAAATAAATCTTTAAAATCCTTTTAAGAGATAAAATAGAAAAAATGTGTAAAGGGAATATACAAGGATACTACAATGAAGAGACAATGCCCCAACAGTTTCTGCATAAACAAACATATTTTCACACTTCTTTTAAAAAACAGGAGTAGGAATTATATTGGTGATATGGGGTTATAAAACCTTCCAAACTTTCAGCAAAAACTTCATACCTGTCTTCTAAGATAAGATGGCAGCTTCATAATCAGTGGTCAGTATCTGAGAGCAAATAATAAAGCAAAGTGAGATTCCAGTACAGATTTCTACAGTTATGCCTTTATCTTAAAATTAAAAGTCACATGCTTGAATAAAAAAATGCTTTGAACTAGAAAAATGTCAGTCCACTTATACACAGTATGAGACTTAATTTGAAAGCCAGATGCTCCTAAGACAGAAAAGTTAGTTATATAGAAAAACAACATTTGAGATTTAGGGTTATGAAGCACATAGCAGAATCTGTTGAAGTATAGTGTGATGAAAAGGTAACAAGCTTGAACTGACAAAAATATTAACACCTCCTGTCTCATAGAGGGTAATCAGCAGCTTTATATACCCCTCATTCTATGATAAAATAAACATCTTTATATATCCACTCCAGATAGCCTGTTTGAAGACTTTTCTGTACTGTAGCCTTCTGCTCCTGGATATAGGAGATGACCAGGCTGAGCCCAAGGAAGGGTCAAACGCATCATAAGTCATGAGTCCCTTTGTACCTGAAAGAGATTTAAGTCCAGCCCACCTTGAATGCCTTCTTAATTCCAGCTCGTTTCTCTTGACCATTAGTAGCTCAGATTTTTGTAGAGAGCTTAAGCTTGCAATAAATGTTTATACTCATTTGAACTGCCTGAATCTCCTGATTTCCCTGGTTCTTGACATTAATCTGAGCTATTAACAGTCAAGGGAAATAAGCTCTTGAGGGTGTGCAGGGACTCATGACTTATGATGCATTTGACTCCTCCCTCGGGCTTAGCCTGGTCATCCCCTACACTGCAATCCCACATGTAGCCATCTAGAAATGAAACCAACTTAAAAAAAAATCCCTTTTTAGATTTCCACCCCTTCCTTCAATTTTGCCATAGTAATGACCTGCTGTTCAATCCAGACCATGTTTACCTTGGTCCCTGATTGGTGGATTCCTTATTTCCTTGGTCCTTCCTGGACTGGTAAGAAGTATGAAAAATAAAATCTCATAGTATTACTTGAGCTGGAAGAGAAAGTGGCAGAATTTTTGTCAATCTCAGCTCTTTTTTTATTAATTTTGTAAATTTGTTAACCTTTTTCAGTCTGTGAAATAAAATAAAATAAAATAAAATAAATCTTTAAAATCCTTTTAAGAGATAAAATAGAAAATTGTGTAAAGGGAATATACAAGAAAAATAAAATCTCCCTGATGTTATACTCACCTCCTTGTGATTTTAAGTAATATCCATATTGTTTCCTTGGCAACAATATGACAGTGATTTATCAATGCCTTCTTATCCTTCAACTTGCCAAACTAGCCTATTGGAATTTCTTGGAGATCTCCCATCTTAGCTTAGCCTTTTGGAGATCAGTCAGTGTCAGCAATCTTCAGCCATCTACTCAACATGAAAATATGGAATTCTTTCTTATTTTTCTTGATTAGTATTTTGCAGGCATCCCCCTCAAATATATATGCATGTATGTACATTGTTTGTATCACTATTGTGTATAAAATAGCAAAGTAGAAACTCCAGAGGGATTCAAGAATTTAGCTATGACTCTGTAGCTTTTGGACAGCTAGCTAGATTTAATGGAATCTGAAATTCAGTTAAATATACATCTATCTAGATACCTTGGAATACTAGAAGAATTTTCAGTGATGACTGTACCTGGAGAAAAAATAATGGGAATGAAAATCATTCGAAGTAAATCATGGAATCTCACACAATTGCAATTCAGGGTAATGTATAAACTTTTCATGTTATTTCCCCCACTCTTTGTAAAACCTAAGGAAATGCCTTCTTCAGAACAATGTGAATGGGAAATGAAAACACTTTCACTGAAGGTCTCCAAACAAATTAACCTTTGGGTTGAGATCAAACATGGAAAGGTTCAGCCCCAGAGGACTGAACTTCAGAGCTTAATGAGAACATGAAAACAGAAGGGAGTGTATGTCAGACTGAGAGGTTCAATATACCTTTTTAAAGTCTATATAAACGGAGATATAATAATTGCTATTTCTGTAGCATTTCTTACATGTGAAGTCAAAACAGCTCACAAAGGTGAGGAATCAACTTTACCTTTATAAATGGGGAAACTAATTTGTAGGTTGATTACAGATTTCCTTTCCAAGACTCATGGGTGTAGTTTCAAGGAGAGGGCATCACAACACTTTAATTCTTGATTGAACAGATAGTGGGGAGGAGATTGAAAATAGGTTATACTTACCCTAGCACCTCAATTCAGAATATGTCATAATATAGTGTCCATTTCAAAACTGCAAAAGTGAGAAGGCTAGAAGTCTGAAGCCATGGCAGCTTGAGCAAACAGAGAACAACTAATTCAATGAAATTGTGATTTAATGGATCTATGTTTAACTCGAGTTTGGATGCATTGAACCATCTGGATATCATATCTAAGCCTCTTTTTGTCTTAAATGGTTGTATTGCTGGACATATTGGTCTTGAGCTGCTGCTGGTAAATGCCAAATCTGTTTGTATCAGGACTATGATTTAGTAGTAGGCAAAGGAGTAGATCTAGCATGTATTATTAAAACATATTTGAATGAAGGTAAAGGTTTTGCCTTATGGGTTTCAGGTCCTCCACCAACCATGACTCCATATATTGGGTCAATGATCCTTCAGGAAAACTTGATGGCAATCAGGGCTCTTGAAACACTGTAATCATAGGTGGGAATCACCTTGGTAACAGGAGGAAGAGCCTCACATTAGACAATGTCAGACAGATAGCAGCTGAGTTCACAGAATGAATTGGGCATGGCAAATTCTCAGAAGATACCCTCCCTAGTTTATTGGATTATAAAGGTGAGGCAGGAGACATCTACTTTCAGACTTGAAACATTGATGTCAGCCTTTTGAGGTAGTCCATGCAAGAAGACACCTGAAGTATTAGCTCTTACTTTATTGAAAGGTTATATTAACAGAATCTAGCAAGTCCCTCTGACAATAGTATCCTTTCCTAAAGTTCTATATGTAATAATCTTATGAACTAATGGAAGTTTCATTTCCTTCTTGGCTTCTTCCACAAACATGATACATGTCCTGTTCATTTTTTACAGAACTGGAAGTTTTTCCTATCTCTCCTTTCATTCCTATTCCAGTAACCTTAACTGAATAATCTGTGTGAGTACATGTGTAGGAAAGGAATGTAATGATTTCTTCAAATTACAAACATTTCATCTAGGGAAGAACCCAAAAAGTACCCAATCTTGGCTTTGTGAGTTTCTCATGCTGTAACGCAGATAATCATGTTATCGCAAGCATGATCTCATTGCCTCCTTAAAGTGTTCAAGAGTCTGCCTCATTCTTTTTTTTTTTTTTGGTAATATTTTATTGATTTTCTAATTTTACATTTAAGTATTTAAAAAGCAACGTGGCGGATGGGTTAATCAATTATTCAATAACATACAAAAATCTTTAGTACAAGTCTCAAACTATCACATCAAATATTTCCTCTCCTTTCCCCTTAATATCTACAATCTCATATTTAAACTAATACAATTCTTATTATATCCATTAAGTAAAGATAGCATTGTTACATTTATCAATAATTTTTTAGCTTATACATATCCTAGTTACTTTAACATTCAATCTTTATAAACAGTCAATGTCCTGTAGTTAGTTTTTCCCAATTTTTAGTTTCCCATCAATATTTAAATTTAACATTTAATATTTATAATTTCCAAATTTTTGGTAACCAAAGGTTCCTTTATCACAATTCTTAACAAAGTCTAATACTCAAAATACACATCTTATCTATCTGAGTATATTCTATTTCCCACCATTTTACATCATTAATTAATAATACAATATAACATTTTTTATTTTCAACTAGTTTTCAAATGTCTTAAATTTAATGACCAAAATTTCCCCTATTTCAACATCAAATATTTCCTCTATTTTTCTCTTGATATCTACTATCTCATATTTAAGCTAATACAGTTATTATTATCTCAATTAAATAAAACATATTTATTACATTTATCAATAAATTTTTAGCTTATTACGTATCTTAATTACTTTTACATTCAATCTTTATAAACAATCAATATCCTATTTATTTGTTTTCCCCAATTTTTAATTTCCCATCAATATTCAAATTCAACTTTTAGTCTTTATACTTCCAAGTTTTAAATAACCAAAGTTTTCTTTATCCCAATTCATAACAAAATCTGGTATTCAAAATACACACTTTGTTTATTTAAGTATATTCTATTTTAATTAGTAATATAAAATCTTTGCTGATAAATCAAAACCCCAATTTTCTTCAGCCTTATTCTAGCTTTCTTCCTTTGCCATCTTGCCCTCCATGTTAGTGCTTTTAGTTCATCAAATAGATCTCCCTCTGTTATTATATATATTATTTGAAATAAAAGAGACCATCCAGTCACTATTTTTTTGGAAGGGCTAATAAATTGTCTCTCTATTATTCTAGATCCCCATAATTATCCTGATATGTTTATCTTCCCTTTGGTCTGTTCTTCTTCTTGCTCCTCAAGTTTCTTCTGGTTTATATAGAAAGTCTTTTCCATTTTCAATGTTGTCAGTCCCTTTTCTGGACTTTCCATTGACTGTATTTATTGGTCAGTTGAATCCTCTGTCATAGTATTTAATTGTTCCACTTCTTCTGTTATGTTTTGTGTAGTTGATTCTTTAGTTGTAGTCAAAATTTGAGTTCGTATATCTAGGCTGACATCTTATTCTTTTCTGTAGCATCTTATTTCATCACAAGCTGAAAGAATAGTTTCATGTATTGCTTTTAACATAAGGAGAATCTGTTCCTGATCTTCATCCATATTCTCTTAGTAGTGTGTTAAATTAAGAGCTTTAAAGTCAGAGAGTGAAAATAATTTAATAATTGAGTATAGAACACAGCTGAGCTTCTCACAGCTGATAATTGTCAAGGTTAAAAATGTCTTATCTGTAGTCTGGGCTTCCAGCCAAGTCTCCTTTAGACAATAAAAGGTTCTAATATCAAACTTAGCCACAAGATGTCACCCAATGCCATTTAAGGTTTTTTTTAAGTCCAAAATTTTTATAATCCTTTTTCCAATTTTATTTCTTTTCTGTAAATAAAAACCAAGGCATATAAATCCAGTTAGATTAAGGTTATTTTTCAAAGTTTTAACTCCCCTGGATAGTCAGTCGCCACTATTCTTAGAGGGTGGGATAAAAGTTCCCTTGCCTCTCTCTTCACAGGGGGGAAGATACTTTGGGCAGCTTTTGCAGGAGAGAAAAAAATACTTGGGATTAAAGAGAGGTTCGGATCTCACCCAGTCTCATCCGTACTGTTTTGGAGTGCCTGGTGGCAAGTTTGACTTTGACTGTCTGCAGCCTAGTGACGAGCCATATTTCTATGGCCGGTCTTTCGTCCCCCAGTTTGGAGGGCTGCCCCAGATTGAGTGGAAGGGCTACCACCCTCCCGTGATCAAGCAGGGATCCCCACCTTTGTTTAATGCTTTAACAAAAATTTAATGGAAGAGAAGTCAATACCCTTTCACATGTTTTTAAAAAGGATGCTGTCTTCAGTTACAAGGCCCAGATGATGTATTACAGGAAAGGTGAGTTCCTGTTTGCTCACTGCATGCTTCTGCAGCTGTGACTACTATTAACGAATGGAGGGTAAGTATGTAAAAGAAATCCATCACAGATATATTTTATCTTGGAATGCCTTGATCTGCCAAGACAGGTTCTATATCTGATACTGGTAGCTGCAACAAACGGAATCTACTGCCCATCTATCTTTCTTGAGTGGAAAAGTTAGGACAAACCTGTTTATATCTGGGAAGGTTGCAGTAAAACTGGTGTACAGGAAAGTGGTGCAAAAAAAAAAGTAAGCTAGCCCTAAGTTAAATCAAATAAGGAATAGGTGCATATAAAATGGTTAGATTGGGTTAGATTCCCAGGTGAGATTTCATTAGATTCTCTGGGGGAGTTTTTATTAAAGGAAGCAGCAGGAAATCTCTTGCTTAAATACTCTACTGCCCCATCATTTTATGGGAAATGAGCCATTTCTGCCTTCCAGCAACTGCAGCCAGTGAGTGAAATAATATCTTTGAATGCCATTTATTTTAGGGAATCGGCATTTCCTGGTTCATTTTTATGGAAAGGATTTTGTGTCTACTCATATGCAGTTTATGTATTCATGATAGGTTAAAGTTATAAATTGCTTCCATCTGCCCATGAGACATCCAGAACAATAAACAATAAAAAAAACCCAATGTTTATCATTAACATTTATAAAACCAGACACGGTGAGATAGAGGAATTTTGCAGGAGCAAAATTATTAATGTTTGTCATTCTCCAATTCTAAACAATCTTGACAGATATGAAATGTTTGACAGCGTGGAAGAGTCATTAATGCCTATTGAAAGCAGAAAAAGACAAAAGCTAGTTTATATTTATATTATATTTATAGTTTCAGTTCTTGGAAGAACATTCCACAAGTGGAGTTTAGTTGTCCAAAGGTCAGTCTCTCAACTTTCCTGGCCCTGTTCCCTCCACTCACCTCATCTTCCTCATTAACTTATAGGACCTGGAACTGGTCCGATCAGCTCTGACATTTACCCAACATCTACCACAGCCAATTCCCCTGACTACCTCTGCATTCTAGTTCCTGGCAGCCTTGGGGATAGAGACTAGTGTATTATCATGGATTTTCAATCATTCACACCTAATTACACACAATTACCACTCACCCACTCCCATCCAATACTGTGCCTCTACCCATTCTTCCATATCCAGAATGTCATCGCTTGAAATAAGTCATAGATGACATCAAAGTCAGACTACTCCAGGGTACTTCTAGTCTGTTCAGAACAAAGATGGGAATCTGGAAAAAAATAGATGCACCAGCAGCAGCAACAACCTAAATTAAGGCATAAAGAGCAATAGGCCTGAACAGTCATGGAGTCTAGGATTATTATCAGACAGTCCTTTTATTGGCCCTGGTTCTGTTGCCCCAGCTCTCTGTGATTGCACTTCAGGTTGTTGTTCATTGTAACTATCCCTCTAGTTATACCTTCTCTCTACAATTGTTGACAGGTAGGCATGGAGGCCTGATGCCTGTCCATTCTAGGAGCCAGTCAAGGATCAATATGCAGGCCCCCACAGCTCAGTGGCACAAATCATCAAGCCTTGCAGCTCTGCCTTTCATTTTGGCCTTGGGGAGATAGATTGCAATTACTTTTAGCATTCTTTGTATGTTGGCAAGCACAATTTTGGGTATGTATGTATACACACAGAACTGAACTTCTAAGTTTAGAAATTTGCCAGGGATGAAGGAAACCCAAATGCTATTTGCATATTGTCCCCCATAATATAGCTTGGCTTATGGCTAATAGAAAAATGGACCAATATCCCATACAGTTTATTGCACTTTATTCCATGAATTTAAAATAGGTTATCCATTTCAATAGCTACCATTAATAAGAGCTGATTAAAAAATGGGCAAGAAGTGTTAACAAGGCACTAATAAGAGTATTAAAAAAGGACTACACATGAACATGTTGATGTTCTGAGCATCCCAATAAAAGTGCTTTGTGGCTTACATGCCAGCAGTTAAGTGAGTGAGTTTCTCAGCCAGAAAAGGGCACTAATGTGCGATCAGTTTTGCAATGAACATAATAAATATCCATTAGTCTAACTGTATATTACTGTAATAAAAGAGCACAAATACCAGAAAGAGTCTCATGAGCATCTTTGAACGGGAAACCATGGGACTCAAATGAAACCTCCTTAATTCAGATATAACACTTCAGATTGTACCATTGAACTTGCAGGTCTTGTCCACTTTAAGCAACTGCATTTAAACACTTCCAAGGATTCTGTTGTTAATTTTCTGGATAACTGAGCAACTGTGCACCAACATATGTATATGATATATAGAAGTGAGATGGCCAATTGCAAAAAGTCAGCCATATTTATTAGATACTATTCCGGGTTCCAAGATATAAATCTATCATTAGGTGGGATCCTATAATATAATTGTCATTAGTCTATGTGACTGGAGATCAAACTGCTGTGGTTTTCATTGATAAGATCTCAATTGATTGAATATCTGGGTTATTTAGGAAATGTTCCTCTCTAAAACATTGGGGAGTCACAACCAATAAGTATTAATGAGATTGACTTGGACCATGATTTGTCTAAACATAAGGCAGTTCTCTATATTGGTCTACTATTTTGCTCATTCATGTCTTTAAACTTGGTATTGCTGTAGTGTTTATGCTCTGTTTTATGTTATATTTTTGTTGTTATCACATGACATATAAATGTTGCAAACATATAATAGAAGAGGAAGAAAGATTTATTATTCTAACGTTTGCTGAAATTCAAGATACTATAGAGCAGTTGTGTTTGTGTAAGCACCAGTGACCAAAGTCTCACGAGAACAATACATTTTTGTGAGGTTTTTCTCATTTTCACTTGAAATCTCATGGGATCCTGACTCCCCCCCCCCAATATGCAAAAAGTTAGGTAGGAAAATCAGATACTTTTAAGCTTTCAGACAATAAAAAGTGGTTAAAATGCAGACACTGTGTAGTGTATGGCGGGGCCCAGGGCAGAGGCATCAAAAATTGTACTGTGCCTACAGTTACTGTGTTGCTTATCTTTGGCTTAACTGCTCAAAAGCCTTCAATGATGAAGCAGTGGTTTGCATACAGGAAAAAGCTGGGAACTGCTGACCTATCTTTGTTAGAACTGGATACGAAATGATCAATGATCTAGGTTAGCACAAAGCCTTCCAAATCCACCAGTATATTTAGACTAAGCACTGGGTAAAAGTTTTGACCCCATCTGATAGCACCACAAAGGATTTTGTGTTATTTTTTGTCTTTTCTAAAATGAGGTTTGATCAAATAATGGGAAGAGTATGCAGCTCTCTGTCTTGGTTAGGATCCTAAATCAGTTTGAAAACCAAATACAGATTGTTAACACTATACTGTAAGTGGCTATATGAAAACTTTATTGTTGGCAATTCTCTTGTTAGTGTAAAAATAGGCATTATGCTGGCTGACTCCTTTTTGACATCAATTGCAAATCTTTAAGGAACAATCTAATTTGGTCCAGGTGTCAAATAATTAAAAAGAACTTCTTACCTATTTGCTGTTTATTGACTATACATTGCTTGATAGCTGGAAAGCCTGTAACAATTAGTTGTTTCTGAATCAGATACTTTTAAATGGCTCCCTAACGAAATGGCCAGCTCTTACAGATCTAGAACAGCTTCTAAATTTCCCAACACAAGGGAGAGATTAATTGCATAATAGAGCGTACAAGATTTTTGTCCTCTCTTTTCATCCTCTCTGCACTCTCTTTCTATCTAAAAAGATATTCCCTTAAAACATTCTTAGAAGTTTTAAAAGATTTTTAAAACACTCTGGGTTTCTTCTACAATTAGTGCAAATATACAAATTCTAGATATTGTATACATGTGCCAGTATCTGTGACCTGTATGCACAATGTATTGTTATTGTTGTGCCTTCAGTGGATGTTAACCACCATTTCTTATAGCACATCCATTTACTGTTTGTACAATCTGACAATTTCATCAAATTAGTGCCATGATACAACTTCCACATACTTTTCTGCTACATCTCAGTGCGCACACAAAATACACAGAGCATAAATTATATCATACCTCTTGTCTCCCCTGTAGACACTTATGGCTATATTTTACCTTTCTCTTGCTGCCAATGCAATAATGTCCCAACAACATCCATTTTAACTCTTCCCCTGATGGTATTATTCTGACCTTGTCCCTGACTGATGAGTGTGGGAGTCTTAAAGTGTTATTAGCTGTACCAATCTTCCTTCTCTAACATTGTCTAGTATACAGCCTCAAGCTATGCAAAAGCTATAAATGTTGTTACTTGTATCTTGGAGACAAAGTCAATTTACCCATTGTAAGTGTATTGGAAATGTGTTTTGGGAGTTCCCTTAAATCTGCAAAGAGCCATATACAGGCCATACAACAGTTAGAGAGCTGCTACGAGAAGTGGTGAGTTCTTCACAAGAAGCTATCAGAAAGAGGATGGATGGTCATTTGTGAACCCCATACTGAACAAGGCTTTGGACTAGATGATCTCTAAGGTCATTCCAGCTTTCCAGATCCTTTCCCACTTGTCACCTCTTATTTCTCCATTTTTGACACCAATTTCTCTCCAGATTTCCACCAATGTAGAAGAAAGATGAAGTGAACTGCAATATTTTATTTGGAGAAAATGAAGAAATATTTTTCATTAGCTGATTTTAAAAGTGTTCTGAAATGTATGCATGTATGAAGTAAGCTACTTTTTCTCAAGGTCCAAGGAGTAATGAGAATATATTGAAGTAGTCATCTGTTGCTTATTTCCCATATTTAATCAGTCTCTGTCACTTCTTCTACTCCCCCATGAATTAAGAATGGTTGTTCAACAGCCAGTGAGTTTCAGTTCTGTTGCTTTATAGGACTAAGTTAGTTGTATAATTATGACAGGGTCCTGTCATCACCCTGCCAACAAAAGTATGTATAGTCAAGGCCATGGTTTTCCCAGTTGCAATGTATGGCTGTGAAAGTTGGACCATAAGAAAGGCTGAGCACCAAAGAATTGAGGCCTTTGAACTATGGTGCTGGAGAAGACTCCTGCGAGTCCCTGGACTGCAAGGTGATCAAACCGGTCAGTCCTAGAGGAGATCAACCCCGACTGCTCTTTAGAAGGCCAGATCCTGAAGTTGAAACTCAAATACTTTGACCACCTAATGAGAAGGAAGGACTCACTGGAGAAGAGCCTAATGCTGGGAAAGATTGAGGGCAATAGAAGAAGGGGACAACAGAGAATGAGGTGGCTGGATGGAGTCACTGAAGCGTGAGCTTAAATGGACTCCAGAAGATGGTAGAGGACAGGAAGGCCTGGAGGAACTTTGTCCATGGGGTTGTGATGGGTCGGACATGACTTCGCAACTAAAAACAACAACTTCCTCCTTCCTCTCTGGGACTATTTCTCCCCATTGTATTCTCACTAGTTTCTTTACTTTGTATTATTTTAATATGGGAGATGCCCAACTGTGATGGAGATGGAGATTCACGTGGAAATCCCAAAGAGAGATTGCCCCCACTTCTGCTATAATCCCTTAATTGGTAGATGCTTTCCCTACTGACTGGTGACATGCTGAAAGAGAATACCAATGCATGGACTGAGAGGATAATACAAATATACATTTTAATAATTGCACCTTTATGATTTATGCATAATTCAACATCAAATTCTATCTTCTGCTACTCAATTCCACATGTCCTATTGTCTACTTTAATATTTTCTCTTCACTACATAGGAAGACCATTGTAAATTAAATCACTTTGAAACCAGTCATTCTTTTGATTTGTTGTTATGTTCACCATACTCTTTTTTAACATCTCTCTATAAGTTAACCATTTCTCTTTACCTCTGTTTCTTTTCTATAAAATGTTTTGTGGGCTGAGACCCTAAAGGTATTTTGGGGGACAGTCTGGATTTATATCTATTCCATATTCTCAATATGGCACTTCTAATATAGTGATTTTAAAATCTACATTAATCTTAACTGTCATACAATGGAAAACCATGCCATCCAAACCTCAGATCATGCTCTTCTAGTTCTAATATCCATACTAGTCATAAATGTGAGCAAATGCAATAGATGGTTAATAAAGGGTTAACATGTGCACCATGTTCCCTAATGAAGAGAAGGAAAGATAAACTTTATTGGGGAGCAGATGTTATGCTATTATAATATGATAACTAAGCCATGACTTTGGTTGGGAAAACCCAGTTTTAAATTTCAACTTAGGCTACACTCTTTCTCATTCCAGTGTATTCACAGTTTTCCAAGGTGATGAAGATGGTCGTAATATTTATGAAGATAAATATATTCTACATATGCCTCCTTAAAATATTAGATAAAGAAAGAAATGCAAATAAATAATAATGGCATTGCAAAGACCAACTGCAGAACATGGTCTACCTCTATCCCATTTGTCTTGTCTTCCTTGTGTTGACAATTATAGGTCATTGAACACATTTATAATATTCCATTGGTTTGAAAAAATTCTTGAAACCTTAAAATCAATTCTTAAAAGCATTTTTTTGAAAACAAGAGCAAGTGAGGTCAACTGAATATCTCTTGGGAAGACATTCAGCATGATGGGTTCATTACAACAATGTAAATTAAATGATATATAGAAAATTGATTGTACTGCATAATTTCTGGTTTTTCTTTCCTTCACATTCATTGTTGCCTAATTTGAATTGACACTATCATTAATGGGGAAAGGTCCATTAAACTCTCCTTCTGTCTTATCTAATTTATTGATGTGATTTTTCCTTCAAAAGATTTAGGGAACCCCTTTCCTATGCACCTTGGTCCTAGCTGAAATTGGTCCAGCATGTTTTGCAGTAGGAGAAAGAAAGTAGGAAAAGATGAAACACAATCAGCATTTAAAAAGACAATTAGTTTGGTTCTGAGATGGTTCCATTTCTACTGTCTCCTAATCTTATAGATGTTAATGGTAAATCACTGAAATGAAAAACCAGACAAGTTAATCTTTAAATAATCCAAATCCAAATGTTAATATTTTATGGATGGACCACATAACGTTCTCAACCAGATCATTTAATCCAAATGACTGGATTTGTAGCAACATGTTAAACTCAATTGTTTTTTTTAAACAAGTTTTATTAATTTTTCAATTTTTACATCAAGGTGCTTAGGAAACAACGTGGTGATGGGGTAATCAATTATCCAAAAACAAAGTCACATATGTATAGCTCAGGTTAACGCCTTAAAAGTTCCCTCTCTATTTCCCTCAATTAATATAGCATATTCAAATTAATACATTTCTAAATAAAATTCAATCAATCAATAGAATTATCAATAACATTTTACCTATACAAGTCCAAATCCTGTTTTTAAGCTTTACTAAATTCCAATTACCATATTCCAATTTAGCCTTAAATAAACATATTGTTTACACTTCAGGTATCCCTAATTTCCCTCGTTTCATAGCATAATAATTATAATGTCTAAAATAAGCATATTATTCCAACAGTTACATTCTTACATTTCCCAAATATATTCTATTTCTTATTCTAACAACTCCTCATTTACTAATACCATGTCTTCCATTGTCACAATCCATTTCCTTGTTCTCATTCCATTACAACGTGATTATCATACCTAAGATAAACATATTATTCCAAAAATACATTCTTACTCTATTTCACATAACTTCAAAAAAAAATTCCAGTATAAGTTTATAATTAAGATGTGGATAAGGTTCCTCCATCTCATTGAGTTGTATGTAGTGTTGCATACAGGCCTCTTGGATGTTGATCTGTTCCTCCTCTGCTATTCCTTGCCTGTACATTGATCAGTTAAAGTTTGAGGTTTAATTTGTAGTTCTGGAATAACCTCTTTAACTTTCATTCTGGAGTCCATTTGCTCAGTGGCTTCAAGAATTTTTTCCAGTATGAGATTGTAGTTGAGTGGTGGGTAAAGTTCCTCCATTTCAGTGGTGATTAAAAATAGTCCTTTAGTCTTTTAGTGGAGGCTATATTTAATAACAGTCAGCCAGTATCCACCTCCACAATTTCTAACAGTTAGTTTCACCACCCAGCTGTTTCAGCTTCTTTATCTTTTCCCTTTTATGATAATTTGAAGGTCAAAGCCAGGCTCAAAATCAAAGAAAAAAAAGCAATTGCAATGTCAGATTTTGCCACAAGATGTCCCCAGTAGGTTATAGAATCTTTTTCCAGACGCCAATAAAGTTTTTTCCAGTTAAAAAGATAAAAGAAACAATATTCTCCAAGTAAATAGAATAATAAAATTCTATAATAGGGGTTTTTTTGGGACCCCAGAGTATCCAAAAGTAGAAATAGTCATTAAAATTAATTATTCTTTCCTTTTATTCCAAAGCTTATCTTCCCGAGTAAGCAAACGCTGCTGTATCAAAGCAGGGAAATAATTCCAAGGGGGCTTTTCACAGGGGTAGATAGGGTAAAGAAAGGAAAGGAAGGGTCTCACCCGGATCTTCCACGGTGGTTCTTTACATTTAGATGTTCTTGTGACTTTCGGCTGGTGCTGCTAAGTGATCGGCCATGTTAATGGCCGATCTTTTCTTCGTCGGCCCTAAGGAGCTGCCTCGGACCGCGGAAGGAGCTGCTGACAAGGGTCCTCCTCAACGGTGGTCGCCCCTGCAGGGCGACTTTCAACCCTGTCCAGGGTATACTGGCGAAAGGAAACTGGCCAGCGAAGAGACGACTCTCTCTGCACGACCGCCAGCGCCGCGATCAGGAACCGGAAGTCATGTTAAACTCAATTGTTATTTGTGGTTTATTATGTAGTGAAGACCAAACCTGTATTACATGAACAGGGAAAATAGATTTATTCAGAAAAAAAATTAAGTAAGAGCACCCTAACTTTTCAAAACTCTTCTTCCATCTAATTAGTGCTGTATAATTCTATGTCAGGCATGTCAAACTCACAACATCACGTGATGTCACGCGAAGTATCGTACTTTTCCCCCATTGCCGGCAATGGGGTGGGCGTGGTTTCATTGTGATGCATCCGGCCCGTGGGCCGGCAGTTTGACATGCCTGTTCTATGTCATTAAGGCTCATTAATGGATGAACTGTTCATGTTCTCAGTGCTGAATAATGTGGTACCATTGTATGATTAAAAGCAATCTTCTGGAGGAGCAGCCAATCAAAACTACTTTTGAAAACATTCATAGCTGGAGTGAAAATGTGAAGTGGCTAAGCCCACCAGAGGTTGAGTCAGAATGGAGATGTCCAAGCACCCAAAGGAAATATAACTTCAGATCCCACTCAGAGAGCTAGGCAACTCCTTGTGAAAATAATCAGGATTTTTTTTTTTAGAAATAGGAATAGGCTAGAATGTCATCCAGCTATCTTCATGTCAGAGTAGTTTTAGATCACCTGATCTGGCCAGCAGCCTTTTCTGTATAAATTGGTAATGACCACAGGTCAAGATATTCTTTCTTGATATTGCTGTGGTTTTCATCCTCTGGGCAAGAGGCTCAACTGCGCTTTAAATTTGATGGTATTTTAGAAGTGATTTATGACTTTAATGGAGGAAAGTTGCAGAGCTGGAAGCTGTTTGGAGGTATGGGGAGAACATCCCTGGATTATCAACATCTGTTACTGCCACAAGATAAAAACCTTTCCATCTTCAGCAGCACTTAGCAGAACCCTCATAGCTTTTCTGCCCAACTTCAGTGGAAATTACATTCCATCCTCCTTTTGTCAGATGCTTTGTCCAAGAGTGATTTTTTCTCTAGTGCTTTAATAAAACGGTTACCTAGATCTTTTATTGTTTATTAATTAGACTGAAGATACATTATTTTATTCACAGTTCCCATATGGAACTCTGTAAACATGTTCCCCATTAAAACAGGTCCTGCTGTGCAAGGAGTACAGTTTGGATTGCTTACAGGCTTGCATGATTTTTGAATTAAACTCACATTTATTCTTGTAAAATAAGTAAAGTATTTCAGGCAAGGAAGCCAAAGAAAATGATGTTCTAAGCAGCAGCTCTACTGACCAAGCTATACTTTATGTGCTGATGCATATTCTTCCTTTATCTTTGCAACTTCTTTCAGGAGTGAGGGACTGAAATTTGTTTTATTAATTATTTACTTCTTACATTGACACCATGCCAGTAAGACGCTGAAGATGGTATAAACAGGGAGACATTTCTCCCTTTTTTTATCCTTATGGGAACACCTGTGATAGGCAGCTCTAAGAGGTGGTGACTGGCTCAAAATCATTCAAGGTCCATCATGATCTTCCCAATTGCAGTGCTATTTTCTAATTATTATACCACCCTGGCTCTTAAATCAACGTATATAAAATAATAATAGTAACTGTTTTTAAAACCTTAGTGCAGTGTGCAGTGATGCCATCAGGAGGTTGTGAAGCTGCAGAAATTATAGGCTGGAAAATAGGCTAAATATTTGTCCTATCCCCAAAGATTACGTAGATGGCAACTGATCTGATTTGGTTTCTGATAATTATTTGACAAATGCTTGATACCTGAGTCAGTCTTGGGTAGCAACTGCTCTCTGGAACCCCAGACACGTTGATTTCAGATTGGCTCCAAACCTGCTAGCCTGGTATTCAGAAATTAAATGACCTTTAGAGAGATTCTGTATAATGTCTTGTTGGGTTCATCCTCAGTGACCATTGATGTTTTTTATTTATTCCACTAATATTACTTTTGATTATTTTAATAAGTTTAATAAAGTTGCACTTGCAAAATGGGCAGCCATATAAATATTCCAATTAATTAATTAAACAAACAAATGTTACTCTTCCCCTGACATTTATGCAATCTCTTTGGTCCCATCTTGCCATCTCTGTTAACCTCTCCTGTTTACTTCAGCCCTACCAAACATAATTATCTGTTTTCTAGTCAGTATACAGGATTGTGCAGATTTTTAGATGGGTGCTTCTGCTTAGATGGGTGAAGTATCTCCTTGAAGCCATTTTCCAAATCAAGGCACACTTGCTTCTAACCATGAAATGAATCAATCATATTGTTTGCATTGCTCTGCTTCAGAGATCATCTTCTCCCAGAATTCACGCTGTTAGAGAAGGGTAGACGATCTTTCTCCTGTTGTGTTGACTGAAGAGTTTCCAGGTGTTTGGGCAAATATTGCAAGAATCCTCACAACCTGTGCCAAAGCTTCCAGTCTAGAGCCTCATTGGCATATGTCAAAGGTCTTCCAGGCTGTGGCACTATGTCACATTGAACCCTGCAGTGTGCCCTGAAGTTGCCCAACCCAAAATCACTTTAGCCAGGAGACTGAACAGAATTTCCCCTGCAGCATTGGTCGAAAGGTGTTGTAATGTGGATGATACGAACTTTGCTGAGGCATATCATGTTGATATCATGGGTTCAGTATAATTGTCCCATTTTTTAATATCATTTTTGTTCCTCAGATTCTTCTATTGTTCTTTATTTCTATATTCGTTGTACAGTATATTTCCCTGTTTATTTTCAACACCCTCTTCTCTGATATTCTCAAAATTATTTTTCTTTTTCTTTTGTATTTTTTCTATATTTGTTGATTTGCTCAAATGAAATATCCTTCTTTGTCTTTTCTTGCTTGAAGTTGAAAGTCTATATATTCTTCTTTTTGCCCAAGAATTACATCTTCCATCTTTTCTTGTTATCATGATATCGTCTTCCCAAAATCATTTCATTTTTTTCCTCTTTGACATTTTGTAGCCCTCCCCCAATTGCTTTAGACAATATCTCTTATGTCTTTCCATAATTTAGATTCACAAATTGTGCATAGTAAATTTGTTTCTTATTATACTCTTATATTGTGATTGGATGTCCTCTATTAAATTTTCCTGGCACACCTTCTCTAATTTCATAAATATAATCACACATTTGATGCCAATAATTCATAGCCTGTTTTACAATCTGCTCCTAGAAGAATCCTGTTTGCCTGGATTGTCTTTCTTATCTTTGGTTTCCTATTATGTTAGTTGATTTGAGTCTAAAGTTGTGCAGCTGGTGATGTCTATGAATAAAATCCGCATCTAAATTCCTTGAAATAAATGCTGGTAATAAATGAAGATTTCTTAAAAAAAACCTCCTTCATTAACTTATCCCTTTCATTTGAGATCGCTTCATTTTTCCAGTATATGTATTCCAATAATCCAATGGTAATACTACATTACTTTCTGATGTTGCATTAAGCATCTCTTTCAAGTTGCCAGAGAATACCCTCAAGTTCTTCTTCAACTGCATCTGTAATAAGTATATAGACTTGTATAATTTTAATGTTTACTGGCTGTCTACAAATTCTACTGGTTATGGTATTGTCACCTTTTGAACTCTGGAGTCCTTGGTGCTTACTGAGCTGGGTTGCTTGCTTGAAGATGTTTCATTAACTGACTACATAACATCATCAGTGCTAGTTTGCTTCTATTTTTGGCCTTTGAATTTCTGGAGGCATTGTAATGGGGAGTTGACAGAATATTCATTTCCCTTTGTGAGAGGTTCAAGCTTATTTGTAAGTTCTTTGGTTACTAACTGTTGACTAGTGCTATTGAAATGCTATTGGTTAGCACTGATTATTTAATATCTAGTCAGGTTATAAAATGTCTGCAGGCGAACAACCAAGCTCAGACAGCATCAAGAAGTCCACAATTCTATGGTCTTCTATAGTTATTAAAATATTACTTTCCAGTATGGTGTCTCATAATCTGGCATATGGATTTTTCTAAATGTTACATTTATGTCCACCTAGTTTTCCTGGCCACCATTAGAAGTTATTTGCTCTTGCTGCTTTCTGGGTTTGATTTTGGAGTCCCTTTTCTAAGATGGATTGATCTCCTTCACACCTGCAGACCCCCACTTTGATGTGGATTATTCTTAGTTTCATCATTATCATTTCTATCTTGCCAGCTAAGGTGATACTACCAGGAGCTCATGTTTACATTGGTCTTGCTTTGGGCCCATTACAGCTATTGAGCCAATTCTCCATTTCAAAGTGGTAATTCCCTGGGATGCAATTTCTAATGATACCATTCTAAAATGGATTTTACTGCCTTATAAGAATGAGCAGTTATTGATCTACCCAGTTATGCATTTATCTATACAATTTATCATTTCGCCTTGAATTTGAGCTAGGAATCTTAGAAAGTAAAACCATAATATAGTGAGTTATTTAGCATACAAATACACAGCTCATCTGTAGGCAGAAATAGGAATGTGCAACTTTACACTGGAAGTTAAAAAACAATTTCTCTGGATTTTCCAGAGAAATAATTTGATATTTTGAGGGTGGCATGGGGGATAGGGAAATGGTTCTAAAGTAGCTGTAAATATAGACACAGAGATCTCTGGGTAGGGAATGTATATCTCATGTCATATGAACCCGGACCAGCTCTGAAATCTGGGAATTTTATGAAGATGGAATTTCAATGAATTGATTCATTATGTGAGTCTGCGTGTTTGTGGTTGTCTCTCTCTCTGTGTGTGTGTGTGTGTGTGTGTGTGTGTGTGTGAGAGAGAGAGAGAGAGAGAGAGAGAGAGAGAGAGAGAGAGAGAGAAAGAAAGTTGTTGGAGAGGGAGGAGTAAAAATGTACCTGCATTAATAATCAGGAATTATGGTTACTGCATAAGCATGCTCATTTATTTATAAACCACATTGAATTCAATTGGTTTTATTTAAATCATGCATAAAATTGTTCTGAGATTTATTTAAAAATCCTGACAATAAAAGTATGTATTTGTACTCCATTTTGTATTTTTGTATTCTGGAAAATCAACTCCTGCTATGCAATGTAATAATAATATTCAATTTTTTTTTTGAATAAAGTGCTACAGTAGTGACAGAAATATTTGCATAATTTGTGTGGTGATTCCTTAACACACACAAAAACATTTGTATATTCATTAGTATAACTCAGCACTTTCCGTGTGACTTATCCCAATTACGTTTGGATGTATCTACAGTTTAAAGCATGCTAACACTACTGATTGGAAAGAATCACATTTATTTTCCATAATTTAAATGTTTTTCAGAATTAAGAACCAACTTTTTTTTCCAGCCTGGAACTCTCATCTCACCCAGATCTTTCATCTATCAATTCACCTAAGATCTATTTAATTTTAGATACTGGGGGAAAAAAAAGGTTGGTGGCATCCATAGGCTGTCATTCTGATGAAAATAGTGTTGCATTTGCATTATGTCACAAGTTCCCCCTCTTTTGGTGTGCATGTGGTGTAACAAGACATATAGAAAAGGAGCTGTTTGAAGCCCTGTGATCTTCTTTCCCCCCTTCCCTATGGATGCCATTGAAAGAAGGATGAATTAATACTTGCAAGCACATATGAGTTAGGAAAATTTCTGATGAAACACAATTAATTATAGGTAGGTGTGTGGAGAGAAACGTATAGTCCTAAATCTTTGGGTACCATCTCCATAGCTCTGTATCATTAAAAAAAAAAGTAGTACAGTATTCTACAATTTTGAGCAGAAAACAACCATTGACATTAAAAAATAGACATCAAGCTTCCTTTCCCAAACAGAAAAAAAAATAGAAAGCCCTTACTCTTCTCATCTGCATCATCCATCCAGATAGCACCACAACTCTGCTTCTGGGCTCATCCTTCAAATGGAATCCTGATCAGCAAAATGCCTACCAGAATACCAGAGGGTTAAAAGTCAAAACTGGCCATTTAGTATTAGAAGCTGTTTGGTTACATAAATCTTGCAGATTCTTCTGCTGGTATTGAACGGCTTCCATCTGTTTTTTTCAATGTAAGAGACAATTATTCCCATTCAAAGGCAGCCATATCATAGTCTATCCGGAGAGGCACCAATCTGGGAAATAACATTCTAAGTGGAAAACATTATATTTTAAAGACAAAGTGCTTTTGCAGCAACATCAAATATGTGAGCTCTTGGAGAGAAATCATTCTTTCTCTTCAGCAGACAGTTTCAGAGATCACTCCCAAGCAATCTCTTCTGTTGTCTGCAAATCGAGACAACAAAAAGACTCTCTTGGTGCTTTTCCTATTTCTCTTTATTTTCTTCTTCTATTGAAACAATTGTACAAGTGGTTATACTATATGCTGTAAATTCTCCACCACCCCTTACAGATCATTTGTTTTGTTGTGCTTTCAGTATAAATATTGTTCATAATCATATCCAACAGAGAAAAGACACTCCATTAAAGACCTCAGTTCTCTGCAAATATTTCCCTGTTTCCTGTTCCTCAGTTTTCTAAAAAAGAGGCCTAAGGCCTTGTAGATGCTTTGCAATTCCAAGGTGATGAATTATCTAAGGAAATGTTTTTTCCCCTTAATTCACCCACTAACCAATGGATCTTAGATTTATTTCTTTATTTTCATTTTCACAATATTTCTAGTTTCAGCTCTTTTTAGTTACCTTATGTGGGAAATACTACATATGTTACTTCGTAGAGAAGTGAGAATGAATGAAAGATGATTTAACATTAATAACCAGTTACTCCTTTGCAATTTTAATATGCTATATGAACAACCAGTGCTTTTTCACTACACATTGCCCTAATCTGTAGATCTAGATCTTTATATTGATCTCAGGAGAACTTGTAACAGTTAACAGAATAACAGAGTTAGAAGGGACCTTGGAGGTCCTCTAGCTCAATCCCCTGCTCAAGCAGGAGACCCTATACCATTTCAGACAAGTGGCTGTCCAGTGTCTTGTTAAAAGCCTCCAATGATGGAGCATCCACAACTTTTGAAGGCAATTTGTTCCACTGATTAATTGTTCTAACTGCCAGGAAATTTCTCCTTAGTTCGAGGTTGCTTCTCTCCTTGATTATTTTCCATCCACTGTTTCTTATCTTGCCTTCTGGTGCTTTGGAAAATAGGTTGACCCCCCTCTCCTTTGTGACAGCTTGAGATCTGCAGATTACTGTGCTTCCCAAAACTTTGAAGTTGTTATAATTGACAGCTCACATCTATCAACGTGATTCTGTCTAGCCTCTTGGGTCCATTGGAAGCTAATGTCTCACAACAGAAGCAAATCTGGTGGATTCTCAAGACAGAGCCTTTTTAGCTTAACTGTGTTCTACTTATTTACTATTTTGATACTATTAGCCAAAAGCAACCATTTCTTTATGTCTTGGGATCTCAATTCCCATCCAAAGACCAACTTTAGCAGAAAGTGAAGGCAGCTTTCCTTCTCAGATGACTTAAAAACAACAACAACAACAACCCTTGGACAGGATCACTGTTTTGCTATTGCTGCTTTAAAAATGCTCAGTGGACAATAAAAGCACTACATAATAAGGTGACTATGGAGCAGGATAAGAAGGGAGGAAGAAGAAGGGAGGAGGAGGAGGAGAAAACTTGAGATGTTTACCTTTCCTAGCTGTCCTAATTTTTCATCAAGATACTTTTCCTTGCTCTGAAAAGGCTGAGGGAAGAAATGCCTGTTTTGCAAAGGATTTCCCAAATGTAAAAGTCTGGCTGGGTTAGTATCAAATTGTTTGCTCTGGGACAGACACTGTCATTAATGGCACTTTAGAATACCGTGGAAGTATTTTTATTTGATTGTGCTGTTCGTCTAGCATCCTGGGTTTTATCTTATTATGCTTCATTTATATTGCTATACCATGTCATTTTTATTCTAGACTTTGGGGGAAATAAAGAGGAGGAACAAAGATGAGAGGAATGAAAAATAAGCCAAAGCCAAAGTCTGTAGATATGATTTATTTCATCTATTTATTAAAATATTTATATAATCCTGCAGTAGTTTATATACAGCACTATAAAATAATCCAACAAAACAATAAATATTAAGAGAGACCAAATGCTAAGACAAAAAGACAACATAGAAAGCATTTCTGGGGAAGTTGTATTTGGGAGTCTATGGAGAGGCCAGAAGAAATAATTACACAGGAAGGAGAGATTGTTCTCTGTACCATTTCCACTCTCCAAGATTCAGTGTTATTACAACAGAAGGAATCTGTATAGGAAAAGGGATAATGAATCAAGGAGCATACAGATGTGAAGGGAACAGGGAATAGTATTGAAGTACAGACAGAAGGAAGAGTTTTCAATCAAAGCAATTGTCAGGTAAATGGTGGTCAAATCTAAGTCAAGAGGCAATATCTCAATAACTTGAAACAATATCTGAGATGAAGCCTTTGCCTAGTTCACATGACCATAAAGTGACTTGTAAGATTCTGTTATCAAAGCTGTTACAAGCAATCCTGGCATTGTTTTTTTAGTCAAATCTGTAGGATGTTGCCTTTCTCAAGGCAGAGAGATGGAATGCAAAAGGAAAGGATGTTAGATGTTTATTTACAGGCATTCTATTGGCTGGAGAGAAGTAAATAATTTAACAGGACTGAAGCATTTATTTAACATTGATTCCTGGAGGAAGGGGATTACCTGTTCTGCTTCATCTAGGTTTCAGGTAAGAGAGACATCTCCCCATTCAAGAATACATGGTGAAAGTATAATTACCTGCCAGACAATATGATTTTCTCTGAAGGAAAAGTCATACCCAGAGGGATGAGACAATCGAGTTCCTGGAAAACAATATGGCAGGCTTATATGGGTGTTGGTGACAAACATATCAACTTCTTCCTGTACCCACTAGGGTTGATTTTGCTTTGATTATTTTGAACCTGTGAAGGTGGCCCAACCAATTGGAGATTCAAGATCAAAGTGACTAGTTTGAGAGAGAAGAGTGGGTAAAGGAAAGGCCGTGTAGAAGCAATTTATTTCTTTTTGCTTTCTTTCACTTTAAAATCCTGTAATCTTGAGTCAAGTATCTCAGCCCATCTCTTTCCCCCACAGAAATAATGTTTACTGGCCATGTAAAAAGAGTTCATCTTGTGTTGAGTTTACCAGGCAAAAGGGCCCTCATTTTGAAATTACTTTTATAGAGTGATCTACCAAAGGTATACTTTTTTTATTCTCTCAGGGTAGAAAGACAGGATCAAGCCATATGATTACTGAAAGTTTAGATTAGAGTAAATTACAAAATCAATGTTTTTGAAGTGGAGTATATTGCCACTTGTGCCTGCCTAGAGATTTTGCAAAGTTTATAAGCACCCTGCTATCTTGAGAGGTGAGAACTCTTCAGCTGTGATGACTAGATTGTTGAACATCTGGAAATTGATTCCAATTTTAGGGAATTTCAAATCTTTGCCAGGTTTGGCAAAGATGAAATATGCAGAAAATTTAAACTGGTTGATATGAAAGGGCATTCTTATTCACACGCACAGGTCATTATTGGGTAACACATATACAACAAAATGAGAAAATACTTTTGAGTTGCATTTGTTTAGGCTTTGAAGAAAGTATAATAAAAATGCTCACTTACTGAATGTTGATCCTCATCTCTGCATTTCTAGGCCTTCCTCCTTTATGCCTAACTTTTCTTTGCATTTTCCTTTCCATTAATTCTCTCTGTGACTTTTCTTCAGCTTCTTTTTCTAATGGATCACGTTTTCTGACAAATTCCTTTAGTTTCCTTTGGTTTATCTGCTGCTTTGTCTTCTCATGTTGTACCAATATTACCATAGTCCCCCTTACCACTTTTTTGTCCCTTATATATATTTGGTTACATTTATTTATTTCTAGCCAAACAGTGTATATAAATTTGACTCCAGGTTGCATATATCAAATAAAAACCCAAAGAAAAGAGTATTGCAAATAAAAAAAAATCAGCAGAACAAATCCACAAATCAATGATATACTGTACATCTGGAGATCACCAAATCATACACTCAAACTCCTAAAAGATCAGCTCATTTTAAGATTAGACTAAATTGCAAAATCAATAAAGTGGAGTATGTTGCCAATTATGTCTGCCTAGGCAGGGTAAAAACTAAATTTTAAAATTCACAAGGTCATATCCATCAGAATCTGGTTTGTGTGTGTGTGTGATTCCAAAGAGCAAATGCTGCAACAGAAATAGCACTCCTTCTAGATCACATCAGATGACATTGCCTCAAGAAGAATGTCAGCTCTTCAAAATGGACCAGACTTGGAAATCAAAATTATGAATGCTAATACAAATTTTATCATAAGGTTACAGTACCAAAATCTTGCAAGTCTAAATACACCTCCCCCTCCCTTTATGAAATTTAGGTAGGATTTCAGTAAGCCTTTATCTGTTAATTATTAATAATTTAGTTTAATGGGGGGATTAATTTTAAGTCTATTAATAATACCATGTTTTCAATCTGTAAGTCTGAGAGTTTATTCCAACTTTGAATGTTGTAGCAAAGATAAAAGTGAGGTATCTATTCAATATAAATCACTAAATACAACAAGGGTTGAAGAGTAATGAGTAGCAGCAACTAATAGTAGAGACTGTAATATTGAATGCTGAAATTGAATATTCAGCATTTTTCAACCATGTATGGCTTGAGAGCAGATTACATGGTGCCAAATAATAAATTAACATTTTCTGCGGTAAACTGGACATTTCATTTAAAAGTCAGCAAAATATAACAAACATTACTCTGGCAGCAGCCACTCAATCCCAAGATTCACAAGAGAGAAGTAATAATTGCCAGCCCTTCAGATAAAAGTCAGCTGGTTGATGAAAATATTCCCAGAGCTGCAATGTAACTGGAGGAATGATTTTTTCATGAGATAACCCTGGATATATTCTTTTATGATAAGGTTTGGCTCTATAGCTCAGAGCAATAGCACATTCTGAATAACCGATAACACAAATAGAAACCATTTGGACAGTTGCCTCTGGGAACAAAATTTGTTATCTATAGGTTGATAGCCTCCACAGGTGACAGAGCCTGACCAACCTTGTCTCAGTTGAGAAGCTAAGCAGGATTTGGGTTTGACAGATACTTGGATGGGAAAAGACTTTCTTGAAATATAAGGGTTATAACTAAGCTGGGAAGTCAAAAAAGCATCCAGAAGGAGGCAATAACAAACTACTTCCATACTGCTGCTAAAGAAACCTACATGAACATATCTATGAAGGCATCAAGAGTAGGGTTCAGCCTAAAGTAGACTTTATCTCATAACCTGATAAGGAGCAAGGATACAATTTTGTTATCCCACTTTGTAGATCTTACTAAATGTCAGCCATGATAGGTCGAATAACCAGGATGAAAAAATTAAAGACCAGATTAAGTAAAATAAGATTATGTTTGTTGTCTTCAAAACCAGGAAAAATCAAATACAATTGTGAATGTCTTAGATGAACCTGACATAGTACATTAGATCACTGGGCCACTTTGAAGGCCCTTATTCAGAAATACACCAGAGGCCATACAAGACAAACCTATGTCACATTTATTGATTTGGCCTCTGCCTTTGATTCAATTGATAGGTCATAGCTATGAGACAAATTAGGTAGGACATACATTAATAGAGGTCTTATCAAATTAATAATTAATAACATACTGACATTACCACCTGAGTAAGAATGGGCCCACAAGGTTCCTTGTCAGACCTTATTTTATAGTCCACATGAGCCCATTGTTATTCAATAGTACACCCTATTTTATGGGAGGGCTTACTTGCATTTTATCACGTAGCTTTTGTAATAGTAGTTTTATAGTTTTGTGACTCGGATTAGCCTTTTTTCTTCATCATCCATCTCTTTCCCTGGTGTCCTTCTTCCCTCTGTAAGAGAAAATGCAAAAGGCTTGGTGTTCTGAAATGCTGAGGCTCGGACCATTTCAGAATGTCAGTTTTGTTAGCAGTTTCCTCTCTGAAAGAGAAAACATTAGCAAATACCATCACTCTCACAATGATTTAGATTAGAAGGCCCCTGTTCTGAATCACGCTATTCGCTATTTGGAGAAGAGGCTTCTGAATCATCATGAGAATGGGTCCCATATGCAGGATGGAGTGAGTTGCCAGAAAAGAAGTAGCCCTTTGGGGCAGGGAGAAGAAAAGTAATAGGCTTTTGGGGCAGGAGATGGTCCACATGGCCATGGACCTTCCAGCCTGTGGCAGGTTTCTGCATGGTAGGCACCCGTGTATGATCTTTAACAACTGCAATGTGGAGAGCTTGTATTATGGTCATTGAGTGAGGCAGTCACAGGGGTGCCTTGCTAAACAACTACAATGACTTATGACCAAAATTTCAGGCTCAATTGTGATCATAAGTTGAGGACTACCTATAGTCACATCCACTCGTGGCCATCGCACACTTTAAACATTTCAAAATCAAATAATTCAAAATCTGTCTGAATTTATTTCAAAGATAACCAGCCCCTGCAACCTCCAACAACATCATGCTGAAATTCAATGGCAGATCAACAGTGCAATGTGATTTTACATTTTTTTTTTTAAAAATAACTAAATTAGGTCTTTGAGAAATCTATTTTACTACCTCCTTGAACATTCCCCAATGGAGAAAAGGACTGAAAATTGCAGCCCCACCCCTACTTCAATCTCCCTGGTGACATTATATCTTTACTAGTATTTTCTGAACCTCTTGAAGACACCTCTCTGTCAAACCTTTTAGTAATAAACCAGATATACATACAAAATTTTGGTCCAGTAAAAAGACATGTGATACTAATTTCAATTTGGTTCTGCACAAGATTAGCTGAAACAGACAGTTTCCATAACCCATGTCTGAAGTGCCCGGACAGTGTCTCTCTTACTTATTCTTTGTTTTAAAATCCTTTAGTTTCACTCAGAATCCAATGTCTATGCAAAATGGCAAAGTGCTTTGCAGCAATAAATGATTGCAGAGCTCAGCAACTAAGTGCTTACAAGCCTTTTTGGATTTGCACTTGAATCTTTAATGGAGAAAAACAGTATAAAATGTGGTGTGAAATACTAACTTAATAGTTTTAAAACTTCCTTTCTTAAAGGGAACCACATTCATAAGTCAATATCACAATCAAAACTTGGTATGTTGCTTAGGCTCTTAGGACAAATTTTATGGCACATGCATATATTAAGGAGCAGAGTGTCTTAAATACACACTTAGGAATTTGTTTGTGGAATTAGAAGTGTACTGAAATCACAATCCTGTTTAAATAAGGCCATAATCAGTTGCCTAAATAATGCAAGAAAAGGGTCATATTGTTTTTGCAGTTGTTAAACAGTTGGGAATAGGAAAACCATGAAAACCTCTGCAAATAAATCAGGACCTGATATGCCCTATTATTCAGATGCAATTCTTTGTGCTATGCTATGTTCTAGCATAAAGATTATTATTCAAAAAGGAATTAGTCAGGTACAATGGAAGTGTTCCATAGAAAACATCTCATGTCCTATTTCTCCTTATGGATAAGCAGGGTTAAGCAAACAACTTCGTAGAAAAGTACATCCACCATTATAGATTGTGTTGCCCAAAAACTCAATTCCTTCAACAAATTAATTTGGAAAGCACTGCTAAATGCTGGAAGGTTATATGGAATCCCTCTTGATGGTCTAGTAGAACCATAGAGTATCTAGATCTGCTAGACATATGGCATGTTCTTTGATCAGAGTTAAATAGAATGAAAAAGATAGATAGATAGATAGATAGATAGATAGATAGATAGATAGATAGATAGATAGATAGATAGATAGATAGATAGATAGATAGATAGATAGATAGATAGATAGATAGATAGATAGATAGATAGATGGAGATTTTGTTTTTACCCACCACTTGAATGCCTCTATACCTTAAAAATATGCTTTAGATATTTGATTCTCAGGAAAAGGAGTGGAAACTCTACAATGAGGGGGGGGGGGAATGCATAGAACTGCCACCCTTTTCCAGCAGCTGGAGCCTTCACTGATTCATTCATCTCAGCATGAATGAAAAGAGCTTTTCCATTCATAGAATGGCAAGTTTCTACCCAAAGCATAGCCTATATGATATA
This sequence comes from Azemiops feae, assembly GCA_023970755.1. Classification (NCBI taxonomy): domain Eukaryota; kingdom Metazoa; phylum Chordata; class Lepidosauria; order Squamata; family Viperidae; genus Azemiops; species Azemiops feae. The sequence goes on along the minus strand of JALGBA010003847.1, from coordinate 591,512 downwards.
TGATTACAATTACAAAGTACCACATCAAATTCTTCATAAATCTGGTAACTTATCATAATTATGAATTTCCGTATGAGGAATTTATTTTATTATTTAAAGAATGGAATAATTTTATAATTTGTTCTTTTTAGGTAGAATCTCAGTAGCTTGATGGAAACATTATTTCCTCAAACACACTTTTAATTGCCATATATTCCCATTTAAAACTAAATAATAATAAATGGTAGAAACAGTTTACAATTTATTTTTATGTATTAATAACTATTCTAGAATTAAAGTATTGTATATGATGAGAAAATAGAGGTGTCCTATTTTTTCCTAATTTAAAGTTGTTGTAATGCTCTTAATCTTATTAACTGAATGGATTAAACTTTTAAAACTGGATGATCCATAATTTGTGAATTCCATAGCTAGAACTTCTTTTCATGCTTTGCTTTGTGGGAAGATAGATATTAGACCAATGCAAGTAAAACTGAATTTATATTAGCTAATTTATTTAGAATCAGGGCAGAATTAATTTAAATCTCTCAGTGGAGAATTCAAATTAAGAACAATGTTGCAAGGTCTGAAAACATCATGATGCAATCAATATAGGGATTACATTATATTAGGGGGTATGCAAATGAAATTTCTTATTTCATTAACATTCACTTAAAAAACTTACCAAACTATGTTGGCTCCTTTGCCACAGAGTATGAATTTTTCACATCATCTGCCAGTTCTTTAAAATTGGTGACTTTTTAGTTTAGAAAAAGGGCTATTCTTTAGCTTTTTTGGTATATAATCTTTCCATTGCATTCTATTAAAAAATGTAGCCACTTTTCTCCACACTTTTGCTGATATTATACTACAGTACCAAAAAGCACACTATATACAAACAGAAATGTTTCTTTTTAATTGACCCTATCGCATGTATGTTTGTGCATATGTAAACATATTATATTAGTGTATTCGTATGTTCATATGTACACCATTTCCTGATTAGTCAACACAATCCATTCTAGCAAATTTATCATCAAACCTAATGGCCACTAAGCAAACTTAGAGAGAGAGAGAGAGAGAGAGAGAGAGAGAGAGAGAGGGAGAGAGGGAGGGAGGGAGAGAGAGAGAGAGGGAGGGAGAGAGGGAGGGAGGGAGGGGGAGGGAGGGAAGGAGAGAGAGAGAGAGAGAGAGAGAGAGAGAGAGAGAGAGAGAGAGAGAGAGGAGAGCACCATCTCATTCATATAAAGGTCAGTGTCCTGTGCTTACCCCATTTTCCCCCTTTTTTGCCCATTCACAAACTAGAGAAATACTTATATCTCTTAACTACCAAACAAAGCTGATGCCAATTCTATGACTCCTAGAAATATATCTCATGTGAGAATTTCTTCATTTTCTTTCCCTTTCTCGATGCACCCTGTTCCTTTTGCTGTTTTGCCAAATTTCTAAATTTTAAATACACACACCACAATACACACAAACACACACGCAGACGTGTGTGTTTGTATGTGTGTATAAATATTAGGATGATACTTGTGTTGGTCATGGCAAACATATACGTTTACTTTGCAAAGAAGTTGTTGCAAACCTATCTGTGTCTACTTGTGAGATTAAAACTAGGCAATGTGATTTTACATGCAACTAACCTTTTTCTTACAAGGAGCATCTTCTAACCCAATAGGAAGGAGTGGGGCAGGCTTTTGCAGAATTGTAGTAAAGACAGTTATGGAAAATCTTTGTCATCAAATGTTAGTAATTGCAATTCCAAGGAGTCCTGATTAATATGGGAAGGAGATGCCATCTCTTGGAGTACAGATTCTCTTTGATGTAGCGTGTCCTTGTGGTAGGCAAGGGATGGTATAGATATTTATTTATGAAATATATATAGCACTTCAGCCACAATAGACTTCAAGTTATGTATAATAATCTGTAACAATATATTTAATAATATAACATTACAGAACAATAAACCAATGTAATGGAAATGTAACATTCTATTTTTATGAAAGTGTTCTGGGTTTTAACAAGCTTCCAGAAAAAATAGAAGCGGAGGGCCAGTCTGAAGTCCAGACCAAACCATTCCAAAGGAGAGGAACTCCCACAGAAAATGCCTACTTTCAGTCCTTCCCATCCAACTTCTTGGTAAGATAAGGCGACCTCAACTCTCTGTGTCCATATCAGGAGGTGGGTGAGGTTTCTTTAGTTTGAGGGTACCTTTAAGGTTTTTTTTTTTTTTTTTGAAATCTAGGTTAAGACTATCTTAGGATTGTACTTCCATGCGTTTTTTGCTTCAAAATGCTGAGAAGCATTGTTCCACGTCCAGAAAATGTGATGGAACGTGCACCTGGAGGAGCAATGGGAGAGAATTTTGACAGTTGTCCAGAGAGAAGCCTGGATTAAGAGACTGCACAGTCCCAAGCTGGATGGGAGAGGAGGAAAGGTTCAGGGTAGCCACACCCTAGAATCTCTCAGGATACCAGGTAGGGTAGAAGGTAAAACTTTAGTCTAACAAGATTCTGTCTATTAAGTGTAAGAAAATAAAGGATTGAACTCAATGTGCTGTATCATCACTGGGCTTGGGCATGACAGAAAAAAAAATGTTTAGAGGCCTTTGGCCTTTGGGATATAGTTTCCTCCCCTTCTATAGAGAAAGTTTAGCTTCAGTTCCCCAAATTTTCAATCCATACAAATACTAGTGGGAAATATGAACACATATTCTTTAAGTGTTGACACCTCCTATATTAGGAGGACTTTTAAAGGATTCACAGGGATGGGAGCTACTGTAGTTTGGCCCATTCCCAGTGTCTAACAATGTTTAAGCTAGCAACTACCAAGACTACACTGCATAATGAATATGTCAAATACTGGGGAAAAAATCAGAAATGAAACTTAATTCAAGAGCATATTGAGTATCATTAAAAAGTTTTAGAATTTAAAAGTGATTGCATCTGTTTCCCAAATTACGTTTCCAGACTAACTATAGCAAACTGAAAGAAAAGATGAAACACACAAGTTGGGTGAAGCTCTAGTGATCTTTTCTCCCAAATCATGGTTTATGAAAATTAATTAACAGGAGAAGGGGGAAGGAGAAGGAGAAGGAGAAGGAGAAGGAGAAGGAGAAGGAGAAGGAGAAGAAGAAGAAGAAGAAGAAGAAGAAGAAGAAGAAGAAGAAGAAGAAGAAGAAGAAGAAGAAGAAGAAGAAGAAGAAGAAGAAGAAGAAGAAGAAGAAAAAACAACAACAACAACAACAACAACAACATGTACTTTTAACTATGTCTGATTCATATATTTTGGTATAAGGTTAAAACTAAGTCCAGTTGTGAATTTTCATGCTCCATAGAGCCAAATAAGTAGGCGTACTAGGAAAGGGAACTTTTTCAGCCCAGAAATAGAAGTGATAGTGACATGTTAGCCTGTCAGCCAATTCTTGCTTCCTGCCTGCTGTTCAAATGTTTGAAAATTCCAAGCTTAAAAGGAAAACAAACCAAACAAGCTATGTCGAAGGCTTCAGAAGCCCCTGGCATTTGATAACCATCTTGCTATTAATATGCATCAGAGAGCAGCACGGGGGGAAAAAAGCACTACGGAAAGTTCTATTTTTCAGTGTTGCAGCCAGCCATCTTTTCACCTCCCACGATGTGCCATTTCATCTTCTCTACTGATTCTCATTTCAATCAGCCAAACTTCCACAGCTACCAAGTAGGCCTTTACTCTAATTATAATGCATGAAAGGACTTCCTATATTACACAGACTTCAACTTTGCTCATCATAATGAGACATTGACAAGAAATTTCAGTGTAAAGCTGTGTATTTCTTTGCCACATGATTTGGATTAGACATTATTAGGCAGAAAAGTGAAAAAGGGGCAGAAGGGACAGAAGAGAATCACTTATGGCAAAGCTTTTGGACTTTTCATATCTAGTTTGGTCTTGGGTTTTTGGAGATGGAAGGTCAGTGACTAAATATGTATCATGTTTGTGAGCTAACCCAAATCTCCAAATATTTGCTTCATTGATTTCTAATCTACAAAGAAATTTAAAAGAGGTAAAACATCTAAAGTAGGTGAAATAGTTTGTCTTTCCCTAACCCACTGCCCACAACCACTCTTTCTACCTATTAAAGTTGGTTCCTGAGCCTTGAAAATGAGAACAAAAGTGAGATAAAGATAAGAAGAAGTGCCTTTTTAACCTCCTTATATTACTATTTTTCAGAATACACTCAGCAGGAGCATGGTGGCTCATGTGGTTAGAATGCTGGGTTGATCATCAGCAAGCCTGCATTTGAGACCTGAGTGTTACTGTGTGATGGGGTGTGCTCCTGTCATTTGCTCCAGCTCCTGCCGACCTAACAGTTTGAAAGCGTACAATCGAAAGTAAATAGATAGGTACCACTTTTGTGGGCACATTAATAGGGACACGAAAGGAGGCCCGAACTAAGCATCCTCCAGACAACGGTGATGTCAGTGGCTAATGCTTTCAACCCAGGAGTGTCTTGGTGCTTCCAATACGAATGCGAGTGAGGGTACACATCTGTCTCATCTTTTTTTTTTCTTTTTGGTTTCAGTAAAGGGCGAGTGGCTAGGCAATTTCGACTCCATACCAAGGAATTCTGTGAAAAAAGTGAAAATTAATATTTTCTTTCCTCCTTCCTTCCTTCCTTCCTTCCTTCCTTCCTTCCTTCCTTCCTTCCTTCCTTCCTTCCTTCCTTCCTTCCTTCCTTCCTTCCTTCCTTCCTTCCTTCCTTCCTTCCTGCCTGCCTGCCTGCCTGCCTGCCTGCCTGCCTGCCTGCCTGCCTGCCTGCCTGCCTGCCTGCCTGCCTGCCTGCCTTCCTTTTCTTTCCTTTCTTTCTTTCCATGGAAGTCATACTTAATCAATGAAAGAGAAAATGTTTTAAAACAAATGTATCAGTATGCAGTCACTAACTAAAATGTAAAGAGGATAAGAAAATGATATCATTGCAATTGTTTTCTAAGCAGAGGTATTATAATTGTGGATATATTTGATTTCTCAGCTAGAGAGCAAGCTTCACATTCCACTCAGTTTCCCACACTTTAATGAGTACCTCTGAATCATTTTCCAAATATTTTCAGGCCTACTGAAGATTTTCCAAACTGTTCCACATGTTTGCATTAATTTTAGGCATGTTAAAAGACCCAGAAGCATAACAGATAGGCATAGGGGGAGGTTGTTCTTGAAAATTATGCTTAGCTTGCTGAATGCCTGACAACCACATTTAACATGCCATTCAATTCCCTTTATTGTATCATCTTCCATTAAGATCCATTGGCCACGGTATATGTAGTGGTCTACTATGTCTAGTTCTTCTCCAGATATATATTTTTCTTTCTTTAGTGAATTTATCTGGCTCTTTTTCAGGTTTATTTTTAAGCCAAATGGTTCTCCTGCTTTGTGCAGCTCTAGTATGTGTCTTTGTAGTTCTTCTGGATCTTGTGACAAGAGAACAACATCATCTGAAAATCTTAAGTGATTTAAATAGGCACCAATGATTTGTATTCCATCTTTTGCCCAGTGTAGTTTTGCTCTAACATATGCTGGTGGAACATGGACAGTAACCTCACAATCAATACAAAAGCTCCAAATGGCGCAAAGAGTCATGGAAAGATACATACTTGGCATTACAAGACAAGACAGAAAAACCTGCATATGGATTATAGAACAAACACAAGTACATGATATCATCAAGAGACTAAAAGAACTGAAATAGAAATGGAAACGGTCACATAGCAAGAAGACCTGATGGCAGGTGGACCAAGGCAGTCATAGAATGGATTCCACTTGATAAAAAGCATCTGTGAAAGAGACCTAAAACAAGATGGATCGATAACATCAGTGAGTATTGTAGGCCCAATTGGCAAAAGAAAGCTCAGGTTGGAAACATGTGGAAAAGGCCTTCATCCTGCAGATGATTTCAAGGATGGGAATTTTCAAGAATGTTTCTTGTTTTATGTATAAAACATAAACCAAACCTCCCTGTTGTCCTGTATGAATGAAGTATGCCTACCGTACTATGGAATAAGCAAAATGCTACCTTGCAGCTACCCATTTTAATTTTTTTTTAAAAAAATAGTAACGTGGGACAAATCAGGGAAATGCATTTTCCAGTGTAATAAATGAATGTTCTTTGAAGGCTGCCAAGTTCCTCCTGCTGTACCAGAAATTTATTATGTTGGTGGGACCACTTAATAAACTCCATTAACATAAGGCACTTGCTTACAATGTGATATTGGGATCAATGTTTGCTAACTCAGATACATTCATATGACCATGTACATTTTGTTCCATGAATGATTAATCTGTAGAAAACATACTCTGTGTGAACTGCCTTCAGGTGTTGGCTGTCACATATCAGATCAAGGAATTGTTGGATGAGAAGCATAATTTTGGAGCTGGGTAGGGTCAAAAATGAACAAATGAATGAATAAATGAATGAATAAATAAATGAACGAATGAACAAACAAACAAATGAACAAATGAATGAATGAAAAGATCATACTCCCTCTTGGTTAATTCCTGATACTGCGAGGACATGTGGTTCCAAATTTAGTTTGAACCTCAATAATATGGCTTAGCTCTTCACAGAACCCAGATTTGTTTCCTGTGCCTTATTATGTGTAATTGTTAGTTGGGAAGGATAATGATTGCAACATCTGATAACGGATATGGCACAAGAAGAAGAAGAAGAAGAAGGATAATTGCAACTTCTGGCATTATTCTTGATGTAACAGAGGAGCACAAGAAGTAGGACCCAACTCAGCATACCGCCTAAGGCATCAGTGATACCCATTGGCAGTGCATCATCTTCTTAGCAATTTGCTTCTAGCCCACTGGTTTTCTCCAATGTCTACTATTCTCTCCACCTTGAAGGATGAAATATGGCTGCCTAAGGATGCTAGTGCAGTTTAACTTTCCAAGTGGAATTATATATTTCTTACTTCTTTAAACAGACAATCTTGTTCTGTCTGCTATCCTCCCTAGGTTTCATTCTAGCATTTCATTTTTTTAATCACCTCATTTGGATATTTCACTTAGGTATCCAAATTCAAATGCCCAAACTAATTTTAAACACATTAAGAAAAGCCTTTTATTACTGGAGAAAATCAAATTTTATGCATGACATATTAAACAGTGACTTCTGTAGTTCTGGTAAATTAAACTACGATGGCCATAATGTAATGGGGTGAAGAATTGCTGATGTCTTCCAATAACTACATTCTAAGAAGGAAGAGGAAAATGTAATGATATATTATTATTATTATTATTATTATTATTATTATTATTATTATTATTATTATTATTATTATTATTATTATTATTATTATTATTATTAAAAACAGAAAACCTTATATTGTGAAAGCTATTTTTCCAGAAGCAATTTTTAAAAACAAAATTTTATTACTTGAAATATCATAGGAATCAGGCAGATTTAATCCAATATATAAGTGCTTTTAAGTATATTCCAAGCAGAACACAACCAGGAAAAAATGGAGGCCCTTGGGTGTGAGCTACTCTTTGCTGACCCTTTACAGTTTGAGTTAAAGATTGTAATAAATTTGGGTCTTCAAACTTTGCTCATTCAAAGCAGTTATATTGTCTGCTGTCAAATTATCTAGAAGCAGTAATGCATGCCTGTTGAGTGGAATAGGAAATAAATGGGCAAAAGTCATTTACTTAGATAGTAATGCTTAGGACTGAATCGCAACCCAATTAGATACCTAAACTGTCTATCAAAGCCTTATTTACACAACCAAATAAATATATTTATAATTCCAACCTTAAGGTGCTGGTAGATCAGAGGTGGAAAATATTTGGCCATTCCCACCCTAGAAATTATAGTGACTTCTAACATTATCCAGACATCACGGGCATGATGTATCAAAAATAAAGACAGGCTATATATCACTGTAATGATGGCTGGATGGCACTATAAGATATTTAAATTAAAAGTACAGAAATGGCCATTATGTTGCCATGTCTTGTCCATTCATGCTCCTACATATTTCAAGGAGAACAAACACAGAGGAATGAAGGATCTGTACCATAGTAGATCAGAGTAACCTATTGTACCCAGAGGATTTATACACTGTTCCTTCTAAGCAGGGTATCATTTTCTTAAACAAGGATTCAAATTCAAAGCCTTCAGACTGTTGCCAAGCCTTCCTGAACATTATTTTCCTTTGGAAACAAGGGAAATATATGTATTAAATAAATATATTAAGCACACACATTAGTATATTTAACCACAGTACTTCAACAACTCTGGTGTAAAGGCAGAGAAAGGCAGGACCTGGGGAAACTAGCATCTGAAAAAAGAGGCAATACCTCCATGGCAGGGCAAGGAAGGCTGCAAATTATTTCTGAAGGTTGCTGTACAATAAAGCATTTGCCTTTGCTGAGAAAAAAAGTTTTTGTTTACTTTTTGTATTGATCTGATGTGAGGAGTTTTCATTGCTCTTTCCAGAGTTCTAGACAAGCATAAAGAAGTAATGTCAAAGATTTATTTAGGTAGGTTTCAAAATCCCCTGCTTCATTCTCTTTCTCTTTTCTTGGCTAGCAAGTCACATCATTCCCTGTTGTTTCCTTCCTTCTATGGGACAGCCTCGATAGTTATTAAACTGCTATTTTTAATTTTCTTTCTTCACTTTTAGTCACTGACTAAATTGTTACTTATGCCATGCTTTAGTAGATATTGGAAAGCTTTACCGAACATACAACAATATGTTTCTTGGGAAAGGGAGTTGGAGTCATAGTGAGCAATACCTCTCATATTAAATACCTAAATCACCACCACTTGTGTTCCAGAATGCTAATACCTTAAACTTGGAAAAGTAGTAATGTATTTTGAGATTTAGTTTACCTATGGTAATAAAAGAATGTTTTGAAAAAATGTTTAATGGCTATATCAGGAATTTGTAACGGTGCCTTAGTCTCCAGGAGACACACTGGTGCCATCCATGATTCACATGCCACTTGAAAATTAAATTAAAATTACTTTTCAGTAAAGATGTATAGCTGAAATATTGTAAGAGCAACAACTGCCCTAGGTTTACACTAGATCACTGCCCTTTCACAAAATACCATGCTAGCATTCCAAATTTTTCAGAAATTTTCCATAAGATTTCACAAGATCACAGAGCAAAATTATCAAACTGTCTACAATATTTTGTCAGAATGAGATGTCATAGTATTTCAAGACAGAGGTATCCATAGTGATGCTTACTGGCTTCAAAATAGTGGGAACAATTGGTAATAGAAGACTCACTCCTTTTGACACCATTGTACAAGGTGGGCAATGTACTTTACAAAGAGATGAGCCTCTGATTGCCTAGTTGTACCCACCATTTTGAACCTAGTGACCATCACAACGGATACCCCTGTTTCACACTAAAGTTGCCAACTTCACATAACATTTTGAACAATTTGAGAGGGGTGGTCTATATTCCTATGATTTTTTTTTTAAAAGCCTACAAATATTTAGTAATCTTTTCAAAAGAGATAGTGAAGTGCATCTATTATTCCACAATAAGAACATTTGTTAGTATAATAGAGCAAAAGTAAATATCTAAACTCATATTCTAAAACTTTTAACTGTTATTATTACTATGGTAGCATACATATCAAACATAGTTAATATGTTTATTATGATGAAGTTGGGAAAGGAAATACAGCTTTTACCAGCCTGGAATGCATTAAGAACCACTTGCTATTTTTAAAATATTCAAATTGCAGAACAATTTTAATAGCAAAAACTTGGCTTTCCAATTTCTTGGATTTTTGTTTTACTGTAATTACTGATGCCATAAAATAGATTCCACTCCCAGCCACCCCTCGTTCTGCACCTCAATATATTGTGGACATATGAGTGGATCCAGATTAAGTTCACTGAAACTGAAACCAAAGAGAGGTATGGCTAATGTATTAAACTCAATGGATTTCAGTAAGAAGCTTATTTATTAATTAAATTTATATCCAGTTTTTCCATAAAAAAATAAAAATTGCCCTACTAACACACCAGATATCTATTGATTCTCATCACCTTAATCAAATATCTTGAAAAACCACCAAGATAAGGCACTGGAATAAAGGGAAAGAACTGTGTTATAGGGAATTCTCACAGCAAGAAGCTCTGAAAAGCACTTTCGGATGGATTTGAGATGTGAAGGATCTCCGAGTTTCAAAACGCTTCCCTCCAGCACAAGATTGCTAATTATGACTCAATTTTGCAGCATATGAATAATGTCTGAATCTTTATCAGAATTCCTTAAGAACATGCCCACTGTGACTAGCAGTCATTTGCAATGTGTTTTCTTTTGTTTTTTTGAGACTGTTTATAGCTGCCTACACTATGAACAGCAGCTTTCATTATGTGTTAATCTATGTCATACAAGAATGCCTGGCAGGAGCCCTGAACATAAGGGTTGATTAGGTGAGGTTCAGCATGTTAAGTGATGCATTTTTCACATGGGGTACAACTTTTCTGAGTTAAATGCTCTTATATCACTTGAGCAAGGACACGCACAGTCACATAAGGTTTTTTTTTAAATAAATCCCAATTATCAATCCTTTAGGTAACATATATTTGTACAAAACAAATATCAGAAAACATTGCCCAAAAGTAAAATGCTAAAATGTAGAATCCTATTTGCTTTTTATTTACTTCTGCATTTTATCATGTTGCTTTTTGATAGAAGTCAAACTGATAAAATTCAGGGAAATGCAGGAAATTAAACTAGCCAAACAATAAAACAAAAGATATGCCATCCAATGTACTAGAGGCATGAAGATAAAAGTTTAAATATTTAGAAGAACATTTATTTTCTATTAAATCCTGCCAATAAAACAGGTTATAAAAAGAGATAAGCAATAAGCTTAAGGATGATACATAAAATTACCCAATTATGTATTTGACCAGAATATTCTATAGTCCTGAAAATCTTGTCCTTATTACCTTTACAGATTAAATTCATGAAACAATGCCATGTATCATTAAATCATCTGAGTCTATACATGCATTGATGGTCTTGCTGGATATTTTTTCAAATTCCATCTTCATTTCCTATATCCAGCACAACCTTTTGTTTCAGATTCCTTATACTTTAGGCTGCATAACTTCTGTGTTCAATCAAAGGTGGTTTTGAGATCAAAGATTTGGATCCCTAGGCATGATTCCAAATCCTGAGATTAGAATTTAATCCAAGCCTGGATCCAAATAGTTGGCATGCTAGCTTAAAGTCTCAAGACTGCATTGAGGGTACATTTTGGGGTATCAAACAAAGCCCTAAGGAAATTTGATTGAATGGCTTCATAATCCCTTAGGTTTGTACAAGTTGCATTCCATATAATAGTTGGGCAACTGTTTTATAGCCATAAACAATTTGATTGCTGCTGGAATATAATTTGTCCCTTGTTGCCTATAAAATTTAGTTACAGCTTGTGTTTTCTTTTGGGCAATGGAAGTGGTGTAATTTACCTGGGCTGTTAATTTCCTAGAGGCCTGAAATACTATACCCAAGTATTTAGAACATTTGACCTGCTCTGATTCATGGGAATCAATTTCCTACTTGTTGTTTTGTCTTTTGTTGGGAAAAAAAACCTTCAACTTTAAATTTATCACAACTGATTATTAATTGTTCCTCATTACAGTAAGATTTTTAGTGCCTGCTTCCTGCCTATAGAAGACAAGGAGAGAAGAACTGCATCATCAGCATAGAGCAAAATTGGGAGATGTCTATCGGCTAATTTAGGTGCATGGATATCAATCCTCTGAAGGGTTTTAATCAACCCTTGAAAAGCAATGGTGCCAGAATACTTCCTCTTGACAGTCTGAAGCCAGAAAGGTCCCCTCCCCAGTTACATCTTACTCTAAGGCTGAATTTATCCCATATAGATAGTCCTCGATTTACAACAGTTTGTTTAGTGATCGTTCAAAGTTACAATGGCATCGAAAAAAGTGACATGACCATTTTTCACATTTATGACCATTGCAGTATCTCCATGGTCATGTGATCAAAATTCAGGCTCTTGGCAACTGACTCACATTTATGATGTGAGCCACCAGGAGCCGTGGTGGCACAGTGGTTAGAATGCAGTATTGCAGGCTAATTCTGCCCACTGCCAGCTGTTCGATTCTCACTGGCTCAAGGTTGACTCAGCCTTCTATCCTTCCGAGGTCAGTAAAATGAGGACCCAGATTGTTGGGGAAAATATGCCGACTCTGTAAACTGCTTAGAGAGGGCTGTAAAGCACCATGAAGTGGTATATAAGTCTAAAGGCTATTACTATTCCTATGATGTGTTCCTGGATCATGGGATAACCTTTTGCAACCTTTTGACAAGCAAAGTCAATGGGGAAGCCAGATTCACTTAACAACCATGTTACTAATTTAACAACTGCAGTGATTCACTTACTGTGGTGAAAAAAGTCATAAAATGCGGCAAAACTCACTTAACAACTGTCTCGCTTAGCAACAGAAAAATGGGGCTCAATTGTGGTCATCAATCAAAGACTACCTATAGTTTATGATTAGGAACAAGTCTTTTATCTGTAGAGGAACTTACCCTTGAAAGCTTCCTTGAAGTCAATAAAGGCTGCATATGAATTCAAGTCAGGATGGTTTGTATATTTGCCTGCCAGATGTTAAATTACTAGTCAGTAGATCGTCCTGGTTGAAACCCTGCTTGTTCAGGGTCAATTATTTCCTCCTCTGTTACCCAGGTTTGGAATTTCATAAATAACTACATGGCATATAATTTACTAATGATGTTTGGTAGACTAATTGGCCTCGAATAGGCAGATCATTCCAATCACTCTTTTTATATAAAGAGAAAATTATGGCTCCCCCCCCACACAGTTTGGAATCTTGGTTGTGTGGCTAATGTATGAAAATAAAGAGACCAATACAGAAGCTCACCAATTTGAATAGAATTTAATTAGCTCAGGGGGGATACAGTCACCCCCAGGGACCCTACAACACTTAAGCTAGTTAATGAGATTTTTGTCTTCCTTACATGTGACTGGGGACTCACTGTAGTGAGGATAATGGTATATCTGTCATTTAGGTGCTAGCATGTGGATCACAATAAACTCTTGGAAGTGGTACACTCAGGTACTTTAGGGCATGGTACAATGTAATTATGTAATGTTGCTATGTGAACAGTTTGTTATAATATGCCAAAATAGGGAAGGAGTTTTGGTCTTTGTAGTTTCAATTAGTGACCATTTTTCCCCTCTGATCTTGAGGGTTTGTTGTTGTTTTTCTTTTTGAACAGGGCCTTATATTGTCTTTTGCCCTCCTTTAAAATTTGAGTTGAATCTGATGAATTTGCCTTGAGCAAGGCAGCATAGGAATCCAGCAATACTGTTTTGGTGTCAAGGAAATATTTTTCAAATCGACTCTTAGACTGCCATCCCTTCCTGATCATATTGGTATCTGTCTTTGTTACAAAAAAGTTGGAGTTTAATTTAACTATGTGATCATGATATATACCAAGTATTCTACCATCTTGTTGGACAGCTGGGTCTGAGCAGTGGTGGGATTCAAATATGTGAACAACCAGTTCTCTGTGTTGATGCCGCTTCTGGAAGTTCATTCTGGGCCTGGGCAAGAAAAAATAGCTACCAGTTCTGCCGAACTGGTGTGAACTGGCTGAATCCCACCACTAGGTCTGAGTATGCCCCTAAGTTACAATGAGCTGAAAAATATGCAATATCTTTCTCTGAGTAAAACCATTGGACTATCCTACCTTCAAGGGGGCCATTCCATCTGACCCTATAAGAGCTACCTCCCATCAGGCATTGTAAATGGGCCTTAACTTGGTTCCTAATTAGGCCTTGCATAACTTTGAGAATTAAAGGGAGATCATCACTTTCAGAGCTGGGGACTGTGCCAAAATGTTTAAAGCAAGGGACAAAATCTCTAGAAATTATTAGATAATTCATAGTAGATAATTTGTGAGCTGACCAAAATATATATTGCCTGAGGATATCCTTTCAGGCACAGCCATTTAATAGAATGACAGCATTTTAGTGAGCTCTTTACTCTTCTATTTTAGCTACTTTTATTTATCTTTCAAATAGTTTACTTAGAGATTTCATTTCACGTCAATTAATAATTTTATTCCCCTGTACTAAATTTAGTAATTTCAGAATTTTAGAATTAAGATTACTTGGTATTTTAAAGCCTGGAATATAACTGTTCCTAACACCTACTGAGGCTATGAGGCAGCAATGGCTACAAGGCAGGAACAAAGAAGAATTAAAAGAGAAAGACTGAAGGAAAGAACAAGCCTGAGATGTCATAAAGACAAAATTCCAAGCATTCTGAACACTTAAGCCTTCAGACAGTTATAACTGAAGGATTTATTCCAGCACAAGGAGATAGTAGGGTAAGTCCTCTTTTCCTTTCCTTTTGCTTTGCAATCTTCTCTCATAAATCCTACACCCTATTCAAATCAGAAGTGGATGATTTCCCTTCCTCCAATGACAATGATGAGGCTTCAGTAGGGAATAGAGGAGAGGGCACATTTAAAGCCACAAGTAATTTAAATGCGGGGGTGGATTGGCTAAGGATTGCTTTTTAACTGCTAGGATAGTTACTGTAATTTTCGATCAGCTATTGGGTCCCAATCTGAAAATAGATGAATGTAAGGCTATAATGGGAAAACATGTAACTAAAACTGTTAAGGAGTCAGCTATACCAACTCAGTTATTCCAGAATTTACTCAAAATCCTTATGCTGCAACAAGACCCCACATGTATAGCAATTGTCAGGGGTAAGCTAGTCTTGCAGTGACATCCAGATTTTGGTCCAGATTTCAATTAATCCTCTTAATGAGGGCAGGTGGCAAAATAGATGAGAAGCCTTACACTGCCTTTCACAACTCTTTTACTGCAGGGTATATTCCAGTGAGCTTACAGAAATCTCCTGGCTTTCCAGATGGTGTGGACTTGAAAGAATAATATTGATTTTTAGGTATTTTGCCTTCAATGCTCTTTAAACTTAAAAACATTTTCTAGGGGGGATTTGAAATTACACCAATATGTGTCTTTCACAATACTAGTGTAGGGCTTCTGTGAAATTCTGGGAGGAGAGCCAAGCACACAAGACAGGATGGCATAAACCACAGAGTTCATAAACTCAGCCAGCAATTACCTACACAGCAGAATGCTCCACCAACTCCAAGGTCAGATCCAGATAAGCACAGGAGGCATAACACTTTTGATTTAATTAAGGAGAAGATATAGTCATCAGTCGACCCCATGGAGGAAGAGAAATAACTAGCTCAGTTGTTCCACACCCTCTCTACAGAAGATCAACAATTATATGCAAACTTGAGGCAATTAAATCAATGCTTCAATCAGTAACTGCTGCAACTGAGTTTCTCAACACTTTACCATCCTCCCACTGTCCTCCTGTTGAAAAGCTGACAAGTTCATTTTCTGAGTGCTTAACACTCTCCCCCCCAAAAAAAATGAGAAGGTGCTCCAACCCAAAACTCATTCAGATAAATGAAGGAAACACCAAGTTGATCAACATAACATACCCCTTTTATGACTTTCCAGATGTTCATCCCACAGGTAATACAGAAAGTTCTTGACTTACAACTGTAATTGAATCTGGAATTACGGTGGTAAGTTGTGGTGCTCATTAAACAGGTCATCATGTAACTATGTCTGATTTTATTACTATTTTAGCAAATGCTGTGGTCATTATGTAAATACTGCAGTTAAGTAAAAGCCACAATCACCAAATGAATCCATTTTCTTCAATAGACATTTTTTTTTTTTGCCAAAAAGATGAAGTAAATGCTGGAAACAAGCAAAAACACTGAAAACCATGGTAATAGTAGCCATAAATGCAAGCTAGTTGCCAAATGGCCAAAATGTGATCTTGTGACCTCAGGAAGGGTTGGTGCATCCAACAGAAATTTGGGGAGCTCCATTTGGCCTTATTTGCTCTGCCCATGAAACTTCTTTTCTGAAAAAGTCTGCTCTGTAGGTGGGCCCAGAACAAGCAGACTCAGATTTTCTTGGAGTTTTGTCCAAATTTGATAAAGATAGGGGAGGGGGGAGGGGAGGGGAGAGAGAGAGAGAGAGAGAAATGAGGTATTTATTTTGCAAGAAACATGGAAGTTGGTGGAATTTTCAATTTCCAACTATTTTTTCCTACTAGTCCTTGCACAACCTAGCCCCAGAGATAGCAGACTCAAAGAGGGACTTGATCTGTTTGTTTATAGCTTCTAACCTATTGTATTCTAATTGTAACAGAATCATCTCAGGTTAAGAATGCTATATCAGCTTTGTCAATCTTTGAACAATTTCTACCTTCCTCCTCAGCAGCTCCATTCACAGGTTACTGAAACCTAGAACCAGGTTTATGCCTTCCTTACTCTTTGCTGAATAAGTTTCCAAGTGGCATGTATTCTAATACAGGGGGATTTCAATGCAAGAACAGGTTGTAATTATGAAGTCCTCTATGGATGCTCCAACGCTTCTCCTCCTGAACAAGTAATTGAGCCATCATTTAGGTCCAAATTCTTCAAAGTTAGAAAACATAACCTACTTGACTTTAGGCTGCTATATCTCACAAATAGGCTTAACCTATAAAACTCAAACAACATTCCTTCTCTCTCAGGTTCAACAGAGCCAAATTATCCAGTTCTCCAGCAGGACGATGGAGAATCCACCAATGGGTTAGGACTATCTTCCTGCCCAATAAGAGACTAAGTTTGCCAGAGTTAACACGCCTCCTGCTGGGCTGATATCCCAGACACGACTTAGTCTTCAGCCCAGCTAGGACGTTTGTGTTGGCTCTGGACAGGTCGTATAGTTAATTATTGGTGGATTCTCACATCTCCTTTAGTTAGGCAAACCAGAAGCAAAATTTGAAGGATAATTGGATTTCGGCAAATTCATAGCCCCAAAACAGCTGAGCGTCGGCCTCCGGGTCGCCCAGCAACGGGCCTTCTCAGGCCCTCCAAACTTGAGGCTCTGCCACAGGGGGCTCCCGGCAATCACTCAGCTGATCGTCGGGACAGTTAGCCGCATCCCAGCTGAGCGTCGGCCTCCGGGAGCGCTCAGGCGGCGATTGCAGCAGCCGTTAGAACAGCGAACAGCCGGCGCAGCCCCCGCCGGTTCTGAAAGCCTCCTTTGGAAATTGGTCGAGTTGAGGCCTTTTCTGTCGGCGCGCAACTCGCGGCCGCCATTTTGAAGTCCAAAACGGCCTAACAGGCCCAATAGGGACGGCCTGTACAGGCTGCAGCCTCTGAAATAGGCTTGCAAACGCCGTTCAGGAGGCTATTGACGCTATTGTCAGGCCCCGCCGGTTTAAAGGCGAAGGGCACAGCTGATTTTCGGCGAATTTCCAACCGCAGCAGCAGCGGGCGGCCAGCTCAAGCCCCCATAGCTCCTGTAAGGTGCGAAGGGCTCACAGTTGATAGCGAGGGGGATCCCTCGGCCGCATCAGCTGATCGTCGGAGCTCTCGATTTACCCGCGGCGCAGCTGAGCGTCGGCCTCCCCGCGCAGCTGAGCGTCGGCCTCCGGGCGCGCTCGCAATTGCCAAGCGCTGCGGAAAGCTCCAGGACTCCTCGAGGCTGAGTGTCAGAGCTCGCCTCAGCCGCCCCGCTACGTGGCGTCGGCCTTCGGGCCCAGCCAGGCCGTTCCTCTCCACGGCCCTTCAGCCCTCTCTGGCGAGACGGTGCTGTGATTTGATCACCCAGCTGCCACGGCGCGACTGCAGGGCATTTTAGGGCAAGCCCTCTGCAACTGATTGCCAAATTTGAGACCTCAGACCATTTTTCTTGGCGCGCTATTCGCGGCCGCCATTTTGAACGACTGAGGCCTTGCAGGCCTGACAGGGACGGCCCAAACAGGCAGCAGCCACTGCACAAGACCTTGCAGTCTGCTTACGGAGGTCATTGGCTCAAGGGTCTGACCTCGCCTCTCCTTCCCTGCAGGGAATTATCTCAGCCTAGCCCAGGCCTAACAGGCCGCCTTGCCATTGCAGCGGCAGCCATTTTGCGGACTGCTCACAGCCGCCATTTTGCAGCTTCAAAGCTGTCATTGGTCACCTGCTCAGATTCTGATCTGGCACAACCAACCCCAGGGCACAACTTGGAGAGGATTTCACCTTTAGCGTGAGCTGGCACGCCTTCGGGCACCGCCGCCACCACCTAGGCTTTGTGTGCAGGCACATATCACTCAGGTGATTGCCGCCACCAACAAGGAGAGGAGTGTGCAGGCACATATCACCAAGGTGATCGCCGCCACTGATCGGTCAACGTGCGTGCCGGCACTTGCCGATTGCGACTCACCCATTGGGTCTCGTCGCCACAAGACGCCTGACTAATACGCCTCAGTGCATCACTGGGCAGTTTCCAGCCTCTCGGAGCTCTGCCTAGGGCAGTAGGGCACTCAGTGTAGCACCAAACCCGGAGCGGACGCTGTTCATCAGCTTGGCTATACTAACAACTGGGCAATCCGCTCCTGCTCCCGAGTTGCAATAGGCCTCAGGCTTCCCTTGCAATGGCTGATGACGCAGCTAATCAATCTGCACAGGGCGCTTCCGGCACTCCCGTCTCAGGGAAGCGCAAGTCCTCTAAACTAGAGGCAGCAGGCAGGATAAAGGCCAAGGCCAGGTCCAAGGCCATCGCTGGAAAAAAGTCCTCAAGGGCCGCAGACAAGGCAGCCGAAAGGCGTAACACGGCTCTGGAGACGCAGTTCTCCAGGGCACAACGTATGTCTGCGGGAGACCAACCTTTGGTTCCCCTTGCCCCCCAGGAGAGCTCACTCTTCAACCCCCAACCGGCCCTGCCAGTTCCCACTGACTCGCGGGCCCTTTCCCATCAGGGCCCCATGGCACAGAGTACTACTCTGTCCTCTGACAAGGGATTGATCCCCCTAATGGGAGCTTCACCGGCTAGACCCCGTCCCCCGCCCGAGGCCACGTTCACGCCCACAGCGGCTGGACTTCGCCCCCCTGAACATCAAGGGGTTGGGCCTGAGCAGCTTGAGGCATTAATCGCCCAGGCATATGCTCAGGGTAGGGCCTCCTCGTTCTACAAGAACCCCAGGCCGGAGTTCGTCATGCCCGTGGTGCCAGCTCAAGCACGGGCGGAGAGGCCGGACTACCCAGAGTCCGTTTATTCGGACCATTCCTCCCGAACACGGGACTCTGGTTCCGAAGGTTATGGGTCAACTGACTTCCAGCTGTCAGAGGATGAGGAGTCGGCCCCAGACCCGTCGCCTTTCATAGGCCTCTTTGACCCGGGTCTATTTAGATCCCTCCTGCTAAAGGCCACCACGTCGGCCAATATTGAGCCGGAGCAGGAAAAGCAGCCGACTGCCTCAACTAGTCAGGACCCCAAGCCACTCTTCTCCGAACCTACGGTGACGGAGCGCTATATCCCTTGCCCTCCCTTTTTCCTGGAAACTATCAGGAAACAATGGGGAAATCCGGGTACTCTACCAATGCCGGGGGGAACTGATAAGAGACTGATGGCCGTAGCCCCGGCCTTGTCAGATCTCCTGGAGGTTCCCAGGGTGGACGAACCACTAACCTCTCTTTTTTCCTCCTCCACTGTGTCAGGTGACACGTCTGCGGCCTTGAGGGCAGAGGACAGGAAGTCCGAGCTCTCTCTCCGCAGGTCTCACCTGGCATCGGCATGGGCCGTGCGGGCGTCCACCTCTACTTCCTTCTTTGCCAGAACGTCAATTCTCTGGCTCAGGGAACTCCAAGCGTTACTTCCCCCGGATCAGGTTCGTGCCCATCAGAATCTGGGTAAGTTGGTGGCATCGGCAGAATACATGGCGGATACTTCCCTCCATGCCGCAAGATTTTCAGCGCGCTCCATGGCCGCTAATACTGCAGCCCGCAGGCTTCTATGGCTAAAACAATGGCAAGCGGATTTGAAGTCAAAGTGGCACCTGGCTTCTGCTCCCTGCAGGGACGGACGCCTCTTTGGGGAGGCGCTAGAGCCTTACCTTATTGAGAATGGGGATAAGCGTAAGGTGTTGGCCCACCTTACTAGGAGGCCAGATAGGCGAGCTACTCCGTACCGAGGGTCGGGGTCACACCCCGAGTTCTAGATTCCCTTCGATGGTGGCTCTCCCCTGCTGTAGACAGAGGCTCCCTATTCCGGGAACCGGACAGACTCACCTTAACGACAGATGCACGTCTGTTCGCATGGGGTGCGCACCTGGGTTGTCACTTAGCACAGGGACGATGGTCACCCATGGACCTCAGTCACAACATAAATTGGCTGGAGCTCAGGGCCATTCATCTGGCACTGCTTCACTTCAGCGATGAGGTGGTGGGTCAACACGTCCTAGTGCTCACAGACAACGTGGCTGCAAAGGCCCACGTGAACCGGCAGGGCGGCACTCGCTGCAGGACTTTGATGTCCGAAGCACGGAATTTATGACTCCTCGTGGAAGAGTTTTTGTGCCTGGTGTTCCAGGAATCGCCTGGACATCTCGGCTGTCACTATCTCGCACATCCTTGAGTACTTGCTGGAGGGATTTAACAAGGGCTTGTCGCCCAATACCATCCGCAGGCAACTGGCGGCTCTCTCCACAGTACTCATGTGCCAGGGTTCCATTCCTTTGACCCAGCATCCACTGGTACGGTCCTTCCTCAAGGGTGCTACCAACACCAGACCTCCCGTGGTTCACCGTTATCCCTCTTGGGATCTCCCACGGGTGCTACAGGCCCTTACCTTGCCACCATTCGAGTCGGTCAAGACCTGTTCACTACAGTTCTTGTCCATGAAGGTGGCCTTTCTTGTGGCGATCACATCCGCTAGGCGCATCTCGGAGCTGGCTGCTCTCTCAGTCCGGGAGGACCTATGCGTCTTTCACTGCGATAGGGTAGTCCTTCGACTGGGCCTGGCCTTTGTACCAAAGGTGGGCTCGTTGTTCCATAGGGCACAAGAGGTGGTCCTACCGAACTTTTGTCCCCAGCCTGCTCACAACTTAGAACGCCAGTGGCACACCTTGGACGTTCGTAGGGCGTTACGCCACTATATTAAGAGGTCTTCTGCCTTCCGCAAATCGGAAGCGCTTTTTATCTCCTTCCAGCCTTCTTCGATGGGGAAGTCTGTCTCCTCGTCCACTGTTGGCAGGTGGATCAGATCCTGCATCGCACGAGCCTACCAGGCACGGTCCCTGCCACTGCCAGGCCGTATCACTGCTCACTCTACCCGCAGTGCCGCTACTTCAGCAGCGTGGGCTACGCAGGCGCCCATCGGGGATATTTGCAGGGCGGCGACCTGCTCCTCGCCTTCCCCCCTTTGTGCGGCATTACAGGCTGGACAAATTCGCCTCCGCGGAGGCATCATTTGGCCGGAGGGTACTCCGGCAAGTGGCATCATCACGTGGGACACAGGCCCTGACTGATTCCCTCCCATAGGGACAGCTCGGCTTTGGTATGTCCCATTGGTGGATTCTCCATCGTCCTGCTGGAGAAGGGGCGTTGTCTTACCTGAACGCCTTTTCTCAGCAGGACGATGGAGAATCCACGCCCATCCCCTTAGGACCATCAGGTCCTGTGTTAGGGGCACAGAGAGCCAACACAGCGGTCCATTGTCAGCAGCTTCGCCTTCGTCGTGTCTGGGATATCAGCCCAGCAGGAGGCGTGTTAACTCTGGCAAACTTAGTCTCTTATTGGGCAGGAAGATAGTCCTAACCCATTGGTGGATTCTCCATCGTCCTGCTGAGAAAAGGCGTTCAGGTAAGACAACGCCCCTTTTCTTTCTAATTCTCTGTGTATAACTTCTGTCTTACTCTCCAAAATGTCTACTTTGTCATTAATTTGTTTTACATTTCCAGACAATTGTTTTACTGAGCTTTCTATCTTCTTAACTTCTTTTTCATCTCCTCTTTCATCTTTAGAATTCCTCTTAGAAGTCAGTTTAGTATCAAATGATTCAGCTAACTTATTGCCGAGTTATTCAAACATTTTCTGAAGCAAATCTGGTGTAATTTCTCTCTCTGCAGGTTGCTGAAGCAATCATTTTCTTCCCTCTACTTTTTTTTGCCACTTTTCTGGTAATTGTCATTATGGTATTGTAATCCCAAAATGAAAGTGTTTCAAGCAAGGAAAAGAAATAAAGGCAAGCTCCCCCTTCTTTTTTTTCTGCCTTTTTTTTTTAGCTCCTTTTGTCTCAAATAGCACTATGTTGTTACAGACAGAATGATAGTTTGGCTCATATTATCTTTCTGTTTTGTTTTGTAAAATCCAATATTCTGCACTATTTAATAGTAAACAAAGAACATTCTCAAGAAGATTTGTTTGTCTAATTTAATTCCAATTTATTCAAAAATACTTTCACCATAAAATAATTTTTCAAAATAACTATCTCCTTTATCTTTTTAAAACTTCCTTACATTCTCCTTGTTAAGCTTTTTTTCAAATATTATTAAGTCTTAAAACTTTTTTCTTTATTTCTTTGTAACCAAGAAAAAATATTAACTCATCAAGCAGATTTTCTTTTGTGCAGCTCAGAAACTCTCTCTAGAGCTGTAAATTAGTTATGTCCAAAAATGTTTAAGAAATGAGGCAAGTGTAAACCTTGTATCCATTTAGGCTGCAATACAACTATGAGCTTGGTTGAAATCCCTTAAGTCCAGTCATACAACTCATGAAGTTACTGTAAAGAGCTGTCCAGAGTGCAAGTGGGTGATCTCTTGAGCTCTCCTTTTTCCAGACAGATTTCACTATCCAGAATTCACTGTCTAGTCATTGATCTGGACCCACTCCTTCAGGACCATCTAGTTCTCCATGAATCCTTATTGGAAGCTCCAGAAAACTGCATGATGGCCATTAGGAGTCAAGATTTGAAGGCATATTCCTCTCAAAGGATATGAGTTCTATTGTACTTTTTGCTTCAGGCTCTAAATACTGTTTTCCAATACTTTACTTTAAAACTCCTTTCCTGATTCTATTACTTCCAGAAAGACTTAATTACACCAGATCAACTACTTTTCAGCTTTCTCCCCCCTCCCCCCGCCTGCCCCTTGCCACCACTGCAAATTATTTTCTCTCCTTTCATTCATTTCTGTACAATATGTCATCTACTAAAAAACCTTTTCTCTCAGCTTTACTGTCAATTCTGACTCAGTATTTCTGGAGTTAGAGAAATAACAAATTATGCTGTATGGATAACATTCATTTCCTCCTAGTGTTTGGCAAGCAGAAAATACAATATCCGTTACTTGGCAATTGAGCACACATCAGTGCTGCTGGTATCTATTTACACAAGAAAGTAGTGGTCTGTTAGTTCACACTGATTTATAACCAGCAAAATATGTCAATAAGGAGATTCAGTATGACTGTTCCTAACAGATTATGAGAAACTTGGGACTCACTGAAGTTTCGGAAATAATGTTAGGTATTAGCAACTATATTTCATTGTTTTCCTGGAGGCAATGGAATGGCTATCTTCTGTTGCCCAGATAAATGGGAAATCAAGTCCTATTGTTCCCAAATGACTTTATTCATAATGGATGGAATCAGGAGAACTGAAATCTAACTTATATGGAAGTTGCAGGTTCATAAGGTTGTTTGAAGGAATCACAGTTATTGATTAAACTGGCTTTTTTGAAATTGCCAATATCTACAGTTTAATTCCTGAGAAGCTGTATTGAAAAGGAGAAGCAGCCACTGCAGAAGTAGACCACATCTAGGCAGGAATGCATTAGTGTTATTTGTCACTTTTCTGTCCCAGAATAGTATCCTTTGGCTCTTCCCTACCTTTTTACCTTTACAATAAACGCTGCTTTGTAATCAAGGTAGGGGAAGTATCATTCACCAAGGGTTATAAATGAACTTCAAGGGTGGTTTGGGATTTTCATTCCATTTTTTCCAAGTTACATCCATCAAGTTCACTGAGTAATTTAAACTCGAATCTAGCCTTATTAGGGCAGACTGAAATCTGGGACAGTGTTCAAAGAGACTCATCAATAAATGCGTCTACAAAATCCCTTTGTGGTATGAATGGCTTGTGTAGATTTGATCTTTTCACATTTTAGTATCCCCCTGAACATTGCAGAAATTGGGCTAATCATATATTTCTTGCTGGTTTGTAGTCCTGCGAAGTCCAGAACATATAAGAATGTGGTCCAAGTAAAACAGAGGTCAAATCTTAGGAAAAAAACTGCCCCAAGGCAAAAAATCCAAAGCAAATGAGACACACAATAAAAGAGCAGCTTTTAACCTTTGAACAGACTGCCAGCAGCCTCATCTCAATTGTTAAGTAAATCTACTACAGGGGTAGGTAAACTGTAGCTCTAACATCATGTGCATCCCTTTGGATCTTAGTCTCCAAAGCCCCTGTATAAGCAAGCAGTTAAAGCTGGGACTGCTAAAAGAAAAACCTACTCAATTTTTTTCAAGTTCTTTCTGCATTCATTTTGCTTTGCTTTCCCCATCACTAACTGCTGCAAACCACTGCAAGATTAACATTGCAACTGAATGCATTTGTATGTGATTAAACACCCACCTAATGGATATTATTTATGAGTAACCATGTATGCTCATATTTATAATTCTGTTTATGGGATAAGCTGTGCAGTAGTGCTAGAAAAGAAAAAAAAAGGTGTCTTTGGAAAATGTGAGGGTGACTGTAATTTATTCTCTAGAAATATATAAGACAGCAAGCAAGTTGAGAGTCTTCAGCAGCCTCATTTCAGCATATAAATGGGCACATAAGAACAAGAAATAATTTGTTGGACAGGATATTAGCTTATTGGCAAGAGAGAAAACAAAGAGTTAGATGGCCTTAAGCCCTGGGTTTCAGAAGAGCAGACAATTCAGTGATAAAATTGGCATTAAAGATGTGGGTGTCAGAACTCAGACAATCCAGTAGGAAAGAAGAGGAGGAAGTTAATTTCATAAAACATTAAGAAATTGTTGTGAATGAACCAAAAGAAGAAAGAAAGGAGAAAGTAGCCACACTCCAGCTCTTTATCTAGTGTGAATTCAGCAGCTTCCTGAGCAAAGAGAAATAGCAACAGAAAGAGAGCAAAGAAGATTTCAGTCAAAAGACAAGTAGGAATAGGAGGAAAAGAAAGAGGATGGCTGAGCATAACTACTTTGATTTATCATCCTATTTGTTTCTTGCTTCAGTCGAACCCACAAGGTTTAGGTTTTTTTAATTGCTTCAAATACAGAAAGAAAGACACACAAAAAAGAGAGAGAATAATTTTAAAAGTATATAAAAAGGAAAACATAATGAAATGACCAAATCAATAATGAAAAACCAAAAACATTATTTACAATAACAACAATTAATAAATTATTTTGATATACAGTATATATACATTGCACCTCACAAGGTAGGATCTCCTGTCATATTAGCCCCAAGACCGGCGGGGGGGGGGGAGACCATGCACAAGGAAACAACAACCAGAAACTTAATAGCCATCAACACCCCAACTGACAACTAAAAGTCACACACAACCAGGCACCACGCAAATACTACACATGGAACAGCCTGATGCACAGATTCTGGAGAGAGAGAAATTCCCTGAGGGTGGGCTCCAGCATGTATCTAAAAGGTTGGAAGACTAAAACTCTGGTCCCAGTGACTGCTCAGATTGGATCCAAGAACCATGTTTTTTATAAAATGTTTATAAAATGAATAGGTTGGGTCTAATTGCAATGTCGGGGAAGATCAGCCTCTAGACTTTGGACAGAACCGTGATTACTTGTTTGGCCAGGGCAGAGATATATAGGTAGTCCTTGACTTACGATCACAATTGAGTCCCAAATTTCTATTGTTATGTGAGACATTTGTTAAGTGAGTTTTGCCCCATCTCACAACCTTTCTTGCCACAGTTGTTAAGTGAATCACTGCAGTTGATAAGTTAGTAACCCGGTTGTTAAGTGAACTTGGCTTCCCCATTGATTTTGCTTGTCAGAAGGTTGCAAAAGGTGATCGCGTGACCTTGGGGCCCAGCAATGGTCATAATTATGAACCAGTTGCCAAGCATCTGAATTTTGATCATGGAGATGCTACAAAGGTTGAAACTCTGAAAAATGTTCATAAGTCACATTTTCAGTGCTGTTGCAACTTTGAACGGTCACTAAATGAACTGGGCTACAAAAATGCTACAAAAAAATGCTACCAAGAAAACTGCTGGAAGTAGTCTCCAGGAATCAAAACTGACCTGAAGGGGCAGTTATTTTTCCCCATTGCTACTGCCTTGCTGACTGCTAAACAGCTGATAGGTATATGTTGGCAGAAGTGACTCAACTCTACATCTGCTTCTAGTCTTTTTATTGTCTTCAACAGCAACCCCCACCCACCACTTCTTGGCTGCATTCAGGGTGAATCTTCTCCCCACCACCATCCTGTTCCCGCATAAGCATTTATCCCTTTTCCTTCAGTTTCTCAGATGGCTTGGCTTGATTTTCCATATATTAGGTGGTTATTAAATGCGAATCTAATTGGTTAGTAATTACACTCATTTATATTTATTTGATGAAATTAGGTTGCAATCTAAATGGGTAGTCACTGGCATGATCATTCAGAATAGGGTCATTTGCTGAAAGACAACCTGAAAAGTTCAATATCATATACAAATAAGCCATCATCACCAACACTTTAATTGTAATCATATTTATCTCATCCTTATTTATGCTAGTGGATAAATGTGGATTTTAAGGTTCTATATGCACAGTGTTCATATTCAGTTACATGTATTTTTATTTCTCAGCAGCATAGATAGGCCTCATATTTTAAGGTTCATTGCATGTAAAAACATACCAAGAACAGTTAAAAAACAACAACCCCCCTTTTCAAGGGTGTTCTCTGTACCACAGGATACCATTCAGCAAGTTTTCTTCTAAGGGCAGCAGTTGGTCTGTTCTTTGCTTAGTAGGTCCCTGACACTCATTGCTAACCATGTTTTAGATCTGGGAAGCCAAAGCACTCAAGTCAGCTTTCAGTATGTGTATTTTGGGCCATATTAATGCAGAGTAACACCAACTAAACCTGTTAAAGGACAGGGGATAATAAATAATTCACACCTGTCCTGTCATTACATTCTGGGCTGCACAACCTTGCAAATACCAAATGAAATGACTTGGGAAGATATTTTTGTTGGTGTCAGGGAGGTGCAGGGGTAGGCAACCTTGGCTCTTTCGTGACTCGTGGACTTCAACTCCCAGAATTCCTGAGCCAGCCATGCTGAGGGGAAAGGGAGAGGTTTCCAAGCTGAGCCATGCTGGCTCAGGAATTCTGGGAGTTGAAGTCCATGAGTCATAAAAGAGCCGAGGTTGCCTACCCCTGGGGAGGTGGCATGATCAATCTATTGGATTGAGTTGGAGGCGGGTGCTATTATCTGTTGCACTGCAGACATCCAATGTTTTTCAGCTTTAGTTGCTTTGGTACTAACAAAGTACAATGACTTAAGTCAGTTATGCTATTTTTTGCTCAAAGTGCAAAATGAATAAGTGCACGAATAAGTAAAATAAAGGTGGTATCACACAAGAATATGTTCCTAATTTCTTGGAAAAATATGTCTGTGATTCAAGCTAGTATTTTTAATTAAACACTGTAGAATAATGTCCTGAAGAAGTCTTACTTGTTTATGCAGCAATCCCAGATGTATATTGAATCTTAACTTCTCCCCATGAAATTCAGTAGAGAAACTGAACTGATTTCCTGAGAAGTGATGCAAGTATGAAAGAAATCAGTGTGGGAATTTTCAGGCTTCATGCATTTATAATAGATTCCACTTTAAAGAAAAAATAAAACGAAGGAAAAGTGTCTCTATTGCTATCATTTTTGGGAGGAAATAGAAAAGTAATAGCCTTTCCTATGGGGAACATTTGTGCCAAAATTCAAATAGATACAATTTTGTGCGAAAGGTGTCCTTAAGGAATGCCGATGTCCTTTCCTGAATAGTTAAACTGAGCATTCTGATTTTCCAATCTCTTTGGGTTATCAAATGCTGATTGAAAGGATGACTAAAGATGACTAATGCACTGTTGATATTTGAAGTAGTAAATTGAATAAATATTTCATATTTGTAAGGTCTTCACTTGGGTTCCAGTTGTAACCAAGATCTTTGTCATGGATCCGCCCCACCCACCCCTCTCCATGTGAGTTCAGAGGAGGAGGGTGAATTTGAGTCTGCAGAGGGAAGTGCAGAGCTGAGTGTTGGTCAGGGTCGGGGCTCAGAGAATATTAGCCTGATAGAGTAGCCTCAGCTGGGTAGATTGGATGAGTGATAGGCTGACTGAGGTGAGCCATAGCTGCAGCAAGTTGGCCAGGAGGCTCCAAGCCAGGCCTGGGAGCAACTGCTGCCCATTAGCACTAAGGAGGAGATGGAGTCACACCTCCTCCTGACACGTAGAGCAGAGAGAAGACAGGCACAATGGTGGTCAGCTAGGCACAATGGTGGTCAGCTAGACTACAATGGTGGTCAGCTAGTAGGCTTTACCTACTTATCCCCACCCTGAGGATTTGAGTGTTGATGGAGCAATGTACCCAGAATTGTGCTTGTGCTGTGTAACCTGGCCTGTCTGACTCCTGGACTACTTTCCTGGATTTTGTGTGTGCTCATTCGACTTGATTACCCAATGACTCTTGTTGTACTAAACTTGGAATCTGAATCTGTGCAACATGTGCTTTCTGAGCACCTATTTGGGGAGTTTGGATAAATACCTGTAGAACTTTTGCCATATGTGTGTGTTTGGATGGGGAATGGAGCAGCACAATCTTTTTCTTCATCTTATCATTTTCTAGGAGATTATCCAAAGGGTGTATATAGTTGCATGGCCACTGCCACATTTTTAGTGTCCATTAATCTTTCTATTATATGCTGTAGGACTCGGAATTTGATTCTCTCCCTCCCTCCCTCCCTCCCTCCCTCCCTCCTTATAATTGGCTCAGCAAAAGAATTAAGCTCTGGAAGACTTCCGGTTTTGCATGGTAGTGACCGGTCGCGGGCTTGCGGATTCTCTGCACCCCCGTGACTAATTTCGCCCTGCCTGGGGACCCTAAATGGGTCTAAGTCGCCCCGGAGAGGCGGCAAAGAAAGAAGAGTGCTCCAGCGATTCTGGAATGGCGGCGGCTGTTCCGTTTGACTTGGGGAAAGCCTTCTAACCTGACAGGAGAAAGGCTGGCCATATTGCATCAACCAGCCCAAGCTACTAGCAACCGAAGTCCAAAAGCACTAATCAGCACAACTGTCAACAGCGTGCTTGAAACTGGGTGAGGAATTCGATCTTCTCTTTTCTATTCTACATTTAATTTCCTGGAAAAGATCCCCAAGAAGCAAAATACCTACAAAAGGGAAGGAGGGGATTTCCGCCCCATACCAACGGAAGCGGCAAATTAATCTTTTTATGGAGGATCAAAATATATGAAATTAAAAACAAATAGTTGCTGACACCTGGTGGTGGATGAAGACTATGACAGCTATGACTTTAATATAAGACTTGGCAAAACCTGGAAAAAGCTGATCTGTGTTTATGACCTTCAAAGTTTTAACAACAAAGAACAGCTGTGACAAAAAAGAAAAAGACAATAATCTGAGAGAATTATAAATTTCACGAAAAAAAATCTTTTTTGAACTATTTGGATTACAAATATCTATTTAATTGGGACTCTAAAGCTATTTATAGAGAAAAGAAAGGAAGAGAAAAACTCAAATTCTTGGCCATCATGGATCAGACACATGTAGAAAGAACATATCAAGAAAACATAAATACTCCATAGGAGGAGATATATAGTATACTGCAACTAATTCAAACAACAATGGTTTTAAACCACAAAGAAATTCAAAATAACTTTGAAAATATAAATCAATCTATTACCGAGTTAACTCTACAACAAAACAATTCCCAGAAAACAACAACAGAGAAGGAGCAGATAAAACAGATAAGTGGATACAAAATTGAGAATAGAGACTTAAAGATGGAACTTAACAAAACAAGGAAACATGATTTAATCCTAGTGGAAAAAAAATACAAGAATTGGAAAAAACAACTTATCCCTTAAGACTACAAAATAAATCTGAGGACAAGAAAACAGATTGGATAAATGATAAGAGAAGTGGAGAGAAAGAAAAAGAAAAAGATTTTCAACAAACATGGAAAGGCAGAAGCCCCGTACAAAGACACTTCACCTGATTTACTTTTTATATCTACAGCAACATTTACGAACATACGGAACAACTTTTTGATTCAGCAAAATACATTGATTAATAAAGATACTGGGCAAAGGAAAAAGACTAAAGTGGAAACCAAGAAAATAGATGATGGGACTTCCCAGAGAAAATACTTAAAAAGAAACATTTGTTTGATTATGGTTAAAGAAATAGAAAAGTTTTGGAATATATATGTCATTCTAAGAGGGATGAATTCTCTTTCTTGATATGAGTAATACAAAAAAGTTGAAATGACTTAGATAAAGGAAATGTTTTAGATGCTTAAATGTGATTGAATTTAAGAAAATTATAATGGATAAAAATGTTTTGAATAAGAGTTAAAGGATTAGATGACTAGATGTATTAAATGGAATGTTTAAAGATTAAACATTTTTTTAATTATGGTTAAAAAGAATAAGAAATTTAGGAAATATATATTAGCTTAAGAGGGATAAATATTTTAAGTAATATGTTATTTTTTATGTTTCTTTACTTTTGCTCTCCTTTCTTTTCTTTTTTTTCATTGTTCTATCTATTCCTTAAGAAATGTAAAAATGTGAGATGGTTCATATGAAAATTTTAAAAGTTAAATTTTTAAATGTAATTAATTTTTGAGAAAATCTTAACCAGTAAGAATACCTAGAATTTGGTGGGAGAAACAAATTAAAATAAGGACTGTAACAGGATCTATGATAAGGCAACCAGAATGATTGGATAGAAAAGAAATATTATATTGATGTGACTATTATTTTTAGGAATATTGGGAAAACATTATATATTTAATTGTTATCTATCAAAACAATAACAATTGTATTAACTCAATGTTTGCAAAAGATAATATTTTGGGAAAAGAGGAAATCAACCAAAACCATTATGTGGATTATGGATTATAGAAATCAACTGTTAATGATTGTTTTACAAATGTAACCCAGACAACACATTGTTCAATTATTGTGATTCATGTTTTTTAAAAAAATCAATAAAATATATTACAAAAAAAAAAAGAATTAAGCTCTGGAATTTCAATGGATACAGGCATGTGGTTTGACCACAGACCATTGCCACAGTTGTTAATAGAACTATACAAGAATGGAAAAACCAAGAACTCAAGGGCTTAATACAATATGTAGTAATTGTTGATCCCTTACATATAACTCAATCATTGCTTTTCAGCTGGTCATGTAATGTAAATTTATGTAAAATGCAGTAGAAAATTCACATCTATAATTTATGACTGTTAGTCTATTGAACTTAATATTGTTTTAACTTACAACAGGAATCTAGAAGATTACTAATAGTGAGATCCACACTGTTTAGCTAATGCCAAGGAGGAGTGAAGCTACAGTATGAGGGGTAATATACTAAACTCATTGTCAAACTCGATTGTATCAGTGATGACACATCAGGATGCAAACTACCTATTAGCCTCTTTTACTCCTTTTCTCTGACACAAGATGGAGCATTTTTTTTGCAGCTACCAACTTTTCAAAGGTGGTGAAAAGTGAAAGGAAGGGAATATAAATAGAAGAAGTTGCCTTAATTGGACCTTATGCATTTACCATTTAATACTGTCTCAAAAGACATGGTTTAAAATTATGCATTTATTTAATCAATTGATTTATGCAGCCACCCATATCTGTTATGTCTCAGAGTTGTGAACATAGCATCCCAAAAACAATAATAAACACTAGAACACAATAGTGATATAATGGCACATAACTGAAACCAAAATCATCTTCATGCAAAAAGCATGTGCTCTACTCCTGATCTAAGATTTCTCTCCAATATATAATTAAATGAGATATGAAGTATAACAATAACAAAGTATGTATTTCTTATGATTCCAAATAACTATACTTCTCAAATGAGAAACCTTCAGACTACATTACACTGTAGGAGAAGGAATGGCAGAACCTGGAGTGGAGTTAAAAGAGGGATCAGCTTAGAATCCCTATGTAACTACAAGTGGACTAAGTTCAACCCCGTTTGAATTCCATGGATCTTTATCTAACTCCAATCAGGTGCTAACCTTTAGTTGAGAAGTGTTATACATTGTTTCTTGCAGTGAACTGGTACTTATGTTTAATATTACAATACTAGTATATTTTAATACGTATGCTAGCTGTTTCTCTGTAACAAGCTTCAGTGCAGGGAACCTTATTGTGTGATTTTTGTGCTGTTCTAGATGTTCAGCAATCTGTTGTTTCAATTCATCATATTTTTTAGTCAGAGGGCTTTATTTTTCTAAGATGGTAAAGGAGAGAGTGCCTGGTTTAGGAATGAATAACAGAATAACAAAGTTGGACGGGAACTTGCAGGTCTTCTAGACCAATTCCCTGCTCAAGTAGGGAATCCTGTACCATTTCAGACAAATGGTTGTCCAATCTCTGTTTTAAAAAATTCCAGTGTTAGAATATCCACAACTTCTGGAGGCAAGTTGTTCTGTTGATTAATTGTTCTAATTGTCAGGAAATTTTTCCTTAATTCTAGGTTGGTTCTCTCCTTGTTTGGTTTCCATCTATCCATTGTTGTTCTGCCTTCAGGTGTTTTGGAGGATAGGTTGACCCCCTCTTCTTTGTGGCAGCCCCTTAGATATTGGAAGACTATCATGTCACCCTAGTTCTTCTTGTCATTAAATAGACATACAGTATTCAATTCCTGAATAGATACTGAAAAGGAATCAACATCTATGTTGGCTTCCTCTATTGCTGATTCCCACTAGTTTGCCTCTATAGTCTGAGCTACTTCTGGAAAGGCTTCGTTTTCTTTGCCCTCAATAGACCTTTGAAGTTTTTTCCAATTCTGTTTCTGTGAATATTGCATTTTATGTTATAAATCAATATTGATCGGCTAGTGTCCTGTTTTTTTTTTTTTTTGGATGTGTTCATTCCAGAACTGGTGCATACTTTCAGATAACCTCTTCTTGTTGAACTTAATTTGTAACCACAGATCATTGTTTCTTTGTTTTTAATTTTTGTATATTTGGAATAGTTAAAGAACTTTTCTTTCAATAGTCCTGCAGCTGCTTTCCTTGGTTTCTCAGTCAACAATCCTGAGTCCTGTACCCATTTATCATCAGATGTCCAGGAACTCCAAAACCTAGTGCAGTTCTTGTTGATCTGAGCAACAACCAATCCAGTATGGACTCATATAAATTTCATCTCACCATATTGCTAATGGGATACAAATTCTTTGTCTGGCTTCTCTGATGAGACCTGTCCAATATGGTAGAACCTCTGGCATAGCTCTCATCTTCGTCAGAGTACACAATCCCCTCAA
The DNA here is from genome assembly GCA_023970755.1 of Azemiops feae. Lineage (NCBI taxonomy): Eukaryota > Metazoa > Chordata > Lepidosauria > Squamata > Viperidae > Azemiops > Azemiops feae. The sequence goes on along the minus strand of JALGBA010003847.1, from coordinate 558,079 downwards.
CCATATCAAGATACTGCCTCAATGGGGATCAAGGTAGTGCCTCACGGGGCAAATTATTATTACACTTAGGATAGGAAACAGGAGATAAAGGAGCTTGTAAGTTCTAGTAAGTGCATGGCAAAAGCCTACAAATCTCTCACTTTTGATTCGCAACTAAGCTAAATATTGCACATTCTGAATGCAGAGAATCATGTATGAGCCTCATCAGGACTTCACTAATTTCTTGATTTTTACAGTTCATCTTAATCTGGAAAAGATTTCCAGGCATCTGGTAGGCCATAAGATATGTCTACTGGGCTTCAAGAAGATTGGCAAGTGAAAACATTTGCAGAGTGAAAGAAACGAGATGGAAATTGGCTCTGGTTATTGAAGTCAAAGGATTTTGACTCCAGTTTGGCAATGTTGTATGCAAAAGTGATGCATATATCATTGCTTTTAATATGATTATTATATACCTCTCTCCATCACCCTCTTCACTGACTGCATGGCTGGTTGCAGTATCTTAAGTGTAAATGACTACTAGTTCCATCTGGACATCTGTTGAGGGCAGATTGCTATTCTGCCCTCTTTTCAGCAAATGAATAGATCTGCTATTGATGACATTAAATGTTGCTCCATAAAACTGGGCATTTTTAATGACATTTTCTTCACATACTTAATCTAGAGTACCATATTTGTTGAAAGAATATCAGTTCTGAATGGGGTACTAAAAACAATATAAAAGAAATGATTGCTTCCAGAGAATTGGAAATATATAGCCCATTCTGCATTCTTTGTATTGTGCTGAATTTAAAAACTTGCTTAAGAATTAAATCCTTAAAACTGGATATCGCAAGCAACTCCAAAGAGCACAGTAGGTAGAATAAGTCAATGACTGCACATTATTTTGCAGCTATACGAAGAATAAATACCTTTGGTCCATATAATGTATTAATGACTGTTGGATTCAAAGATTTTGTGAATTTTAAGTAACTATTGAAGTTTGACCCATGTACAATGATTGTTATTATTTTGCAGATTGTTCATATATATAAAACTTTTTCCAATATTCATCCACCCACACAGAGATATACATATGGACATCTGTGGATGTCACAATTTGCTTATGTGTTTGTCAAGGCTGAAATTATCTACCAGTAAGAAATTTCAGAAACGGATTTAAGTCAAACCAATTTTATTTTAGATTAGAGTTGTTTGAGCTTATGCATACAAACACAAGTGCAAAATCCAGGTCATAATAATTTTCTTTGAAACTGACTAGGAAAAATACAGAGTAATGAAAAATAATGAGGCACCCAATTGGTTAGAATGATTTTTTTTTTACTCCACCTGTCTTTTTTACAATAAAACCTATTTCTTTCTTCTAAAGGAAGGAAACTTTGTTGTCATTCTCCCAGGGAAGATATCTGGCTCCTTTTAACCTTCAAATAGAATGAAAGTGATCCAATGGTTGGAATCTTATCCAGATGAAAAACTGCTTAATTATCCATTGTCCAGCACTTCAATGTTGTGTATCCATGTACAATTACGAGCTGGAATTTAACTTCTTTGGGTGAGAGGGATTTATGGACCAAGGATAGTGAAATAAACACAACTTCTTTTCTACTTCTGTCAAAACTTTTCACACAACAGCAGAAGTAGAACTTGCACCAGGATGTCAGGACATCCATATTGCTATCAGCATTAATAAGTGAAGACATGCATGAGAAGAAATGGCAGAACTTGGGATGGAGTGAAAAGAGGGATCAGCCTAGAACAGGAGTGTCAAACTCGCAACGTCACGTGATGTGTCGCGACGTATTGCGACTTTTTTGCCATTGATGGCAATGGGGTGGACGTGCTTTTGCTATGATGCATCTGGCCTGTGGGCCAGCAGTTTGACACTTGTAATGTACTGAGTTGCTAAGACAGCAGGTGCAGGGCGAGCGCCAGGCGAAGCTAGCAGCCACGTGGCTGCTATGGAGACTGGATGTCTGGAGACCCGGGCATGCTTGCTTAGCGCGGGAGAAAATCATGCAATGATTGGTTAACAGTTACCCAGGGCTCCTTGTATAAAAGGGTGGAGCCAGTTTCGTTTTCCTGTTCTGTTTTCTGTGTGTGATGAATAAACCTTGTTGTTACTCGTAAGTCTCTTCAATGTCTACCTTACTAAGGACAGAACAACACCCCTGGCCTAGAATCTCTATGTAGCCACAAGTGAAGCCCAATCCCCACCCTTCAGTTCTATTGACCCTTAATTAACTCTAACCAGGTGCTGACCATTAGTTGAGAAGAATCCTGTGCATAATTTATAATAAATTAGCTTAACTGAACCTTCATGTGTAGGCCTGGTCTTTTACACCTGACAGGATTTGACTCTGGATATAATCTGAAATAGAATATTTGAAGTATAAATAATCCAATATATAATCTGTACGTAACACATGTAACATATGATGCCCACGGACACCTTGTAGGGGAGATGGGCAGCATAACAATTAAATTAAAATAAAATAATAAAATAAAATAAATGCTTAGCTAGCCTTAGGCATTTGTCAGACTCTGTCTAAAAAAACAATGATTCCTTTTTCTAAGCACATTTCTCTAAGCAGTATCTCTTTTGCAAGATTTATTAAGAAAAATGGGATGAGATTACAAGTTTCTGGAACTATTTCCCATTTACAAATCAATATAGCTGAAAGTATGTAGGGTGAAGTCTTCTTCTAGTTCTTTTTTTAGTGTTTGTGAACTGGCAAAGTGATGGGTCTCTTCCCTGATAATAAAGGAGCTTTCAAGTAGTAATTTATAAAACCTACTCCTGCATCAGTCCGGCTTACATCTAGTAATAATGGGCCTTCCTTTAAAATAGTTAGGCATAGAATTTATGATTGGCGAGCAGATCTATCAATGTTATTTATACTAACACTTCATCTACAATTAAATGTGTGATTTGCATTTTTTCTGACTAGAGTTCTAAGGTTATTTGGACTACATTACCAAATAGATTCATTTCTATGCTTTCATGGGAAAAAAGGGGATGACTCCCACTCACAATGGCAATATTTTAAGATAAGCTATATGTTAGGGTTTTTCACAGACACACAGTCAATATTTTTACCCAATACAATTTTATTGTACAAAATATAAATTATCTTATTCTATTACCTATGTTCTACCTATTTCTACTCTTCTTTATTCTATCCATTTTCTAACCTTATATCCCATTTCTATGTTCTTATTCACACATGTATCATCTTATATGTTCTTTTTTTTGTTTATCTTAACTTTTTCTTAGCTCTTAGTTCTCTAAATCTTGCCATTTCCCCCAGGTCTTCAGCTCTTGTAGCCATCTCAGTCTATTTGTACATGAAAACCCTTTTTCATTCCTTTCTACAGAGGTGCAAATGGGTTTTTCTCCCCATACCTGACCTCATAGTCTTTTATTTCTGGAGCTGTTTGTAGACCTTAGCACCTGGGCTGCTGCATGCAGTGGGCTTGATTTGTTTCCCACAGGCTAGCTTAGATTTTTTTTTCTTGCTGCCTAAAGACTACTGCTGAGGTGCTTGCCTTTGGACTGGAGGTTTCTCTTTTCCATATCTCTGCTGTCTTCCTGCCTTAACTACTTTCTTGACATATCTACACACATGTTTGCCTTTAGTTCTTTTTCATAGATCAAACTCTCCAGTTGAGAAGAGGGTGTGGCTGGCTGTTTTAATCCTCCTTCTTAGGGTAACACTGGCAATTCTGGATCCCAGGAGAGAAAAAAACACTTGCTCATTTCAGATTGTACAGGGTCTCCTGCTTGAGCAGGGGTTTGGATGGCTAGATGTTAACCAGGTGTAATAGAAAAATAATTATTAATGAATGTGAATGAATAATAATGTTAATAACTATTTAATAAATATTAAAATATATTGATTTTTCTTATGGGTGAAGCTTCATGACAGGTTTGGTAATATAGCTTGTGAGTGCATCATATTCAACAGAAACCTTGTTATTTCAGTCTTTGATTCCAATTGATTTTGGAAAAGGAACATATTTGATTTGAATTTAGTACAAAGTAACAGAGTAATCCAATCGAATACAAACTCTGTTTGTGGTAAGTATAATAGAAACTCTTAATATAATCTTGAAGAAAAATATAATAGTGTCTTTAGCAAGATATTTGGAAAACAGAGTATTGAGTTAGATTGATAATAGTCAGAGGTAGATTGCTTATGAACATGAAAGATCTTTGTCCTAGCAGCTGAAGCTTATTAAAATAGCTACCTTACACAAAAGATAACTAGCTCCCACTTAAAGTCATCAGGGTGCATGCAATTTTAAAATTCTTTTCATTTAAAAGTTGATTCCAACACAATTTTTATTATATATAATCATTTAGTCGATCTTTCTCTTTAAAAATTCTATTTAGAAATCACATGTCAAACTTTTATTGGTTTATCAAAATATAAAATACAAAGAGAAATTCAAAAAAGTAATAGAAAAGTAGGGGGAGGGGAAAAAAGATACGGTGTAAAGAGGGAAAAGGAAAGAAAAAGACACCAACCTCTGACTCTCTTTAGCACAGTGGAAGGTAACAACATTACAATCACAAGTTTTTACTTTTAACACAGCAATATGTACAAGCCATTTCTATAACAATAAACTTATCTAATTAGCAAAAACAAAATCAAAGTTTCATTTCTAGAAATCAGGAATGATGATCTGAATTGAGATATGTAAGCTCTATTACCATTGTGGCCAGAGCTGAAACATGCCTAAAGCCTGTAATAGATAATATACAGAAGAGGCTCAGTCACCTTTCTAATTGAAAGAAGTATATGAAACGGGAGGAGGTGCAACACAACCAGACTGACAAAATTATGTTATTATACCCAATCTATATAAAAATACTTTTAACTTTCTTGTAGAGTTGATTTCCTGGTCTGATCTATTTGGTAGAGTTGACAGTATCAGGCTCTGTTTTGGGTTTTGTTTTTTGTTTTTTCTCACAACAAAAACAGTGAAATAACAATCCACAACAGAATGTCACATTAAAGAAAAGCCTAAAGAAATCAGATAGCAAAATGGTATGAAGGATGATTAATGTTTCAGAAACATATGTAGCTTTTAACAGATGCTGAGACTGCAATCTTCATGGTGAGCAAGAGATACTAAATTCTGTAAGGTTGTGATGATCTTAGCCATTGGCTTATTACATAAAAGAAAAACAATGTCAGTTTATAGGAGTAGAAGAGCTGTCCTTCATGGATATCTTTGCCTTTATACAGGAGATCCATGAAGTCAGCAAAGTGAACTAAGCCATTTCTACTATGACTATTTGGCAGCTAGTAGTTGTTATGTCGTATCTTCATTTTTCATCATCTTCCTTCCTGAAATGGCAAGCTTTCATAGGCTCAGACTAATGCCAATTTTTTAATGAATGCCACTGGATTCTGTTCTGAAGAAGGGAACAATCTGTTGTTATTGTATCTTCTTTCAGCTTTTCTTTGCTTTCTCTTTTAATCAGAGAGCAATGTCTTTTGTACATTTGCATGCATGTGCATTTTTTCCCAAGAAGGTAATTAAAAACGTGGGTAATGAAACACATTTTTCTTCTTCTTTGAAAACTGTTTGAATGACACAGTGCTACCCCAGGTGTGGAATTCAGGTTTGTTTATTTGTTTTAAATACACAAATTTTACAGACTAAGATTGCTTTGTGCATTCTTTAAGATCCTGCAAAATCTACTTGATCAGAACCTTGCAGTTAGACATAAGGATTGATTGAATGAACATGAATGTGTATCCCCAAAATAACATATTTTCCATTGTTTTATAGATGACTTTGTTTCATTTGTGCAAACCAGTGCTTTTAAAAATGAAGAAATTAAACTATTTTTATAGAGACTAATTGAATTTGATATGTCAAGCCTCGGGATGCACTGATTCACAGAAGGGAGAAGAACATTTTCAGTTCCAAACTGACCTTGACACTTTGCTGACTGCTCAGTGCTGAGGTCACCTAGAGATAGAATAAAGTTATGGCTCCCTTTTCCCACTTGGGAATAGGGTTCTATATAACATTCCAGTGTTGACCAGAACTGTAAATTATCTAATTCCTTTGTCCTACCTCTATGCAGCTGATGCACTTTGGTCTTCAGCTGAGCTTCTTTATCATGGAGGCAAACAGAAGTTCAGGTGTGACTGTAGGAAAGGAGAGGGGGCAGTTCTGCAGGACAGAAATGTATTTGGTGAGGACTGACCTGAGTGTCAAGATATCTGGTAGGGGAAGAACTGGACACCATCCTTTATAATGGGAAAAGAGCTGACTTTAATCTGCAATTCTATCTATGTTCTTCTTAGAGTAAATCCCACAGGATGCCTTTTCTAAGGAGATCTGTGCAGATCAGAATTAAGGTCAGAACCAGATGGACTACAGATTACATTTCTGTACAAGTCTCTTAATTCTGATTAACCTTAAGAAATGATATAGCTTGCAATGTAATATATACAGTATAATATACTATATAAAATAATCTCTCTCTCTCTCTCTCTCTCTCTCTCTCGCTCTCTCTCTCTCTCTCTCTCTCTCTCTCTCTCTCTGTGGCTATTCTGTCTGTCTATCTTTCTCTGCCCCCTTCCCATTGCCAATTATACAGTAGCCAAATAAGTGAATTTTGTACACAATAGATTTAATTATTTGACCTTATTTATCATCTGGAAATATTCTGTAAAGAAATATGAATAAAGGCTTAACTAATTTCTTACGAGAATACTATAACAGATATTTGTAGTATACAGTATTTGTGCTAGTTTTTCAGGGGGGGGGGGAAAGGATCAACATTGATGTGTTATTTTAAAATTGGGCGCAGTTGATATAGATACAGGCAGAAAGTCTCTGTGGTTCTGTGATTTCTTAGAGTTGCACATTTTTATGTATCACAATAGTAAGAAAATTAGAGAGTGGAGAGACCTCTCTATATCATTTGATGTTTGAAATGTTATCTCTGAAAGCAGAATACATAAAACTTTATCTTATGGTCTCTGGAAAGGCCCTCAGGGTTTATGTATGTATATAGTATTATTTCCAATAGCAGAAAAATGACCTCTACAAGGAACATCTGATAGTAGAAACTAAAATCCACATTGAGGCAATATCTTTATTATAACCAGTGAAAATGCTGCATAGGATGTACTTCAATTATTCTAATTAGTTCTAATAAAAAGTGCTACTCATTGTAGATTTTTTTTTTTAAAAAAAGTATTCGTATTCTTTTCTTTAATCAGCATAGTCAGTTTAGCCATCTCTTTTGCAACCATTCCTCCATTGTGGGAATCGATGTAGTCTTCCATTTCTGAGCGTAAAGTAATCTTGCTACTGTCAACATATATAACATCAAAGTTGCATATTTTTTCCCCAGGTCTTTGTCAGCCCAAGGTGGTTGTTGTGGTAAAAATAAGAGGAAGAATAACAGAGTTGGAAGGGAGCTTGGAGATCTTCTGGTGCAAACCACTGCTCAAGCAGGAGACCCATTTCCATTTCAGACAAATGGTTGTCCAATATTTTCTTAACTTCTGAAGGCAAGCTGTTCCACTGATTAATTTTTTTCATTGTTAATAAATTTCTCCTAGGTTGCTTCTCTCCTTGATTAGTTTCCATCCATTGCTTCTTGTCCTGCCTTCAGGTGCTTTGGAGAATAGGTTGATCCTCTCTTCTTTGAGGCAGCCCCTGAGATATTGGAACACTGCTATCATGTCTCCCCTAGTCCTTCTTTTCATTAAACTAGACATACCCAATTCCTGGAACTGTTCTTTATATGTTTTACTCCACCCCCGTAGTCATCTGTGTTGCTCTTCTCTGCACTCTTTCTAGAGTCTCAACATTTTTTTAAATTCTTGGCGACCAAAACTGGATGGAATATTCCAAGTGTGTGTATGTGTTTACTGTCTTGAATTATTAAAATAATAATTATAAAGATAGGGTATAAATAAATAAAACTAAAAAAAATATGGTGATGCAGTGTTTTCTGATTCTAGCTCAGTTCCCCACAACCTGTTGTGAAAAGCAAACTTGACTAGATCGTTTTGTTTTCATTTTGCAAACCAGTCACAACTT